>BROE01000024.1:2533053-2548053 GCA_036571765.1 Plecoglossus altivelis | reverse complement strand
GGGCTGATTCTCCCACGGTTTTTGCGCGAGTACACTTTCAAGAGAGTGGCTGTATCACAGAATGAAACCTGTCAACGGCCAACAGACGATATATATATCCAAAGAGGAAAGGTGTCATAGAGTGCAAATAGGCTAATGTCTATATGTATCACAGATACATGATGACTGGACTATAAGACCAGCTGTGCCCTTATGGAACCCCTCGTTGAGTTCATTGCGCCTGTTGCCATGGCAGCGTTGAAGCACTGGCTGCTACTTGGCCCGGTGTGTCTCGACACCATGGGAATGTTTCATCGTGGTAACCGATGCGTGTAAACACCGACGGGGCTATCCGAGCAGGCGTCTGGCGGCAAGGTCGTTCTCACACGCGCACACACTCACACGCAGACGCACACACACACCTGGGAAGGTTGGTCTAACTGATGTTTTTAGATTTGACATGTTCCAAAACATTCCTCCCACCCTTTTTTTCTCAGAAGTAGAGTGTGTGAAAAGAGAGACAGTGGTGGTTATCTGGCTGGGGGGGGGGGGGGGGGGGCGTTCTCAGAATATCAAAATATTTGAACACCTTGGTGTTGAACAACACGTATCCACACAGAAACTCCGAAACAAGGAGCGTTTTTCCTCTGAAAGAAGCTTTTCGCAAAACTCTATAATTCCAGCTGCTCCAGACCTGTCATTTCCTCAAACTGGTTTGAACCAGTTGAACTGGACTTTTTCTGGAAAGAAAATGATTGACCTTGGGCTGACTTTTACAGTACAGTTAAATGCTTTCCTGCGCTTGAAAAACAGAAAAGTCAAACAAATTCACCATCAACCTACTGTCCGAGTTCTACGTTCTTCGTCTGAGCTGTGAAGAGAGCTTGATAGCCTGGTTCCACAGTGCCTCTCAAAACCCTTTGACGAGGACGCGCTCATCAAAGTTTGCCGTTCGGAGACGTCGACAACAACAGCCAAATGCAAACTGACTGGAGTCAGTCACCTTCTGTCAGTCCGACTAAGCTTGGTTTTCACCCAGCACCCCTGGCCCCCACCCAAGTGGGGCCCTTTCTGCTCTCTGCCTGTCCCCTGAGGCGTTTGTGGAGATGCCAGTGTATAAGTGTTCTAAATGCTGCTCTTACGATGTGTTTACATAGATACTAGCCCGGGGGCAGAGACACAGGGACTGCACAGAGAGAGCCAGAGAGAAAAGAGAGGGAGGAGAGAGAAGAGACAGGGGGAGAGAGAGAAAGGGACGACTATAACCATGGGAGGCTCCAGCGGGCAGGGTGTGGTTGGTTAGGACGGGTGAGGGGAGGGGAAGGGGGGGAGAAGGGGGGGGGCTCTATTTTTGAGGGATTTTGTTTTTCAAAAGAATAAAATGGGACCATTCAAACACACCCTGATGTCGAATTTACGGTTGTTATTTATATAAAAAAAGAAGACTTTTCAAAGAACTGGAGGAGCATTTTGAATGAGCCCTTTTCATTTGGGCCGAATGTTTGCGCGGTTGGCCTGACGTCCTTGCCGACACATTTAGCGTCCTTTCTGAAAAGGTATTCCGCAAAGAAGCCTCTGGGTTTTGACGAGAGCTTCAGGGGTCTGAAAGATGCCATTCGCTTGACATCATGGAGATTTTGGCTTGAGGGCCTTGCTTAACTATTCAGAAACATGACGGTATTCAGCTGTTTTAAGGAGCTAACTGGCTTTCATCCCCAATAGAGAAGGGAACTATAGGAAATAGTCGTTCAGCTTCGTTTTGGCCATTACACTAACCAACCCATGGTCTCATTCTGGCAGGCATGGCAATCGTGCGCTCTTTTCTTCAACTCCTGAAGCTTTAACATGAAATAGACTGACGTTTGTCCCTATAAGCTCACTGTTTCCACTCCAAAATGATGTAAAAGACTGAGGTGCCAAACATGCCTGTTGAAATTACAGGCTCAATCTGCAGTCCCCTGGTCAGTTGAAGTCATGGTTCCCAGCCCTTGTGCGGAATTACGTTTGGTGCTCCGTGTTAATGAGCGCGCGTAGGTGTGTGTGTGTGTGCGGCATGTGTGTGCACGGTGTACGTGTGTGTGTGTGTGTGTGTGCAAGACAGAGTGCGCGTCTTGTCTCTGTATATCGGGGCCGACATGTGTTTAAGCTTTACAAGCAGGCCTTTGAATGTTTGCTTGGACCGTGTTGTTTGCTCGTCGACTCTTCTCTTTCATTCCCTCTGTTTGTCGAGCGAGAGCGAGGGAGGAGAACGATAGCCTGGACCAAGGGAAGAGGGGGAGAAAAGAAGGAAAGAAGAAAAGAGAGGAAGAAAGAATGAGAAAGAGAGAAAGAAAGAAAGAAAGAGGAGAAAAGAAGGAAAAAAAAGCTGCTGCAGGACTAACAAACGCCCGCGGCGGCAAGAAGGTCAGACAAATACCGGACAAATATTTACCCTTCGGAGCGGTCGCCTCCCTCAGAGCTCCAGCTAATGAAAGATGAGGGATGTTTAGAGAGGGTGTATCCATTCAATTACCATCTCCAAACAAGAAACAGTAGTTTGTGTACTAACACTCCTTCCTCTGTGTGGGAGGAGAAACGGGTGAGCTGGCCAGGCCACGCCCGGGAGGCCAGGGGTGGGGGGGGGTTTAGGGGGTGGGGGTGAAGGGGGTGGAAGAGGGTGGGCGTGGAGATGGAAGTAGGTGGAGTGGGTGGGTGGGGGTCGCACCATTATGTAAAAACTGTTGACGTTAAGACCCCCACTCCCCTCCCCGCCCCTACCACCACCCCCCCCCCTCCACACCCTAAGGGCTGTTTAGACCCCAGTCCTTCATCAGCCCCCTCTAACCTCTGAGCCATTAGCAGCTGCCTGTCCCTCCTCTGCATGGGAACCCCCGACAGTGCACGCACACGCACGCTCAGGCACGCGGCACACACACGCAGGCACACACGCACCTCCGAAGGGGAAAATTAGAGGGTTGGAGGGAGCACGGCTGAAAGATAAAGGAAGAAGCCATTCTGATTGGCAGCTGGTGCGGGAGCCGTAATGTCTGACATTGTTTACGCCAGAACCACACCCTCTGACCACACACACGCGCGCACGCACACACATTTACAGACGCCCACTCGCACACCTAAGATCCTGCCGTCATAGTCTCTTCGCTCACACGCCTTTCTCACTAACGTTTCTTCCACAAAAGCAGGGAACCAGATTTGCCCTGCAGCCAGCACGACAGGCCGCCCTGTTCCAACGAACACAATGACCAATCTCTCTATGTCACATCTTATCCTGCCCCAAACAGCCCCCCCCCCGCCCCCTCGTCCGCCAGCAGCAGGCTTTTCACCAGACTGACTTCTCTCCATGCCATCACCAACCCCCACCAGCGATTCAGCATGGGCGTAACAGCTCTTTTCTCCTAATCAGGTTTGTTTTCGAATGGTTGTGAAATCATGGTGGGGTCCAAGCGAGCAGAGGGAGTTGGTGCTGGAGTCGTCCTCTGGGATGAGGGCGATAAGATGTTGGAAGAGGCCCGGCAGATGGCCCAAAAGGGCCCGTAGAAACGTGGGGTCGTTTTCCTTGTCTTGTGTTTAGAGCTGGCTTTGGCTTGAATGGGTCCGTCAGTGCCAACTAAGCTGGGTTGAGGATAGCTCAATCAGTGGCTCCGGCGATATAGAGGAGGAGGGGAGAGGGAACGTGTCTGGAGGGGAGGAGAGGGGAGGAAAAGAGGGGGGAGGAGTGGAGGGGAGAGGGGAGGCGAGAGTGGAGGGGACAGGGAGAGGGGAGAGAGGGGACGAGGAGGAGGGAAAGGGGAGGGGAGGAGGGTAAAAGGGAGGTCGGGGGTGAGGAGAGGAGAGGAGAGGGGAGGGAGGAGGGACAGGGAGGAGAGGAGGGAGGTGTCGGTGGAGAGGAGAGGAGAGGGGAGGGGAGGAGGGGACAGGGGAGGAGAGGAGGGGAGAGATTGAGGATGGGTTGCGTGACTCCTTCGAGTCTGGAGCACAGAGCTTCGCTGCATGACTCACCCTGCTTCACCAGACGCACCTGTGCAGGAGTCTGTCTGCAGCACTGACTGTAGCGACGCCCACAGAAAACCAAGAACAAGGGCTGTAGAATACCACCCTGCTGCAGCCCCCCTTCCCACACACACACACACACACGCACACACACACACACGCACACACGCACGCACACATTATCCCACTTCAGGATGACAGGGCAGCAGTGTTCTCCGTGTTCACCCTGCAGGCCTGCTGTACGAGACGCCCCTCACGCCATGTTGCGTGCGTACCCTCGGCTTGGTCTTAAAACGACCATGAAACCTCCCCTCCTTTGAAGACCCGGAGAGCCTCGGCTAAACGTGCCTCACGGCACCGTGTCCCGTGGCCCACTTTAAGTGTGCGTGTGTGTTTGTGAGTCGGGTTCCGTTTGTTTGGGGGGAGCAGGGGATGTGTGTGAGTGGGTGGGTGGGTGGGTGGGTGAGGGGGACGGGGGGGAGGGGGCATGTATATGGATCCAGTTAAGAGCAAGCTCGTATATGAGCGCTCTTATTTAGTCTTTACGGGCATGTAAAAGATTCTGTTTATATTGTAATGTACCGCAGATTGTCTGTGGGACATAATAGTTCCCTTGGCCTGCGTCCAAATAATGTATGAGCCAAACAAAGAGTTGTTTCAGCGTGGAGGAAACAGGCCTCGTATTCAATGCATTCACAGAGAGATTTGGTGTTGCTAGCGATAGTAGAAAGGGGCTTAGCCGTCATCCGGGACGTCCAAGGTGATTTAAAAGCTTCTTTCTGTAACAGTGTCAAATTGACAACGTTCACAAGACTGGCTTGTCAATCTCGACGCCTCCTAAACTCATGTTATAGCATGTGAAAAAGATGCACAATACGCTGATAACAGTTTTCACCAAGGGTATGTTTACAAGTTTTTACTTGCCTGATATTATCGTGCTTTTGATGAATCCCAACCCAATTTAATGATAATCTTTATGGCGTGTTCGTTGGTTGATGTTTGATTGATGTTTACAACAACCTGTGGCAGAACTCTACATTTCTGGTACGTTAACTAGCATGTTGCTACACAGTAATGTCAATAATAAATACATTGTAGGGACAAGGGATGTTCCATTCCATGAAAGGGTGTGAAGTGTAGAGGGTAGGTACTTCATGTAAAGAGGCAGTTAAGGGTTGTGCAACGTTACCATATCAATGTTACCAGATCAACGTTACCATATCAATGTTACCAGATCAATCTTACCATATCAATGTTACCAGATCAATGTTACCATATCAACGTTACCATATCAATGTTACCATATCAATGTTACCAGATCAATGTTACCATATCAATGTTACCATATCAATGTTACCAGACCAACGTTACCAGATCAATGTTACCAGATCAATCTTAACATCTACTTACCCCTGGTAAGATTAACCTCATTAATGTCATTGAATCATAATAACTTTACTGCTAAACCTTTATGGAGTCCAGCTGACTGCATCATGCCTCTGATTTATAAAGTATTGATGTGGTTTCATGGTAATCAATGTTACCCCGGTACAACGTACCACCCAACAAGCAAATGATTGGACATCTCTCGCCCACTTGAAAATACATTGCATAGATCTATCATCAAGGAATTGACCCCCACGATCCACAAATCCCTGACTGGTTGAAACGGTATTTCAGTGACATCACACTTAAGACATGCTAGCCGAGGTCATGGCTCTGGCTCCTTCAGTCGGTTGGGCGGGTGGGGCTGCTGCTGCACCCTCCCTCAACGACCAGGGACAGGAAGGATGTGAAGGGCCTCCACTCTGACCACCGGCTTGTCTGATCGATGATAACAAGGGGGAAGAGAGACAGAGAGAGAGAGAGAGAGAGAGAGAGAGGTAGAGAGGGAGGGAGGGAGGGAGGGATGGAGAGAAAGACAGAGAGACAGAGAGAGAGGGTGAGAGACAGAGAGAGAGAGTGAGATGGAGAAAGGCACAGAGAGAGGGAGAGAGACAGAGGGAGGGTGAGATGGAGAAAGACAGAGAGAGGGAGAGAGAGAGACAGAGAGAGATGGAGAGAGACAGAGAGAGAGAGAAGAGAGAGAGATAGAGAGAGTGAGTGAGATGGAGAAAGGCACAGAGAGAGACAGAGAGACAGAGAGAGAGAGAGAGAGAGAGGGTGAGATGGAGAAAGACAGAGAGAGAGGGAGAGAGAGACAGAGAGAGATGGAGAGAGACAGAGACAGAGAGAAGAGAGAGAGAGATAGAGATAGAGGGTGAGATGGAGAAAGGCAGAGAGAGAGGGAGGGAGACAGAGAGAAAGGGAGACAGACAGAGAAAGAGGGTGGGATAGAGAAAGACAGACAGAGAGGGAGAGAGACAGAGAGAGAGGGTGAGATGGAGAAAGGCAGAGAGAGAGGGAGAGGGACAGCGACAGAGAGACACAGAGAAAGACAGAGAGAGAGTGGGAGAGGGAAAGAGACAGAGAGGTAGAGGGGTAGAGAGAGAAAGAGAGTGAGATAGAGGAACAAAGACAGAGATAGACAGAGGAACAGAGACAGAGAGAGAGGGAAAGAGAGACAGAGAGGGAGAGAGACGTTGAGAGTGAGTGAGAGAGAGGGGATAGGGGAAAGGGGAAAAGACAGCCAGGGAGAGCAGGGCTCAGTCCACACCCTGACTCATAGTCGCACGCATTTCTGCAGGCTGGATATCTTTGGCACATGCATATCAGTCGGTCGGACGAGCAGGGGGCTGGGGTGGTGCTGGCTGGGCTGTCTGCGAATGTGGATAAGAACGGCGGAGAATCGCCCCTCGGGGGTAGGGTCCAGGGAGGGGGTGGATGGAGGGGGGGTGGAGAGGGGGGTGGGGAGTGGGGAGATGGTGGAGGGTGGGGGTGGTAGTCATTCCTCTGGATTGTCTGGAGATAAGGAGGCAATGGAGCGATCCTCCATAGAACGAAATCCCCTCCTCTATCTTCTCTCCCTCTCTCTTTCTCTCTCTCTCTGAGCGCTGGTCTCTCTGTTCGTTCTGCCGCTTCACGACATCTCTCTTCACCCCTCTCTCTCCCCTCCCGGACTCCCCTCTCTCTGTTGTGCAGATCCCTCTCCCCCCCTTCCCCTCCCTTCACTCAGAGCAGACAGCGTTCCTGGCATGGAGCGGGTGAACACATGAAAGCGCCCCCCCCCCCCCCCCCCCATAACTGTCAGTTCGCTCAGTTTATGTTCGTTTGTTTGCCTGCAGACAGTATGTGGCAACATCCTTTTTGCGAGGACATATTAATGTCCCACGCGCACAAACGCCAAAAAAACAACAAAAACAAAGCAAAAAACCAACAAGTCTGGAGTCAGACCAAACAAAAACACAAGTGGCAGGCGCACTGGGAAGGGAAAGGCGAATGTTTGTTCAGCGATATTCTAAGATTACTTTTCTTGACCAAAACGAGGCCGTGTCCGAGCAGTTGGCCGACGGGACAGCGCCCGAGTTTATAGACTGTGGCGGCACAGTGAATTCCTCAACGTTTGTCGGTTGGCGAGAGGGGGTGGCAGGCAGGGTTATGGTGACCCCAGTCTGACCCCTGAGCGCTGGGGCTGGGGCTGGGGGGGAAGCGCTGGGCCCCAGTAATGAGATCATTACCAGCAGTTAATTAAAAGCGATGCATCTTCGGAAACTTGTTCCTGTATCGCATTGTGTCCGAACAATTGCATCCCTTGTGGATGTTGGAGGATGAAAGAGGGAGCCAATCGGAGGAGAACGCCCATTGTCCCCCCTCCTGAGAAACTGTCTTCCCTCGCTTTCTGCCTTTCAATAAATTCTTTGTGCGGAGGCAGGGCAGCCCTCCAGGGTTCAGAGGGATGCTGTCGGCGCAGGGCCCGTGCTACCCTGCCCTGCCCCCGGCTGGGACGCCCTGGAGCTGGGGAGGGGGAGAGGCCTGGGGGGGCTGGGGCGGGGAGGGAGGGAGGGCATGGAGGGAGACAGAGAGGCAAGTGGACAGGGAGGCAGGGCGGAGGGAGGCAGACAGATAGGAGGGCAGGCACGCAGGCAGGGAGATACCAAGGGAGGCAAGGAGATAGGGACACAGGGAGGGAGGCAGTGGAAGAGGTTAGGAGGGAGGCTGGGAGACAGGGATGAAAAAAAGACAAGTAGACAGGGAGGCAGAACAGCCTAGAAACAAAGAGGCAGGGAGGTGTTTTGGATGCAGAAGGGCAGAGGAGGCAGAGGAGGCAGAGAGGCAGAGAGGCAGGGTGGAACGGGATCCGATGTCAAATACTTGTGAAAGAACTGGTCAAATTCCACTTACATAGTTGCAGTGTGAGAATGCTACCTCCACAGTCCCCAGTTATTTTCCCTCTGTCTATATCAGTTTGTGATAAGATTGGGGGGTGCATGTTCCCTGCCTGCGCCTGTCTGTCTGTCGGTCTGTCTGGGGAGGTAAGTATCACAGACTGTACTATCGACTGTGTGTGTGTTTTGGGACTATGTGTGCATGAAAGGGAGACAGAGGGAAAGAGAGAGAGACAAAAAAAGTGAGAGAGTAAGGTGGCGAGAGAAGCTACAGAGAGAGAGAGAGAGAGAGAGAGAGAGAGAGAGAAACAGAAACAGTGTGTGTGTGAGAGAGAGAGAGAGAGAGAGAGGGAGTGAGAGCTATGCCAGTAGACTTGTTTACCTCAGGTCCTGGAACACACATGACCTCCTCTGACCAGGACTCTTTCTGCAGCTATCTCCTCCCCTCCCCCTCCTCCCCCCTGGCTGGTGCCACTTGTCCTATCACAGAGGGGACGTCTGCAACCTTGGGGTGCAGCTGGAGGACACCATATGTCCTGTTTCCACAGCAACTCGAGGAAAGGGGATGTGCGAGCGTGTGAGAGAGAGGGGAAGATGGAAAGACAGCATGAGAGAGACCAGGGGAGAGGAAGAGAGAATGGGAGAGAGAGGAAAGAGGAGAGAGAGAGAAAGTGGATGGGGGGGAGAGAGGGAGAGGAAAAGATATAAAGAGAGAGAGGGGGAGGGAGACAGGGAGAGCAAGAGGCTGAGAGAGGGAGAAAGATAGTGAGAGAGGGAGAGAGAGGCCTTCGGAGATTAGCTTCTGCTATCACTATGAAAGTCCTCACATGCCCATACACTCACACACACACACACACACACACACAAACACACACACACGCACACACATACACACGCACAGCTTAGCAACAAAACACTATATTACCACAGACGCATGAGCCGGGACTAGACATGACACCAGAGAATCTCAAAAGGGTTCGGAGGATTCAAATCCTTGTTTACACAGGCGGCAAAACGTAGGCGCTATCCTCCTCATTTATTTCGCTTGACGGTTCTGTCCATTACTATCTCATGATTTACTGTCACAAAGTATATATGGCCAACGTCAAGATAATGGCGTTCTAGGGGGAAGCGATAAGTGGAAATTCGACGGGCTAAACTGATGCTCCATGACATACCGTGAAGAGGAACGCAGATGGCTAAACAGAGAAGGCTGACAGTAAGAACCCTGCCAACAGATAACTAGACGTGCTTCCTCCTCCGAGAGATTCATCCCGCGACAGGGACAGAGTTTGGGGCCGGGGTCACGTCCTCTCTGTCACGATGCTCCTCGGCGGCAGAGAAGAAGGTGAGAGGAAGCCACGCGCGGAATGCTCTCGGTTTCTCGCCTCTTTAACCCCCCGTGAAAAGCTTTCGGTTGGCCGAGGGGGAGCAGGGCCCTCTCCGTCATTCCTCGCATTCTCACCCGTTACGTTTGCAGGGCCGCTGTCGGGTGCAAACCGTCGTCTCCGCGTGCCGCAGGTGTGTAATTAAGGCTAACCTCTCCTGTTCGAACAGTGTGTTGACATGATTTACACATGTCGCTGTGTGTGTGTGAGTGTGTGTGTGAGTGTGAGTGTGAGTGTGAGTGTGGGACTCTGCTCTCGCAACAAGGGGGCGGACATGGGGCCGTGGGGAGTGGATGGTTTTTTGCATTCACGCGGAGCCACGCCTCCATGAGGGGGGGGGGGGACTTACCGTAACAATGCAGCCATGCCCACTTGAATCTGTTCACCGCTGTGAAGAGGTGGAACCTGCTTGTGAGTACGGCATCTCTTTGCGGTTTAGGCAGAGAGACACGGCGAGGCGTGGTCCACCTCAGGCCTTTGGGTGAAGACACACCTCAGGACTGAGAAAAGCTTTGCTTCAGACAGAGAGAAAGCGAGAAACAGTTCAGAGTCCCCAGGGCTTATTCCAGCCATATTTTCTAGTCATTCTCAGCCTCCCTACTCGGTTAAAGTTCATAAGTGTTTAGCAGAAAAAGTGAGAAAAAAAATATACTGACTGACTGTAAGTATTTTTAGTCCCTAACGGATATTGCTTGGTTTGTTCAAAAATCTGTCTCATCACAAATCCTTTCTATCCGACTGGAAAACAAAAATGCTTTGCCGCAAAAATATCTCAGGGAAAATTGCAAAGAAAATAACCCAGGCACTTTTTCAAATCCTCATAACCACTTGTGTCAGTTGATATTCCAAAGACGTAACAGTTCCTACTCTCCGCAGAAACATCTTTTGGAGAGAGGCTTTGAAAAGCTTCCAGCGAATCCAATAAAAAATATATAATATAATTCAATTCAATTCTCTTTAACAAAGAGGCCCTGGTCGCGAGCAACAGTGCCCCGGACCTATAAGCCGAACATCTGTTTGTAATGGTTTCCAACTCCGAACGGCCAGACGGAACCAAGACGGTACATTGAGCTGGCAAATGCATTCTCGCTCGCACACAACAAAGACGAGGACTCGGATCTTAAGTTCTCGAGGGAATAATACAGATTCCAACAAATATTTCCGCCAAAGGTCACAGTTGAGCTGACATCAATGGCACGATGACTCCGCGTCTCCCGCAAACCCAGAAGCAGTCGTTTTATTCCTCCTTTCAAAGACGCCACAAAAGAGCCACTCTCCGATTTCGCTGCCCTTTCCAATTAGAAGGTTCTTTCCTGTTGCCGAGCGGACACCCGTTTTCCATTCGCCCTTCTTCTTAAACATCCCATAATTGTTAGTGGACAGCGTGCCCCCTGGTGAGGTATGCCGTGTTACTGATTCTCGTGCCGTCAATGTGACATGGTGGTGGTTTTGTACTCGGCAAACACCAGATGGATATCTGAGATGGTTCCCATCAAGTCATTTGTAACAGCTTCAACACCTTGTCTGAGATGTTTCTACAGTCCTAATCATTATCAGGAACCCCTGGAAGCCTTTTGGGTAAACACATATAAAAGTTCCATAAATGTTATGGTGCAGCTCAACCCAGACCATGTGTTGATTCAAGAGCATTTCTTTCAAAGGGGAAATCAGGGAAGGAATTGGAGTCACAAACCAAAAGTTGTATTGACACAATAACAGAGGTCAACTGTTCATGTTGACGTCTCTGTGTGTTCTGTCCACTATAGTTCAGCTCTCATAGTTAAACTGTTACCCGTTTCCAAGAACTGGAACATGAGACTTTGTCAGAGAGTTTTGTTCAGAGGCATGGAGGTACAGTAAAAAAAGAAAAAAAAGAAAACAGGCAGGGGAGAGAGAGGGAAGGGGGGGAAGGGGGGGGAAGGGGGGCAGCGCAGAGAGGGGGTGGGGGGTCCCATTAGGTAAACATCCAGCCCTCATGACCCACTGTCACACACCCACGGCGTCTGAACGCCCCCGGCCTTCCAGCTGAGGGGGGGACTGTTAGCATGCTACGCTACAGAAGCTGAGCCGGTGCTAAGTTGCAGTAAAGCCGCAGCCAGCGCTAAACAGGGAGCTGAACTAAGCTAGCCGCTGGCTGATTGATCTGGCCGGGCACGGCAGACAGCCGCAGCTGAAGATCAAAGCCTCTTCTCTCCCAAGAGCAGGGAGGGTTGGACAGGCGGGGGGGGGGGGGGGGGGGGGGGGGCAGGGGGGGACAGGGGGGCGGAAAAGGAGGCAAGGGAGGGGAGGCAGGGAGGAGGGGAGAGGTGGAGGGGAGTGTTGGGGGAGGGAGGGGCCCCGCCCCCGTCCCCTGCGCCAGATGTTCCCCTCGTCTCCGTGTCCCATCATGCTTGGTAATTGCATGGTGCAGCGAGGGCTCTGGCCGTGGCCCCTGACATTAAAGTGCAGCCCCTGGTGGGGCGCAGGGCTGAGCAAGGCTTTGAATTAGCCAGACGGCCGGAGCAGCAGGAGCGGAGCTATAGACTCCCCCCCCCTCCTCCTCCTCCCCTCCCCTCCCTTAATCACCCCCCCTGCTCACCCTTCACTGCATTTCCACCCCTCTCTCCCAACCTTCCCTTCGACCCCTCTCCTAAACCGCCGACAACCTTACCCACGCTTGCCCACGCGTCACAAGCCTCCATTCACCATTCTTCCCCCCCCCCCTCCCCCAGTGGCTGCTCTGGCATGGCTCTCGTCCCTAAGAGGACAGCATGAGAGTTGTTGGGCCAGACACCGAACGTGAGATGAAAATTTGTTATTAATTTTTATTTTTGGGCAAAAACGGGCGGTTTGTGGTGCGGATCTCCAAAGGCTGTAAACAGTTGTGACCAACATGTCCTTTTTCTTGAGTTGTGCTCTGTGCTGTGCTGTGCTCCTGCTGTATGTGGAAGTCAACGCTGCGCTCCGGAGGCCGTTCCCTGGCACCCAGGTTGCATGCTGGTGTTGTCGATATACAGGTACACCGTCAGCTGGGACTGAAATTAGGAGACGCAGACGGAAGGGACAGTAATACGGGCAGAGAACACGGGCAAAAGACAGTGACACCGCGGGGACTCTGAGATTATGGACGGGAGACTAGCGTCCGAATGTGTCCAATTAGAACAGCCAGGGCACTCTCCCGCCTCCACAACCCAGTCCCCCTCCCTCCCTGCCCCCTTCTGTCCCCCCTTCCATCTGGCCTAACCTCTCTGTACCCCTCTTGTTGGTGCTTTCTACATTCTCTATTTCCAACCCCGCCCACCCCATGCCCCGTCACCCCTTCCACCGGCCCGTCCCCCTCACCGGCCCCCCCCCCACCCACAGCTACCCTCCCATCCTACTCCTACCTTTCTTCCCCAGCACCCCTCTGCCTGTCCCTGGACACACCTCCACCCCCCCACCCCCCTCCGCCTCCTCACTGATCCCAGCAGGCCTCCCTCCTGTCGGGGCTGGGGCTGTGTGACGGAGTGCCTCCATCCCGTCCTCCAGGGGCCCTCGCGGACAGATGGGAGATGATAAGTGTCTGCAGGACACAGCTGGTGCGACGGCTGAACACTCAGCTGCTGTCTGCAGGCCCCTACAAAGACACACACACGCTCGCACACATGCTCGCACACACGCTCGCACACACGCTCACACACACGCTCGCACACACGCTCACACACACGCTCGCACTCACGCTCACACACACACTCACACACACAAACAGCTACCCTGTCACCAGCAGGCCTCCTCAGGTCCAGACAGTGGACCTCTCTCAGGCCAGATAGAACACAAGGCCAGGTGCTGCCGCCATGGAGACAAGGAGATGGACCCGCTTGTCACTGCTCTCTCATTGGCCAGCCACTGGATCAGGTGAGGGCTGATCTTGCCCTGATAGGAGAGGCCGGGTCGTATCAGGGGGAAATCTAGGTCACCGTTTCATGAATGAGCTTGGCGTCTGACGGGGGACGGCCGGGGGCCAGGTGTGTTTTAAGGGGTTTTCGTTGAGAGGTCGTAACAAGAATATCGTTGATCTTCGACTGTGATCTTTCTTTGTTTCCATGTGCTCTGCTAACTGGGATCCTCTGCTACATATAGTCACGCGAGCAGAATCCATATCCGAATTTGTCACCTCAGCATAGTTGCTAGACCCAGGACCTTACACAACTTTACTGCACTTTACTGAATGCACAACTTTACTATTTAATGCTTGTTACGTAACCTGTTGCAGGCTGTCATTTGAAATTGGGAATGTTCAGCGAGGTCGGGAGGCTAAATACTGTACATGTGACCACATACAGCACAGCATTACACACCCACACACGCATTATTAATGCTGTACATAAGCGTAACCAGCACAAGGCACATGGATCGCGGTGTAACACAAACCTGCAGCGGGAGATGTTGACTTTGCCTCCGAAGCTGCGAGAGGTGACTTATGTTCTGCTTCTCCCATAAAGCTCCCATTGTTTCCAAACAGCCGCCCTCCCAGGATCACGTACCGTTACCTGTTAAAACGTCTCCCCGAGGCCGTAAACACAACTCACACATCGGCCCCGAGGAGCAGGTCCACTTTCGACGGCCCGCCACCTTCACCCTGGTGAGTTCCAGCCTTCCGCACGTCTGAGCGACTGCAAATGTAGCGTGAACCTCCCTTCCCACCCTTCCCTCCCGACCGTCTCTCATCCGCTCTCCTTTCTTCCTTTTTTCTCCTTCATCCATCTCTCTCTCTCCCCTCCGTCTTCCCCACTTTGTCTCAGCTGTGTCCAGTTCTTCACCCCCGCGAGCCAACAGGGGATCGAGGGGGGGGACTGCCTCTGAGGAGCCTCGGCGGAGCTCCCCCCCCAGGGCTGGGATAGAGCCTGGAAGATCACAGGAGATCCAGGCAGATCGCAGCAGATCGTGCCCAGCCTCTCCAGAGGCCTGTCTGCCCAGGTTACTGTCCCTCAAATGCTGTGGACTAGCTGAGAGCGTCTAGAGAAATCGAGAGAGAGCGTGTTTTCTCCTGTCTGTGGACTAAGGGGGAAAAAATTGGATCAAAAAAAGGTTTGGTTTAGCATCCATCTGCAAAAAATGTATTTTATCCTGACTATACCCTAGTGCCCTCTTTCCATGGCCCCCCACCAGTGGCACTTCCCAATGGCCTCAAGTCGACCTCAGTTCCTTCCCATCCCGTTCCCCCTCTCGGTGCGCCCTTGCCTCTACCTTTCGCGTGTTGCGTGAGCGGGGTCTGCACGTGAGCGGACTGTATCTGGTCCAGACCATCTCCCATGTCTTTGATCTAATCTGGCTACACTGACATGCTTGTTCCCATTTGGTTTCCAGGTACAGAGGGTGTTGGGGTCTGGGTGGAATATCGCTGTGGGGGTGGGGAGGGGGGG
>BROE01000024.1:2513630-2529077 GCA_036571765.1 Plecoglossus altivelis | reverse complement strand
TAGGCGCAGGAGCGTGCAGAATGACCTGGTGAAAGGTCAGATAAGGCACAATTGGAAGTTGTGTTTGCTTCTCTCCAAACTAAACGTGTGTTTGCGTATCACAACATCAAATCGCGCGATCTGGCGCCTGAGAAACCTGAATTCACACGTTTGACACTCCGCGCATAAAAAACACCTTCCAGTTCTTCTTGGGCGTGCAAATCCGGACGGCCATCGCCACACACTACTGTAGACCGAGCGCCGCAGGCGGAATACAAACTCTAATATCGTTTTCGCTGCTAACAAGCGGTGAAATGCTAAGGACAACAATCTAAAAGTGTCATGCAGTGGCGGCAGAGCCTCATGGCAGCATATTGCTATTTAAGCGCTCCATATTTCATGTCTTTGCTTTATCAATACATTGACATATACATCTCTGTTCTATGGAGTTAAAATAGGCGTTCATGTGATTACCTATGACATCAACAGTCACACTACACAAACACACACACACACACACACACAGACACACACACACAAACACACACACAGAGTCACGAGGGCCTTGGTCTCTGTTGCCCTGGAGGACTGGGAGGATGTGATAAGGCAAGGCTGACTGCAGAAGGTCAGGAGGTCCCTCAACAAAACTTCATTCAGACACAAATATGCAGCCGGCCACGGAATCAGCTGCTGCTGACAGACCTGCACACTGCCAGGTTACAGAGAGAGAGACCTGGACACTGCCAGGTTAGAGAGAGAGAGACCTGGACACTGCCAGGTTAAAGAGAGAGAGAGAGAGAGAGAGAGAGAGAGAGAGAGAGAGAGACAGACAGACAGACAGATACCTGCACACTGCCAGGTTAGAGAGAGAGACAGTGACCTGAACACTGCCAGGTTAGAGAGAGAGAGACCTGGACACTGCCAGGTTAAAGAGAGAGAGACCTGGACACTGCCAGGTTAAAGAGAGAGAGAGAGAGAGAGAGAGAGAGAGAGAGACAGACAGACAGACAGATACCTGCACACTGCCAGGTTAGAGAGAGAGACAGTGACCTGAACACTGCCAGGTTAGAGAGCGAGAGAGCGAGAGAGAGAGAGAGAGAGAAAGAGAGAACCAGGGAGGAAAGAAAGGGCGAGAGATGGCCAGAAAAAAATGATGGAGGCGGCATGCCTTGAGCGACAGCAAGACGGAGAGAGAGGCGTTCACAACCTCCAGAGAGAGAGAGAGAGAGACGGAGAGAGATGTAGAGAGAGGAGAGATGAGACATGAGGATAGAGAGAGAGCAGAGGAATGGACGGATGGGCTGATGATGACACAGCAGGAGAGTTCGCCACCAGAGCAGCCAGCACTTGCCGTCTTTTGGCTGGAGATTGGTGTTTTAGGTCCATGCGGCAGGGCCGTTAGAAAAGGCACAGTGGCCGTGGATCTCCTTTTAGACAGAGGGCCGGAGCACATTGAGAGGGGAGGAGGGGGAGAAGAGGAGCATGGTGAGGAGGGCAGCGATGAGGAGAGGGAGGGGGAGAGGCGAGAAGGGGAAGTGGATTTAGCGTGTGCTCATGTTACAAGGTCTGGGGTGGTGTCTTCTGTCGGCGTGAATGAGGAGGGCAGGTGGGGCGGTTGCTACAGGGGAGGGGTGTGTGTGTCATTTGCTCTATTGAAAAGTAGACTCTAAACCCGATGTCAACATTTGTACTACGTAGGGTTCTTCATCCGCAGTTCAACTTCCTTTTAAACAAGGCTGGAACTTCTCAGGGTGGCGAGCCCAGCTCGGACGACTCCGATCACTGGAGAATTTGTTCGCTTCAAACAAACGTGTGTCATACGAAAATGATACCTAAACACAGGCTGACTAAGTTGTGGCAGAGTGCCCCTATGTTTGGCTTGTGTCTTGCTCAAGTGCTCATGGTGTTTGGGTTATCTTTTCTCAATACATACGTTTAGCCGGAGGATGATGGAGTATGTTTTCTGGCATGTGCATATGTGTGCAAGGTTGAGCGTGCGCCTGTTTGCGTGAGTTTGTATGAAGGAACTGTATGGGCGGTTGAAATGAGAGGGAGGTCTGGGATGAGGAGACCCAGATGGCCCTTTGACCCACACGCCGACACGCACACACACGCACACACACACACATACACACACAAATATACACACACGCACACACACACAGTTACATGCGCACACACGCCCGCCCGCCCGCACCCACCCACAAACACACATGCACATGCATGCACATTCTTGACAGAGACATGTGATCGTAGCTAGCCAGCTATAGGATATGTCCCTTTCTCTCTGACTATTATGTAGCCTAACTGATGGGGTGGTCACACACACACACATACACACACAATCACACACACATACTGTTCCTGTAGTGTAAACATCAGTTGTCCCACAACTGTCTGTTGGGCTAAACCACAGGTCTCGGGTCTGCTGTAAGACAGGAGTCCTCCACTTGTGTCCAGAGGTATAATTACACCGTCTGGCAATAAACACACACGTGAGATAGTCTACCATTAGACACTGAGCAACCCCCCCAACACACATACACACACCGCCTCCCTGTACCTCAGAAATCCTCATCCGTCTCCCAAACACCCCATCCACCATCCAGCAGGGGGCTGGGGGACTGGGGGGCTAGATGGGGGGCTAGAGGCCTGGGTGGGGGTATGGGGGGCTGGATGGCTGGGGGGCTAGAGGGAAAGAGGGCTAGGGGGGCTGGAGAGATGGAGAGGTGGGGGGGCTGGAGGGTTAGGGGGGCTGGAGAGATGGAGGGCTGGGGGGCTGGAGGGATACCCAGAGGCCAGGCAGGACTGAGAGAAAGGGAGAGGGAGGGTGAACTGGAGGGATGGGAGGACTGGAGGGCTAGGGAGAGAGGAGGCTGGAGGAATAGAACCACAAAGAGGAGCCAGCTGGAACAGCCGCCTGAAAAAGTGTGCGCGCGGCAAGAGCAGCTCCGTTGGGGATTGACAGTAGAAAGGAAGTCACAGGAAGAGGGGCTGGATAAGAGAGCGTGCGTGGCGTGCACAGGTAAGCGAGCTGGCCGTACGTAAGGAAGCGCCCTGCCCCAGCTCAGTAATCTTCCGTAATCCCACTCCTGCAATTTTCACCCCCCCAACCCCTCCCTCCCTCCCCTCCGCTGGGCGGCTAGAGGGAAGAGGGCTAGGGGGGCTGGAGAAGAGATGGAGAGGTGGGGGGCTGGAGGGTTAGGGGGGCTGGAGAGATGGAGGGCTGGGGGGCTGGAGGGATGGAGGGCTGGGGGGGCTGGAGGGGTGGGGGGCTGGAGGGCTGGGGGGCTGGAGGGCTGGGGGGGGCTGGAGGGATACCCAGAGGCCAGGCAGGACACCCTTGTCCCGGCAGCTCCTTTGTCTTCCAGGAGCTGGATGAAAGGCCTCTCTCACATCCTGCCTCTACCCCTGCCCCAGCTCAGTAATCTTCCGTAATCCCACTCCTGCAATTTTCACCCCCCCAACCCTCCCTCCCTCCCCTCCCTGCCCCTCCACTCTTTCTGCTTCCTACTGCCTCTATCCGTCTGGTCTTGCTGTGAGGGCGGTCCCTTGTAGTGCTCAAACGTCTCTCTCTCTCTCACACACACACACACACACACGCACACACACACAAACATATGCCAGACAGGCACGCAGACACGCTCGCACACAACAGCACGGAAGAGTTTGACATACACCCGATACTCCCAGCGAAACGTTCAAATCCATCTCTTTTCTTTATCTCTGTCTGCTACGCTTTCTCTTACTCTCTTTTCACCCCTCCCTCCCTCCCCTCCCCCCTCTCTCCCTGCAGGTTACAGTAAAAGCTGTAACTCTAATCCCGCTGTCTCATTTGGGGCCCTCAGAGAGCAACACGCCATTACCAATAGGACAGGTATGAAAATTACCCCCTTGCCCGGGTCAACCCCCCGCCCCCCTGGCCTGCGGTCACGTGACACACGCGCCTTTTCTTCCTGGTGTACCTGAAAGGGGAGTGGAGGGGAGGGAGGGTGGGGGCACTCTGGCGGCCAGGCCCCACACTGCCACTGCCTGGGATGCCCAGGGAAGTGGATCTGGTGGTGACGCGTTATAGAGTCTTCGCGTGGCAACGACCAAAGCCGATTTCAACAACCCACGCCAACGCCTCAGAACCAAAAGCCAGACCAGATGACTGGAAGCAGTTCTGCTTTGTAATCTGTCTGCAGCTCCTTACTAAACGCAGAGCGCTCCTCGCTCTGGTCGAAACGCCAAACATCCCGGAGCTGAAGGGGCCGGGCCCTGGTAATGCCTGCCCACATCTGCTAATTTACCAAACGACACTCCTCAGAAAGGCATCCGTTTGATTGGACGAGCAGAGACGCGACGCTCCCGACTTGACTCTGTCCTGAACTGCGCCCGCAACAGAACTTCCCTCTTCTACTTTCTCTCTCTACTTAATACCTCTTATTGGCTAACATTCATGGAGTAAACACACTGACTAGCTCGATAATGTCTCGGCCCGAGGGGACAGCAACAACAATCCCTGTCAGTCCTGAACTCATGCAGGCCTAATTGGTATAAATAGATAATATAAAAGTATTCCACCGCCAAATAAAGGACATTCATTCACTTAAAGCTTTCATTGTCTGTTCATGTACGTGAACAAAGCTATGAAGTGGGGCCTAATGAATGAAACAATGAAGGAATGAATGAAGGGATGGCTTCCAGACAAAGGGATGTGTCCCTGGTGAGTTGGGTGCTGTAGACCGCTGCGCCCGGCCACAACACTTATGAATTGTTCCTTCCCCAGACAAAGCTGCGTTGTGTCGTCTGCCGCGACGGTCGTCACCAGCATGGCCCCAAGCTGAAGGAAACAGGGCCAGGGTCCACGCGCTACTGTGTGTCAGACTGGGTGCGCGCGCGTGCGTTTGCGCACGCTCGTCTTCCTGTCTGTCCCACAACGATGCATCGCGACGTCTGGGGAGCGTCAATCTGGCGATGCTTGTGTGTGTGCGTGCGTGTGAGGAGATTGGAGATGCATGCAAGGTTGTGCTGTAGACAGCGGCGCTCCTGTAGGAAAAACCATCCGATATGTTCCAACCCACAACCCCTAACACACACAGACACCCCCCCCCCCTCCACACACGCACACGACACACGCACACACACACACACGCACACACACAGGACAGCTATTACATGTGTTACACACACACACACAAAAATACCATGGTGTAACAGCGCCGGAACGAACCACACACATGCTCGCACACGCACACACACACACACGCACACACACACGCACACACACACGCACGACGCATGCACACACACACAAAAAAAAAAAAAAAACACACACACACACAACACAAAACACGGAATCAACCTCTCACAGTCTTTGAGCTTTTGTAGTTTCAACGAAAACAACAACCATGTTGACCTTCTCCTCTCTGTGGAAGGCTCGCTCCTCTGTAATTAAACTGAAGAAATAAGCGGCACATACCATTAGCAGCTTCCTTGTTGTATTAGTAAATCAGACACATATGTCTCCCCCTCCCTCCCTCCCTCCCTCCCTCTCTCACCCTCTCTCTCCCTCGCTCTCTCTCTCTCTTCACAGGGGCTCGTCCCTTAAAGGGGAGGCAACCAGACACAGTCTGGTCCCCATAAATCTCTGGCAGAAAAGGAAGGCAAGGCAAGGCGTCCTGTCCCTATTTTTAGCCCGGTTTAAAGGGGATGTTTAATGTCTGCTCCTTGTCGGAGGTTGCCTCCTTTGTATACCCAAGGATTCCGAACCCACAATTAGTTGAAGTTTACCTTTGAGGGCAGGATCTTGGGAAGGGAGGGACTTGGGCTGTTGTGCCTGTAATCTAGCTCGTCTGGGTGTGGATGGGGGTGAGGTGGGTAGCATGTGTGCCATGCAGGTGAGGGCTAGTTTGTGCAGCCTTTGGGGAAAGGTGTAGCATGAACGCTGCGCGTGCACCGTCTGTGGACAGAGTGGGTGTTTGAGTGGGTTTCGGAAAGGCAGAGCCGTCTGGATCATTTTAGTCTCACGGGTCCAGCATGAGCGCCGTTTGTCGCGCGTCTAGGTAGGCGCATAACCTGCGTTTAGACCGTGCGGCGGATGCTAGTGGATGAGGGGGTTGCGTTGAGTGGGCGTGGGGGTGTGTGGCGTGGGGGTGGGTTTAGGGGTTGGGGGGCGGGGTTGTTGACTTTGGCAGGTGTCACCCTACCGCCCTTGTCGGGCCCTCCAGGGATGGGACAGCTCCCCCTCCTCCATCTTGTCCCTAATGAACGGCACAGCTGGGCTTGCTGTCATCTAGGGCCCTGCCGTCCTGCCGCTGGCTGTGTGTTTACGCTGGCATCTGGACCCGCATCGCCAGCCTGTTTTCCACAAGTGTGTGTGTGCGTGTGTATGACTGTTCCTATGTACAGACAGGCCCTGTGAACAGACACATGTTGTCATTTTAGATGGGATGGACCGGGATATCAAAGGAGAGACATTGTCCTCCCTGAAGCGTTCCTCTCATTAAGGATGTTTCGACCATCTTCGACCACCGTTCTGGTTCCACTTATCGTCGCTGGGCGGTAACCACGCCTCATTTGTGGAAGTAGAATTGGCATGTTGTTGCGAACCGTCCCGATGTCAAGTCCTGTAAATGATGCCTGAACGAGAACTTTCGGAACTGAGCTGCCTGTCTTTACTACCCTGGACCTTGCGTGCAAACACACGCGCAAACGTGCGCACACGCAAACCCGCACACACAATCCTTTCACATGCGTGTCCTGCCCATTCCCAGATGGTTAGCTAAGCTCTCGTTCTCTGGTATTCCCCGCTCATGTCCCACACGCTCCCTATCACATGTCTGCCTGTGTCCCTGCCACCCCCTCCCACCCCCCACCACCCACCCCCTCTGGACATTCAGCATATAGCCGCTAGCATCAGCTGATGACTTCATCCCAGCCCCACTGGAGGTCCAGCAACAGCATCGCTAGCAGCGTGACTGACTGTGTGGACGCAGAATAGCTGGAGTGTTTTTATTTTTTTATTCTTATTTTCTCGGCATGTTGCAGTGCTGGTTCACATTACTGGGAAGCTGTGAGTCGTTTCCTGTTGATGGACGCTGGACCACCAAACAGATCTAACAGGACGGATTTGGAAGAATAGTGAACGCCGCCTTCGTCTTGCTAGCTGGCCAAATCTAGCATTCAGTTGACCGGGATGCGTAAGCAGGCTGAACAGAGGGGTCGTTTCAGCCCTCCACGCACTTCAAGTTGACGTTGTGCGCCACGGAGCCTCTTGAATGAGAGTTGCTGGTTGCGTTGTTAGGAGACCGCACAAGCTAACCGGGCTAATTAGCTTGTGGGCTGCGAGGTTCTATCGCCTAGCTGTAGACAACAGCGGAGGTGGTGGTGACTGGCGGCTTGTTTCTAGGCCCGGGCTGTCTGCTTGTCTGGTCTGAGGAGCGAGGGTTCTCGGTGTGGGTCTGGTTCTAGGCCTCTGTGACCGGGGCCTGACAGAAAAGCAAACAGACTAATCAACAGACACACACGGAGGCTAACACGCACATCTGCGTGCGGTTCCTCGGCGCTCCTCCACAGGAGCAGACAGACGTTTATTGTGGGAGGTGATGTCCTGTCACTTTCCTTTGGCAAATTCGGGGTCTGTTCCCTGGTGTGGGGAGAGGGAGCGGGAGAGGGAGAGAAAGAGAGAGAGGGGAGGGAATGGGAGAGGGGGAGGGAGAGGAAGGATTGAGAATGTGAGAGGATGACATGAAGTTGGTGTTTTTACAAACATAGTTTGTTGCCATGCAAACAGACCTGTATGGATCCCCCCCTACACACACGCACACACACACGCAAATACACACACACACACACACACACACACTCACACACGCAGTCTCCGCCATGCTCCACAGAGCAGTGCTGCGGTCCCTATAGGAAAAGCATCCGTCATTCTCAACTCCTAACAAGGGACAGCTTTTTATATGGCTTCAGCAGAAGGTTTACGTTAGCGTCGTTAGCGATGGCCGCTGTCCCCTCCACCGAGCCCCTCTCCTGAGGGACACCTGGGATTCATTCAGCCCCACCAGACCACACCCTCGGGGGGGTGTACCTGCCCTAAGAGGGGGCCCTGGTACTTAAGGGACCAGCAACATCAAGATGTTCATCCGCTGGACTCCAATAAATGCAGCCACAACCGGCTAAGTGGGAGTGGGAGTGGAGGACCTGTGTTTTCATGCTGAGTCATGTGTTTACATGTTAGTGGCTCAGCCGAGCGCAGGGCTGATGGGATATTAACAGCCACCGCTCAGCCCTTCTGCCCGGTGGACCCGCTCGGTCCAGCGAGCATCTCGAGGGGAAATAAATGTGGACCCCTGCAACGTCAGCCCCCCACCCCCCCCCCTCTTCCCCCAAGTCACGTCCGTCAATTAGCACTCCTGGTCCAGCAAGTCACGCGCAAAAGCCTGCGCGGTGTGCACACGCATACACATGGTGGGCCTGTAGAAGTTTGGGGGGGCACGTGTGTGGTGTTGTGTTCTCTTTCCAATGTGCTACAGAAACCACATCAGTCATCGTGTCCCAGGCTTCTGTCTCCAGTAATTAATGTGGGACCCTTTTAGATTGAGGCAAGACATTCTGGCACTGGATGGCGTGTATGCCAGCATGTGCATGGAGTTAACTAACTGTGTGTGTGTGTGTGTGTGTGTGTGTGTGTGCGTCTGCGAATGTGGATATGACGGAGTATGTGCCGGGATCCTGTCTCCATACCCCAAGTCTCCCGTTGTAAGCCAACTGTCTCCATGACCACGCTACCCGCAGTTGCTCACATTCCACGGTCCCTCTCTCCTCCTCCTCCCCCTTCCCCACCTCTCCTTCATCACCCCCCCCATCCAACACTGCTAAAGCCCCCCCCTCTCCTCCCCCATCCATCAACCCTCTCCCATTCCAGTCCCGACCAAAAAAAAAAAGACTTTTCCCCAAGTCCCCCCACATTCCTGTATTTCACAGCCATAAACAACTATTAACTTAATGGCTTCAAAAAATCATTAAAGGAGGAACATCTGTGGGCCCCGGAACAGCCAGTCAGGAACGAGAACAGGGAAGGGATCCTGGGGAAGGGGGCTGTGATTGGCTGTGTCGGGTGCTTGCACCTTGTTAGGTTACTCCCTCTTACATGAGTTTGCTTTATAGTCTGTTTAGCGACGGGAAGAATCAGCAGGACGCAGCCGGAAAAAAGTCGAGGAAAAAAGGAAAGAAAAAGACCAGCAGAGAGACGCAGGCAGATGGAAACAGTTATGCCCTCTGTGGCAGCAGCAGCAGCAGCTTGCTGCTCTCTCTTCCTCTCTCTCCCTCTCTCTTCCTCTCTTCCTACCTCGTTCGCTCCCTCTCGCTCTCGCTCTCTCTCGCTCTCTCTCCCTCTCTCTCTCTCCCTCTCTCTCCCTCTCTCTCCGTCTCCCGCCCGGTCTTTTTTTTCAATCTTTACCGTCTCAAACAAGAACCAGATTGCGAACGGGGCCGCTTAATTTGAGCTGCTTTTACGGTTAAAGGATGTTGCTGGAGATTGAGGTGGGGAAATTATTTCGAAAATAAAAAAATAAGGGATAGGTAGCGGTGGGGGTATAAATCTCTTAATTACAGACGCCAAAGGAGCTCTGGCTTTCCAAATTAAAGTGTCTGCCCACACTGCTACTGCTGTATCAAAGCCACTGGGGAACTGGGGAAGTTTGGAGTTGACTGACAGACCATCTTCTTCAATCAGGGTTAGAGGTTGAGGGGAAATCCTGAGGGGTTCAAAAAACCCATGAACACGAGAAACGCAAATCCACACGCAAACTTGCACGATGTGCATGCTGGACACAAGGCACAAGGGTGTGTGTGTGTGTGGGTGGGTGCCTGTGTGTTTGCCCCAATAGGCCGAGACTGTGCTTTGTGGGAGGGAGGGAGGGAGGGAGGGAGGGAGAGAGAGAGAGAGGGAGAGAGAGAGAGGGAGAGAGAGAGAAAGAGAGAGAGAGAGAGAGAGAGAGAGAGAGACATGAAGAGAGAGAGTGGTGGATTATAGGACTGAATGGATTGGGCCTAAACAAGTCTGGTCAACACGATGGCTGCTTTCACTCTGGGCAGATTAAGCGCGACTCAGATTCTGTCTCTTCTCCCCAGGTCGCTGGACCAAAAGGACAGCTCTTCAGCTAGCTTCCCCCTTCAACACACACACGTGCATGCGTGCACGCACACACATGCACCAGCGACAAAGACATTTTCCACTCTGCCTTTCGGGCACATGAAAATAACACGAACGTCGCGTGGAATTCTTGCTACCAGCAGCCCAGAAGTGCATGCAAGGCTCACAAAGCTAACCTTATGTTACCCAGACAAGCACAGCCAGGAGAACGGGGCCGCTTGGAACGTCCGCGTGACGTCCTGCGGAAGCGTTCGCTCGCACGCGAGCGCCGGCCAAGGTGGATTGCGCAAACGGCGTTCGTTTTAGCAAGCGCGGTTTTTTATGACGTGTCAAAGTTATAGCCGCAGGTGAGGACAGCGCAGACAGGGGTGATGGGGTTAGAGGGTGTAGGAATTGGAGGGGGAGGGAGGAAACCTGGCACCCAACACACTGGGAGGGGTGGGGCTTCAGTGGCGAGGGACAAGTTCCCACGCAAGCAGGAGGGGGGAAAATAGCCAAATCCTTGACAGATGAGGGGAGTGGTGGGTAGCATGTGTGTGTGAGTGTGTATGTGTGTGTACGTAGGCTGGGGGTAGGATGGGGAGGGTGGATGGGGTGGTTAATGTCCGCCATCGCTCCAAGCTAACGTAAACAGATCGTAAAAAAGCCTCATCAGGCCTGGCCGGGGAGCCAAGGACGCCACGTTCAGCTCCAGTCTCGCCGCTCCTGGCTTTGGGGGTCGAATCCGCCTTTCAGCGCCTCCTCCGAGAGTCTGGGACTGGAACCGATCCAGTCCAGCCGAGCGCGGGTCGTTCGTACCTCCGTTTCTGGTTCCCTTCTCTGCCATGCCTGCGCCCATCCCTTCTGGGTGTGCCTGTCTGTGTTGTGGGCCTCCCAGGTTGATCGGTGTACCGTGAGCGAGGAGAGGGGTTTTAGGATTTTGGCTCCACGGTCCACGTTCGTTTCAGGAGTCCTCGAACGAGTCTCACATTCTTTGTTTGCAATGTGGGCGACAACTCATGGCCGTTCGCTCTCCCTCTCTCTTTTCAACACTCCCCGTGATCCTCTGTGAGAGTGTGCGCTTGTGCACATGTACACGTGTGTGTGATGTGTGACCATATACTGCAGGCTCCGGGAAAGCCAATCTGGTGTTTAGGTTGAGCAAAGCTGTAAACCATGATTAAGTAGAGCAGGCTTTGCTGGAAAGAGATGACCTGACAGCTTCTGCATGACAAATGACTGTCAGAACAGATGATGGAGTCCCTGGGAACCGGCCAGGGCTGAGTAATGATTAAACTCTCCAGCATATCCCAGCTGGTTAAACAGCCGGATCCTAGACACGGCTCTACTGACTAGACACCTCAATTTGTGTTCACACATTCAGAAGAGTGGAGCTTCTAAAGAAGGTTGCTTGCTCTTTTTTGGTGAGATATCCCGCGTCAGACCGGTGCAGGTAGGTGTGCTCCGAGCTGAAATGCACATATTCACTTTGAGAGAAAAAAGAGGAAGGGGCCAAACTTGAGTCTTTGTTCTAACAGTTGAAAGGGGCTGACGATGACATGGGTAATTATGGGTAATTGGAGAGACAATGAGGTGATGACAGCTGTGGGACTTGAAGGGCTGCAGCCGCGGAGTTGGTAGGTAACCGCCCACGCCCCTCCTCCTCCTCCCCCCCACCCTCCTCCCAACTTCCACCCCCCTCCTTCTCCCCGCTCTAGCCCTCCTGCCCCCACCCCTCCCCCCGCACAGCCCCCAACCCACCCCGCCCCGCCCCCCCACCCTCTCCACCGTCACAACCCACTGGGTACAATTAAGGCCACACAATAACCTTTTTGTGGAACCCTGTACGGCGCATATCAACATCACATCTATACAGAGAGTTACGACCATCCCCCCCCCCCCCCCCCCCCCCCCCCCCCCCCCCCCCCCCTTCGCCCCTTCTCCCCAGAGAAGAGTTTACTTTAATTAAAGTAACAGGAGTGAATTATAGAGTAGATGTGAACTTCAGAGGAGGTAGACAGTCTGAGACAAGGTAAATAATCTTGCGTAGGAGGCTGGTGAAAATGAGCAGCTTTGAGACCAGGTCACTGACTGGCCTGAAATTATGATATTCAGATTAAGGAGGTATTGCGTTGCAACCATGACTTAGTCCTTTCATTTAGACTGAAATATATCAATTTTTTCATGTGTATTTTTTGGTGGCAGCACAGGTAAAAATACCCAAACAGTCAGTTAATTCATTTGTCGGTCTTGGCAACAGAATCCTTTCCTTCCTCTCCTCCCCTCCAGTTAAATGAAATATCTGGCGGTTGAGAAGAAGAATTGATCTCGCTCTGGTATTTCCTGTTGAAAACGCTGAGGTTTGCGTTTGCGCCCCGCTAAGCTCCGACCGCTGCTAGCTTGGGGCTGAGACGTCTCTTAAACAAAAGCTACCAGACAACAAAGGCCCGCATATTCTCAGAGCAACACAGTGAGCTCTCTCGGACCGCAGTAGCATTGGGAGGAATAAAAGAGATAGCATTCAAATCATCCATGATGCTGATGATACAGGTGCGTGTGTTAAGTAGAGGAGCGAAATCCACAAAATAAAGTGTTAACCCCTAATTCTCTTTCTCTGAAGAGACTTGTGCGAGGAGTCGAAGTAAGCAGAGCGAGCGAGACCCGTCCTCTTAAGGCTTTGACCCTCGTCACACCACGCGGTTCTCTTTCACACCTGGACCCTAAACAGGGGTCAGTGCTCCTGGGAGTGTCTTCACACTCAGGTGCTAAGGAGTCGTCGGGGCGTTGTGAAGCGGGGCTGGACGCCCCGGCTCTGCTTCGCGAGGTGCCTACCTGTCTGGTCAGGTGACGAGAGGAGGGGGGTCACAGAAACAATGGCCGCGTCTCTTCCTAACAATAGGAGGGCAAAGCAGCGCACGAGCGCGTGTCGGAATGGCATTGCTGGGCCGTGGCGGCTTGGAGAGACGAGTCAGAGAGACGGTCTGGTCCGCTAGACGATCGTATCGCTGCTGTTATCCCCTGGTCACCATCCTGCCCTTTCACCATCCGCTTGTTGCCCTCTCCCCCCCCCTCCCCTCCTTAGTTTCTCATCCTCCCCCATCCCCCCCCACCACGCCTGTGGCGGAGCCAGTCCCTAAAGGTCACCTCATGCTGCTGCTGCCGTCAGTGAAATGTCAGAGAGACAGTCGCGTATTGTTGTGCTCTCTCTCTCTCCATCGCCGTCTCTCGTCTGCACCTCGCCGTCTCTTTTTCTGCTCTCTCCATCGCTCATGCTCTCTCTTCCTCTCTCCCTCTCTCACTCTGTCACTGTCTCAACTCTCCATCCCATAATCTGTCTCTCTTTTTCTCTCTCTCTCTCTCCATGTCTCTCTCATTTTCTCTCATCAGTGTACCATATTGGGGTGGTCCATGAGGGATGCCCAGCTCCTTGTTGCCCTGACCTTGTGCCAGCCCCCCTCTCTTGATGTGAGAGCAACAGAGAGACAGACAGACAGACAGACAGACAGACAGACAGACAGACAGACAGGCAGGGAGACAGGCAGGGAGACAGGCAGGCAGACAGGCAGACTGCAGTCAGGCCAGCCATGCAAGGGGAATCTCCCTGGCTCTGCCCCCTAGCGTAGCTGCGGTAAAACAGAAACCAGCACTTTCACGAAAACCCAGTTTGGCCAGAATCAAGCCTCTGTTTTATTGTTTTACTGGAGACGTGGTTTGCATGCACAGAACCTCTTCTTGTTACCCAACCACCACACACACACACACCCCTCCCACCACACACACACCCCTCCCTCCACCACCACCACCACCACTACACCCCCAACCCTCCCACCCCCCACCCTCCATCCTCTCTACCCTCAATATTCGAGATGAGTAATGCTCATATTTGGACTGGAGGAGAGGTTGAAAATAGTGTTTGGGAATGAAAGGAGGGCTCTGTGGAGGGTTGTCTATTTGGACCACGATAAGCTGGGCCGTGGCTAATACGGAGTGCAGGGCCTATCAGGGGGCCCCTGGACTGCTCGTCTGTGGGAAGGAGACAGGCCTCGCTGTGGGAAACTGCCCTCGTCTAATGTGCAGGCGAGGGGGATCAACGTTGCGTCTCTGCGCTGCTATCTGTCAGGCCAGCGTGGACCTTAGGGCGGACAGAGGGAAAGAGATTGTGGGTCGCTCTGCGGCAGAACTAATAGGAGAATCTCTTAAGGTCGTTTGATAAATTGCATGGACAAGTGGCCTAAGACAAATCGCCAGGGCACCCCCCCCCCACTTCCACCCCTCCCCTTCCTCCTCTCCTCGTCCTCACATCAACCACGGTGAATGCAGAGTATTAGATTAGAGAGAGGAATGATGAATGCACCCTATATTGTCAGTGGGAGACATTTCTCTCTCTCTCTTTCTCTCTCTCTCTCTCTCTCTCTCTCTCTCTCTCTCTGTGTGTCTCTGTGCTGCATTCTATCCTTCAGTCTCCATCCTGCTTATCTCTCTCTCTCTCTCTTTTATTCCCTGCCCTGTTCCAGGCTCCTCTGTGGTCCTGCGTCTCACGATTGAATGCTCAAGTCGCTGTGTCGACCAAAAACCTTTCATCCTCCTCCTCCTCCTCCTCACCTTGCCAGTCCTCCCCCACTCCTTTCTCCACCACCATTGTCACCTCCTGCCCTCTCTGACACACAGTGGAGAGGGAGGGGGATGGACGGATGGCCGGATGGAGAGATGACTGGACGGAGGGCTGGAGAAACTCTATTTTAGAATAGAGTCTTGAAGTCTTTAAGGGCGAGCGAGAATCCCGATAACCCAAAAGCAACATGTGGGCGCTTAATGGCGGCCAGTTCTGTGTGATGAAAGTGAATTGTCCTGTCTGACCGGAAAAGCGTTGGGAAATGTTACACAGTCAGCCTGGTTTTGCCAGGGGCATCTATCATGTAGAATCAATGCTTCTCTAAAACATCTGTCAGGTGAATTGTTCAGTGGCTTGCGAAGGAAGTACAGGGGAGAGTTAGAGAGAGAGAGAGAGAGAGAGAGAGAGAGAGGAGAGAGGAGAGGAGAGAAGGTGACAGGAGAGAGCAGAGAGGAATAGTGGCAGGTGGGCTGCAGAATCTTCCAGAGCTCCACCCCTTTCCCCCCCCTCCTCTCCTCCCATCCCCAGGCTCATTAACTCAATTCATAATCGTCCCTTTCTCCCCCTCCCCCCCCGCTCCCCCTCTTCACCCCTGACTGGGGGGAAGGTGGTGGCTGAGCTCATTAGGCTCAGCGCCCCTCCCCCCCCCCCCCCCCCCCCCCCCCCCCCCCCCCCAAGGAAATGTCGCAGAGCCACCAAGGACATGACATCATGGCACGGCTGCTCTGCTCCT
>BROE01000024.1:2483637-2509603 GCA_036571765.1 Plecoglossus altivelis | reverse complement strand
GGGGGGGGGGGTGGCAGGGTGAGTGAGGGGCTTCTGGACAGCCAGGAGAGGGGAGGGAGCCAGAACACTTGCGGGGTCAATTTCACATGTGACCGGTGTTTCTCGTTTAATGAGAGGTACTGTCACTTCAGCTTAGGTTACCGAGGGATGAGGGGAGGAGTGGAGAGGAGAGGACAGGAGGTGAGGAGAGGAGGAAAGGTCAATGAAGGATGGAGGCAATAGAACAGGGGCCCCACTAGGCCTTGTAGACTACACAACAGCACCTGCCAGAGCGGGGAGTGTAGCCATGTGCGCCGCAAACTCAGAACTACATCCGCACCCCTCTGTCTCTTTCTGTACCGGCTTACACTCAGCCTCTGTGCCTCTAGGCCCTGCCTCCACCTCTCCCCTCTCCCCCTTTCCCTCTCCACTCCCCTCCCTCCTCCCCTCCCCTCAGAGGCCCTGGCCCGAGATGGACCCTCATTAGGTCATGTTTAGTCAATCCTGTTGTTCCTGGGTCCCTTAATTCCGACTGTTGAGGGGACAAAGGGAAGCACAGAGCTCGTCGCAGCCCCGGCTCTGCACTGCACCTCGACCTCATTCGCTCATTACCGTCCCCATGGCAACGTGAACCCCAGTCCCCCTGCCCTCCTCCCCTCCCCGCCCTCGCCACCCCCACCCCTCTTCTCTCAACCCCCTTTGACCCGTCCGCCCGCACCCCCCCCAAACCCTCCTCCCTCTGCCCTTACAGTAAACCAGAGGGAGGGGGGGTGCCCATGGTCGATGGGAGTGTGGGGGGGGACGAGGGGAGGGACGGGGGACGGGGGGACGGGACGGGACGGGACGGGGGGGGGACGGGACGGGGGGAGTGTCCCCAGAAACGTCACAGAGTGGAGAAGAGGTCCACCTTGTGGTATCTGCACAGGCCTGGCTGGTGATGTCGGGCGGTGTGTGTACTCATGGGTGATGGGTAGCGGACTGCTCATCCTGCGCTTCCTCTTCCTCCTGACTCCTGGAAGCAGGAGGTTTTCAAGCACAAATCACACAAATAAGAAGGCATTGACATCGGGTTTCTTGACGTTGGAAAGTCTCCAGTCTGTAATACTAACTGAAAAGCAGTTCTGTGTGAACTAGACAAAAAACTCTCTCTCCCTCTCTTGGGAGCAGATTAAGAGCAGAGACCTTTCAAATGTGATTCATTTGGCCACTGGCATTCACCATGTCAAAGTGTTCTGATAAGTCTGTGTGCTTTGACTGGCCCCAAAAACTGGTCTTTGGTGAGTTTCGATACAGACTATTCCGACGGGAATGTGAAGAGAAGAACCAGCATGTCAACTGTGTGAGATACGGGTCTCACAGGGATGTTTCCAGTCAAACAAGCATCATTCTTAAGAGCCTCCCTCACCTGTCAGATTCAGGGGCTTCTCAGCTGTGGGAGGTCTGGAGTGGGAACACCACAAGAGGCCTCGTGCATTCTGGTTAGACTTTAGATCATGTTATCATGTAGTCACATACAGACAGAGCCATGTACGCCTGCTCTCACGCACCTACCGATGGACGCGCAATATACAAACGCTCAACTTTATAGCATAACATAACATGTTTGGACTTTTTTTCTCCCCCAGCATGCATCATAATCCACACCCTTCTCACAGTTCATGGACTGCTCCCGAGGGATGTGTTCCCTCGCAGGTCCACACGCAGGGATGTGCTCGAGTCAAAAGGCCACAACGACTTGAATCTGCGCGGCTCGAAGAGGCTTCGGGTAAAGAGTAAGGGCAGTGCCGACTGACTAAAGAGGAGGGAATTCCCTTCCACAAGAAAGATAACCTTAGGTCAGGATTAGTCGTAGGACAGTGGATTAGGACGAGGATCAAGAGACAACCGACTGAGGTGAAATAACCGCGAAGAGGGTAATCCAAGGTAGAAAGCCTGCAGGTACATCAGGGAGGTTGACTGCGAGGGCTTACGGAGACTGGCAGGTTAAGTGGCTGTGCGCTCGGGGGGCTTCGCCACATGGGTGGGAAGGCTTCAGAAACGACATGACCTCCATCCATGTGTGCGATGACTGACCGTGTGCTTCTAGTGAGGGAGATGCGGAGAGAAAGAAAGATGGGGAGAGGAAGAGGGAGAGCGATGGGGAGAGAGAGAGGGAGAGAAGGAGGGAGAGCGATGGGGAGAGTGAGAGAGGGAGAGGAAGAGGGAGAGAGATGGGGGGAGAGAGAGAGTGAAGGAAAGAGATGGGGAGAGAGAGGGAGGGGAAGAGGGAGAGAGAGAGGGAGAGAGAGAGAGAGAGAGAGAGAGAGAGAGAGAGAGAGAGAAAGAGAGGGAGAATGATGTTGCTTTTCCACCGATGGGTGCAGACTCGACTTCACTCAACCATACTCCCCTTTCTCGGTTTTCCTACTGGCAAATCTGATGCCTAGTTCCTGGTAGCTCGGTGGAGTCCTGGTGGCGCCCCCGTCCTGGTCCAGAGCGAGAGAAGGAATTCTTGTGCGTTCGGCCATGTCGCCGGTAAACAGAGGTGACGCTGAAATATGACGGGAAAACCATGCAGACAATTTGCTTAGTCACTGGACAACTCGATTGAAAACCACACCTAGCAAAGTTGCGTTTGGCTTCTACCAGACAGTGGGAAAGCACCATGGCAGTCTACAGCATGTGTCAGAGGAAAGGTGAATGAGACCTAGACAGACAGATAGAGAGAGAGGCAGAGAGAGAGACAGACAGAGAGAGAGACAGAGACAGAGATAGAGACAGAGAGAGAGAGAGAGAGACAGAGACAGAGAGAGAAAGAGAGACAGAGAGAGAGGTAGAGAAAGAGAGAGAGAGAGAGACAGAGATAGAGACAGAGAGAGAGACAGAAAGACAGAGACAGAGAGAGAAAGAGAGAGACAGAGACAGAGAGAGAAAGAGAGACAGAAAGACAGAGACAGAGAGAGAAAGAGAGAGAGAGAGACAGAGACAGAGAGCAGCGACAGAGCGCGTTGAGACTTGCAGTTCAGACTAGGCAGTTTGAGATGTTCATTGTTATCTTGTCCTGCTGGAATGCTGCAGCACAAATCAGATGAAGACAATACACACGCACACACACACACACACACACACACACACACACACACACACACACACACACACACACACACGCATACTAAAAGGGGTTCATCTGCTCAAATTTAAAGACATCAATATCTTTCCGTAACTTTATTACCATCCCTGGCAACTTTTAGACAAAGTGTGTTGCTTACTAGTTCCAAATGAGCGTCGAGTTCCGCAGGAAACCTGCTGAAGAGTCTGTTCTTCATGACTCAGCACAATCGGAGACCCACCGAGAGAGAGCGAGAACGGCCGAGAAAGGAAGAGAGATTCCATGAAAGTAAATGAAAAGGGTAAAATAGATCAATGTTATTTGGATGTGATGCATTTTTAATGAGGCTCCAGGTCTGGTGGGCAGGCAGGCTGATCCTGGGCTGGGAGGAGGAGCTGAAACCGGCAACTATTGATTATAGCTGGGGAGCTGGCACCATTCCTGGGTCTGGGGCTGGGGAGGGACCTGGGGCTGGGAACCCTGGGGCTGGGGCTGAGGAGGGACTGGGGCTGGGAACCCTGGGGCTGGGGCTCGGGGCTGAGGAGGGAACCTGGGGCCTGGGGCTGGGGCTGGGCTGGGGGGCTAGGAGACCTGGGGCTGGGGCTGGGGCTGGGCCTGAGTAGGGACCTGGGGCTGGGAACCCTGGGGCTGAGGAGGAACCTGGGCTGGGAACCCTGGGGCTGAGTCTGGGGCTGAGGAGGGACCTGGACCTGGACCTGGGGCTGAGTCTGAGGCTGGGGCTGGGGAGGGACCTGGGGCTGGGGAGGGACCTGAGGCTGGGGCTGGGGAGGGACCCTGGGGCTGGCGAGGGACCTGGGGCAGGGGAGGGACCTGGGGCTGGGGCTGGGGAGGGACCTGGCTGGGGAGGGCCTGGGGCTGGGTGGGAGGACCTTGGGGCTCAGGAGGGACCTGGGGCTGGGGACCATAGACTAGTTAGACACCCAAGACTAGTTTTTGGGTGACAGAGGAACCTCAGAGAGTGTGTGTGTGGGGGAGGGGGGGGGGGGGGGATTAGACTCTAGAGGGCGTGGGTGTCACATCCCTTTTCAATCATTACAGGGCCAGTAAGGACCACCACCACCCACCCAAGACTCTGCAGCCTGTCCCCCTCTCCCAGAATCCTCCCCCTCCTTCCTCTACTATTGGAGACAGCCCAGTGGCTCCACACAGCCACTTAATCAATGACCAACCCCTCCCACCCACCCACACTCCACCTCACCGCCCACTTTCCACCTCACCCCATCAATTGCCACGCAACAGTCCCCTTTTCTCCAGTTCCCAGTCAATGCCTGTTTGCTTCCCTGGCCTCTCTCGCCTCTCCCACCTCCCTGCCTCCCTGCCTGCCTGCCAGAAACCCAGTACCAGGCTTACATTAGTGACCTCTGGCCCTTGTTGATTTCCCCCCTCCAAAACCCTCGTCTCTGGCCCGGCAATGCAGACGGCAGACAACAGAATTGACCTGTCGGTCTATCACAAGCCCCCAAGCCCCTTTACCTGAGTCAATACAGACCCTGCATGGAATTGATTTGGGCAGGGGGGAGTGAGGAGGGGGGAGTGAGGAGGGAGAGAGAGGAGGGGGAGAGAGGAGGGGGAGGGCCTAGAAATCCATATGTGGAGTCTCTCAGAAACTTGATTGTCAGTCCCTGAAACAGACGGCCGCGAAGCCAGGACACCGCGCTCTGTGTCTCTTTCTGGAAGGATCTACCGTTCTGGCTCTGTGTGTGTGTTTGCCTTTTTGGAAAGTGTGACACACACACACACATGCACACAAAGCAAACCTCACATAACCTGAGATCACCTTTCAGCACATTTTATTATGGAAAGTTATGCACCTTTGTTGAGTCCCTCCCTACCCCACCCACACCCACACCCGCACCCACACCCACACAAACACACACTCAGTCAGACACATCCACGTATACGATCCATACGCAGACACGCACACACACACTTCCGCAGCAGGCTCAGTCCGGCCCATATGCAACCCATGAGATGAGTTCATGAGTGGCGACAGCTTATCTCTACCGGAGGATTTAATCAATACACTGGCGCTCTCACTTTCCATGTTGACGCGCAGCCCCGGAGACCAGCCCTCGTTCACCCGCGCCACTTGGCTCCGTTGGGTAAACAAAGCTCGCTATACCGTATCTGCACAACCACCCTAACCCCCCCTTCCCCTCCTCCATCCGTCTGTCAGTCACGGAGATAGCGGGATAGACGGTTGGGCCCTGGCCGAACGACACGCAACGTTTAAACCTGTTTACGCCGAAATGCGCCGTTGAGTTGTCGAAACGTCTCAAAAAGGTGAGGTCTTACATTCTGCGGGAAGGATACTGCTGAGGAAGGGGACTTCATAATGGTCGCGTGACAGAACCACTGCTCTATCCACAGGAGACTCTCTCACTCTGTTATCTCGCTGTGATGCTGCGAAGCAGAGAGGGCAGTCAGACTCCCTTATCAGAACATCTCTCCCGTCCACAGGGGTATTGTGGCAACAGTGGAGACATCTTGTTGACTAAGGGCGAGCGCGGAGACAAGGGGCCGCTGCTCAGGCGCCTCGCGCAGGTGTCAGTTCGAGGACGGTTGCGATGGTATCTGCGAGTGCGGTCCGACTACCAGGCAGATGATGTCACTTCCCAGTGCTACGCATCGACGAGCTCTCCCAGCGCTGTCGCGAAGTGGGGCACGGTTTAACCATGTTTTCGAACGCATTCAGCCAACGTTGCTTCGGTCCTGTCTCACAGTGACGATGATCTCACACTGATTGGGGCCAGACTTGAGGGCCCTCTGCGATTGACAACTGCCCCCCCCCCCAAACCCCCAAGAAGACCGGAGCTGCCAACACGACTCTCCGGCCCAATTCCAGGCCCCTTTGAGAAAAGCTGGAAGAGTGGGTGAAATCCAGAAGGAAAATGACATTATCGTGACTTTTTCTGTGTGAGTACGAACCCTGCAGCACCAAAGATGGCCGCTTTGGCTGCGTGCGGCGGCGTAGATCACAGACCGCTATTGTAAAGCTCGTCACAATAGAGGAGATGGCGGTGAGAGAGCCGTCATTACCCAGAATTCCCTCGGACCACCTTCTCTTTTGTCCTTCCATTGTCAGACGCCATTTTGCTTTCGGAGAGAGGAAAGCGTGACGATGACAGCTGAGATTGGGCCTCGACCCGCTGACCTCTCTGAATGTACGCCGCGAGGATCGCGCTCCGTTTACAAAGGCGCATTTATGTCAGCGCCCAGAGTAAACACGGAAGGGAAAAAAGGACAGACTTGCTTTTCTCGCTCGCTTACGGACGATTTAACGACATTCACGGACGTCAAGTACAGTTTAATAGGCTTCGTGAGTGCTTACGAACAGGCAGGCTGGGATTGGTTTAAACAGGGGTTGACTTCATTGGGTTTGGCTGGGCAGCGTGCAAGGACAGACCAACACACTGGAGATTTCATATTGTTTATCTTGTCAGTGGCTTATTTGGCTTACTTGCTCTATCTCTGTCTCCCCCTCCCTGTCTCCCTCTCTCCAACTGCCTCTCTTGATCCCTTTCTCTACTTCTCTCACTCTTACTCTACCTCTCTCCATCTATCTATCTATCTATCTATCTATCTATCCCTCTTTGTCTGTCTACCTGCCCTGCCCTGCCCTGCTCTGCCTGCCTGCCTGCCTGCTTGCCTGTCTATCTGCCTCTCTGTCTCTCTCTCTGTCTCTGTCTCTGTCACTCTCTCTCACTCTCTCTCTCTCTCTCTCTCTCTCCCTCTCTCTCTCTGTCACCTCTGCCTCTGCTCCAGCAGGGCTTGGCAGTGCCTCTGTCTCTTGACTGCGTGTTTAAGGATAGGAGGAGAGCAAGGACTCCAGGGAGCTTGACCTGCGATCTGGCAAACTAAGGTGTGTTGTTCCACCAAAATCAAACAACACACTGTCTGTTTACTGACAGGGATGCTGCTGTCTGTCTGTCTGTCTGTCTACAAGCAGGCGAGCGTCACCGTGTTCTCATAAAACACAGGCGAGGCGACCGTCTGTGTTTACAGTGCAGCGACACGAGGCAGATGACACGCCGCGCCACAGATAGGCACGTACCTGCGCTTGAAACTTGAAAACGTCTGTTTGGAAACTCGCTCGACTTGCACGCAACAAGATAGGGGACGCTGACTCGACGTTGGACACACAGCAAATTTCTGTCTGTTGAGGGGGAAAAAGCATATTTGTGCACAGCCAATAAATATATGGTTTCAGAATCCACCTGGTAGATTCCAGCACAGTCAGACAGTACTCTGCTCCACTCGCCAATAAGCTTGATGGAACGATCGTATTGACAACCCTTTCTGCCAGGCTGGCTCCAGGCTAATCAGATTGAGGGGCTGAAAAGCGAGTTACACCAATCCAATTAGCGTGTGATCAGTGTTGGTGGGCAGTGTGGGCCTGTACTGACAGACTGGGGGGTGGGGGGGGGGGGGAGGAGGATGAGGAGGAAGGGTGGAGCAGAGGGTAGATGCGGTCCAGCAGAGAGTCCGTCTGTGAGGAGCAGAGACAGGCCCGGTGATAATGCCTGGGATAACTCAATAGCGTGAGTGAGGGAGAGAGAGGCAGAGAGAGACAGAGAGAGAGAGAGCGAAATGGCAAAAGAGTCGGAAAGAGAGAGCGAGGGAGCGAAAGGGAGTGGGAGAAATCGAGAGAGAGAGTGAGAGAAGAAGGGAAAAAAGGGAAAAAGGGAGGCAAACAGAAAGATAGTGGGCGAGAGGGAACGCGAAAGAGAGAGAGAGCGGGGGGAAAGTAGAGGGAAAAAAGTAGTGGGGAAAAAAGAGGCAAGAGAGCAAAAAGAGAAACAGAAGAGAGGAAGAGAGGAAGAGAGCGGGAGGGAAAGAGAGCCAGACGACAGCCCCCCCCCCCCCCCCCCCCCCCCCCCCCCCGCCCCCCGCCCCGTCACCACTGACAGTCTGGGGAGGGCTGCAGGAGGAGGGTGGGAGAGAGTCCGGGGCGAGGGGGGAGAAGAAGAAGGAGCCGGGGGAGGAGGCTGGAGCAGGAGGGAGGAGGACTCGGAACTCGGAAACGCTGTCTTCCAACGTTCTGCTCCGAGTGAGTCAAGATCCCAGACCCCCGTTCAGCGTTCCGTGTCAAAGTCTCTGAGAGAACAGGAGGGGGGAGAACCCTGGAGAAGGGTTTTATCAAACTCATTGTTTGTGTATGTGTATTTCTCTGTGTGTGTGTGTGTGCGTGTCTGTCTGTCTTGTGTGGCTGTGTGTGTGTGTGTGTGTGTGTGTGTGTGTGTGTGTGTGAGTGTGTGTGTGTGAGTGTGTGTGAGTGGGCGCCATCTGCCCTGGTTGTTTTTACCAGTGGGATATGAATAATAGGATAATTACAGGAAGTTGAAGAGAACCACTAACATTTTCCAAACCAGAGAATTAGGGAGAGGGGCTCTTGGATCTGTTCAGACAGACAGAAGGAGGAGGAGAAGGAAGAGAGAGGTGGAGAGAGGTTGCATTCAGACCCAAAATAACGCTCATTTTCAATATCTGGATTAAAGATTAGCTACTCTGTCAGTTGACTCTGTTAATATTGTATCGGATTGGGGAAGCCTGGTTTGTGCATTTGTGTGTCTGCGTGTGGGTGTTGGCGTGTGAACGGCCACAGGTCTGTGTATCTACGTGTGGTCTTGTGTGTGTGAGGATCAATGTGTGTGTGTGTGTGTGCGTGTATAAGTGCCTAGTGGGTATAGTCCAGTTTTGGGCTTACCTAAACAGAGAGAGAGAAACAAAGAGAGACACATTTGGAAAGACATTGGGTTTTCTGTGAGAAAACACTCTATTGTGGACCAAGACGATAGGAGACTAAGAAGAAAAAAAACATTGATGTGATCAATGCACACCCACAAGCCAAAATACACACGCAAGCACACACACGCACACACGGATGCGAAGACACACACAGGAAGACACGCACACACAGGCCCCCACGGCTCCACACTTGGAGGCCAGAGAGGTTCTGACCTGACTGGAGGCTCCAGCAGGGCCAGGGTCAGACACGCTGCATCCTGGGTCACTCTTCAGTCTGGAGCCGGCCGGTGTGTGAGGGGTGGGAGGGGGGCTCCGTGTGTGTGTGTGACCCCCCGGGACCCTGAGGTGGCATTTCCCCTCAGATTAGAGCTAAAAATACCAGAGTGTTTATTAAGCTCCAGGCCCCCGGACGATCACAGGACACTTAGAGATGGAGGGTTGAAGGGGGGGATGTGTGGGGTGGATGGGGGGGCTGGGTGTCTGGCGATAAGTCATGATGTGATCTGAAGTCTCTCTCCTAGTCTGGCTCTCTGTCTCCTTTCTCCTCTGTCTCAGTCTGTCTGTGTTTCTCTCTCATTTCCTCCTCTGGCTGTGAGTGTCTCTCGCTCTCTGTCTCTCTCTATTGGTCTCTCTGTCTACCTTTCCTAGTTTCCTTTGTCTCATCTCTGTCTATGGAACACAAACCCCAAAAACCTCTCTCTCTCTCTTTCTGTCTCTCTCTCTCTCTCTCTCTCTCCAAATCAGATAAGCTGTCTTAGAGTAACGTGTGGGAAATTTGAGAATTTTCCCTCTGGTATCGAAGTGATTGGTTTCATCATCAGTTTCCTGAGCCTGTGTGTCCTGTTGGCTGGACTTGAGGCCAGGGTTCCAGGGTTGAGGCTGGGGCTGGGGGCAGGGGGCCATTCTCCCTGTTGAACCCATCTATCCACAGGCCACCAGAGTGGACAGATCCCACTCCAACACACACCACACGAGGATGAGACCCCTGAGTGTTTCTGCAAGTAATGTGCCGACTGAGTGTGTGTCTGCCCAGGCACGGACAAATACACACACGCACACGCACGCATCCAGCACCCATACATATGCGTGCACACACACACACGTGTCCCACCTCCACACATACACCCTGTCAAGTTCCAGTACAGTAAAACCCAGCATCTACCAACATGTTGTTCTGTGCTTGGCTGAGAGCAGGTCCGCTGCCACTAGCATTGGCTTAACCATGCGCTTTGCTAAGTAAATATTGAGACTATGGCTGTGAATTAAAAGGATTTCCCTGCTCAAACAGAATTACTGAACATAGCCAGCAGGCTGGAGACTGAGTCTGGCGCTGCAGTCAACACAAGGACTCCATCGCCAGGGTAACACAATTACAACATCAATTCAAACTTGAAAATGAGCCTCGATGCCCGGTATTCACCTGCAAGAACGAAGGTGTAAGAACCTTGATTTAAATGCATCATCCCTGATTGCTGTTCTTATAAAGCTACACCCAGTTATTTCCCCCAAACAGTCCCTTTTTCTATTCTGGGAGGGGGAAATCGATGTTTAGGTTGGTGACCCGGGACTCCAAAAAACATAACAAGGTGTGCTCTCCATTGTGTGTGACAGGCCACAATCCAGGGCAGTCTGTAGACCACTCCCAGGATTAATGACCAGCGTGACGACCCGGAGGACAGGATGAGGAGGTCAGCCAACGGAAGACAGACAAAGCGCTCTCCCGCACGCTTTCCCTCTCTCTCTCTCTCTCTCTCTCTCTCTCTCTCTCTCTCTCCCTCCGTCAGTTCTTCAGAACTGTCTTCTCTTCTAACGCCCTTTCCGCTCCCACCTCCCTCCCTCTCTCTCTTTTCTTTTTCCTTTCCCCCACAACGCCGGCTCTCGTTCGCATGTTCTCTCTTTTACTGGTTTCGCCTTACACTCTCTCTCTCCCTCCCTCTCTCTTTCTCCCTCTCTCCCTCTCCCTCCCTCTCCCCCTCTCTCTCTCCCTCTCTCTCTCATCCTTTCCCTCCCTCTTTCCCTCCCTCCCTCTCCCTCTCTCTCTCCCCCCCTCTCCCTCCCTCCCTCTCAGCTGCCGTCCATATGATCTCTCTGTGGCAGTGATGAGTTGCTCTTGCAGCTCCATGTGTTTTCAAAGCCGTCATTACAGCTTATTTATACTGCAGCTGACTCCTGACTTCCCTGTGTACTGAGTTCTGTCTGGGGGGAAATTAGGGAATAAACAATGACAGACACCAAATTGTTGGATAATCGCTGGAGTCACTCAAGTACACTGTCTGGTAGACAGACATGTAGACAGAGAAACATACCGGAGCAGAGGAGAAGGGAGGAGGGGAGGGAGGAGGGGAGAGAAAGGAGGAGAGGAGAGGAGAGGGGGGAGGGGAGAGAAGAGGAGGAGACGAGAGAAAGGAAAAAAGACATGACAAGAGCACATGCACTTTGTCTTTTTCTCTCACAAACACACTCTCAAAAACAGGGACGGGTAAAGCTTGCTGAAGGGTGCAGCGATGATGTCACTTTACAACGAGCGACCTCGAGGATGTGACCTTGGTTATCAGCTTGTTTATTTAGACTCCGTGGTAACGCAGCACTATCTCAGGGATGGGCTGAATCGTTTCTGTAAATACAATGGGCAATTTGAATGTAATTGCAGGGTGGGAAAAGGCCACCAACATGGATGCAAGGATTTCACAATTCTGTGGCAGTTTTCGTTTTGTTTCCTCGCTCTGGCGGCTTAAGCTCACAGAGAAACACACGAAGGGAACTGGCGAAACACACTTTATGGAGCGTTTGCAAAATGCTGGAAGGTTCTGGTGTTTTTATAGAGGTGGGAAGACCACACTTGTAACTGCTTTCAGGCACGTTGAACCAACTCCGATAACTTGCTACAACAGGCTGCTCTGTACCACAAACTGTCATTAACTGTCTCTCAGCAGGTCATTAATAGAAATCATACATAATGGCTCAGCACAATTATGTGTGAGGGCAGAGTAACACTCTCCCAGAACGCTGCAGAATCCGGTTATGCACCTCTGCACACACGCACACACACACACACACAATATACACACCCAGTAAAACAGGCATGCTCACGCATGCTCACATGTTCTTTCCTCAGATACATTCACGGACGAGTGTATTCAGAATGCTTGTACATGTTAATGGCCTGAACGTTGCTGAAAATCGTTCCAGAGAAATGCTTTTGGGCATCCGCTCCTGTGAATCGTTCCTCACCCCGGCTGACTCATGCCAGCAGACGTGTGATAGTGAAAGACAGACACGCCCCTGTCACACATCCACACCCACACACACATCATACACACACACACCTGGCAGAGACAGAGCTGTCAGAACACCAACCGTCCAATGCCCCGAGCGCGAGCAAAGGACTCATGGGCGTGCTGCCCCGCCGTTCTCCCTGCTCGTCTAATGAAGCGTTGAACACGCATCCCTTGGAAAGGCAGAACGAGCATGACTCATGGTCCCTTGAAGCTCCCCTCTCTCCTCTCAGCACCAGCCTCCACCCTGGGAGCGGCTCCACAACGTGGCCCCGGGTCCGAGCGCCCGCCCACCATCCCGAACATTGCTGTGGGACGCGGGAAAGAGCTAGCGGGTGCACGTTTCGTGAGGCCTTGTGTATGTGTGTTAGGGATTGCCTGCATGTGTGTGTGTGTGTGTTGACATGCACCTGCCAATTGTCTGCCTGTCTTTGGCTCCATCTGTTTGCCCAGGAACACCTGTGGATGCCAGCCCAGAGCTGGAGAAGGATCTGAAGAACGCTGCTGTGTAAGAGTGGTACCTGAGCTGGCCGGTTGCTTGGCTGTTTGTACGTTTGTTTACGGAATAGTTAGAGAGACGGTCTCCACTCCAACGTAGCTGCCTGCTCAGTGAACCATCACCAGAAAGGAAACCAGACAGTAAAACTCTCCCATGATGCACCAGTAGTCATCTTCTGCAAGCTCTTCACCGTCAACAGTCGCGGCCGTCACATGACCTGCCTGCACTCCAGCGCAGGGACGGAGCAGTAAGGTGAAAGGAATGCGCGCCTATCTTATCCAGCCATTGGCTATTAGTTGCCATGGCAATCAGCGTTCTGATGACATGGGAGGAAATGGGCCCATACTGGGCGGCGCCCTGCAGTGTTATTGATAATTTGGAAATATTTATGACTCTCCTTGGCGGTAATGAGTCTGACGTTGTTTATCTTGCGATAAGGCTTTATAGCGCTTTATGGCAGGGAGGTAAAGCAATTAGAGGGGCGAGGGCAAACAAGCTGTTAGCCAGGGCCACGCCCCCACCACCAGCACCTGGGCGTCCGGGCTGTCGTCATACAGCAACGTAGGTCCACTGGCAGGTAAACATCTGGTCTTGTTGGAGGGTCATTTCATCCACCTAGGACCTAAAGAAGGGGACAGACAGACAGAGAGAAGGGGGGGGGGACATAAAGAAAAAAAGACAGACGCAAACACGGAAAGACAGAGAAATAGGGATACAGGCAATGACAGGGAGGAAAATAAAGATGAGAGAGAGCGACAGATAGAGAGACGGTAAACAAGAAGCGAGAGAGTGAGAAAGTGAGCGATAGAGAAAGGAAGAGAGAGAGCGGGTGTTAGAGAGATAGAGGAAGGAGGAGAGAGTGACAAAGACAAAGAGAGTGAGAGTGAGCGAGAGAGAGTGAGCGAGAGAGAGAGAGAGAGAGAGAGAGAGAGAGAGAGAGAGACAGAGAGCAAAAGACGGGGTGAGAGAGGCAGTGATGAGAGGGTTGATGGGTGTTCTCAGCCTGGCTCGAGTGCCGGGGGCTTTCCAGCTAAGTGGCACCTGAGCAGGAGGCCGATAAGCCAGCCCAGGGGTGACTACTGCTGTTCGGCTGGGCCCTGAACAGCCCCCCTACTGCTCAACACTAACTCAGCATGGTAGCCTAACCCTGAACAGCCCCCCTACTGCTCAACACTAACTCAGCATGGTAGCCTAAGCCTGAAGCTCTCCCTCCAGCCGCACGCACGGGCGTCAGTTCAGCTGGAAGTGTTTTCCTGTGTGTTTGCGGTGGACTGCAGGAACCATGGTTCTGTCACGTCCTGTTTTGGCCAGAGTCTGCCACTTGGGCCCTAAGTGCTCCGACACCCCGCTAATGGAGCGGTTATTTTAGGGAGAGGGGGAAGAGAGTCCTGCTGAACAAACGCCTCTTCACTGTGTAACCAAGCCGGGTTGGGCAAATATTTAGATCCGGGCTCACATGATACCCAATCACTCCAAACACCAACTGTTTCAGGAAGAGGGAAACTGTTTGTCCGTCTCTCTGTCTCTCTCTCTCTGTCTCTCTCTGTCTCTCTCTCTCTGTCTCTCTCTGTCTCTCTCTCTCTGTCTCTCTCTGTCTCTCTCTCTCTGTCTCTCTCTCTCTGTCTCTCTCTGTCTCTCTCTCTCTGCCTCTCTGTCTCTCTGTCCCCATCCCTCTCTCCGTTTGAAACTTACAGCCGACCAACAAAAACCTCAACTAAGTTTGAACTATCATTTAAACAATCTCACACCGACTCGCATCTCTGTAACATCTGTTAACTTGTGTTGTGATATTTCAGAGTTTTGTTACAACTCGAGTATCAATTCATCGAGACCCATTTTGTTACCCGCGCATGATTGTGGTTTGATATCTAAATAAACAACTGAGCCGTAGGGGAAGACATCAGAGGCCGTACATGTCAAACTTTTAAAACTTGACCTTGCACATCTTACCCATCCCAAGTCGGTCTTCTCTTTGAAACATGGCAAAGAGATTGTGCCCGTGGACTACCAGACTGAGAGCGTGCCCGCGGACTACCAGACTGAGAGCGTGCCGCGGATTACCAAATGGAGAAAGTGCCGGTGGACTACCAAACGAGAACGTTTCTGTGGGCCAAACAAGGTGAAGCTTGAAACACAGTGCTGCAAATGTGTGACTCGGCCATCGTCTCCACCGGAGGTGAGCAGAGCTCCACACAGGCCTGCATTGATGTGAAAGTGTTGCCCTCTCCTGGGTGACCCCGGGAGAGGGGAGGGCACCGGGGCAGGCTGAGGGCCCGGGGTGTGATGCTTATCACTGGGGTAGGGTTACCAGGGCTGGGGGGGTGGGCGGGGGGTGGGGGGGTAGAGTGGAAGTCTGGGTTTGGCCACAGAGAGCCAGTGTTCCTCCAGGGGCCTTAACGCACGATCACTCCCACAGCAGCGCACGTCTCCTGGGAGGAGAGGAATCCGGTGCTGCTGCCTCCAATCGGGGCACACACACACACACGCGCACACACAAACACACACACACATGCGCTGTCACGCGCGGGCGCACACAACTTTCCTCGGCATGCGGTCGCGCGTGCGGTCGCGAAGGGGCCAACATGCACAGTCACGGACGTACACGTTCGCTCGCATACTCGCGCGTGCACGCACACACATACATGGCGATAGCGCTTGTCAGGACTCGCCCGGACGCCCAGTAGCCATACCCAGCTTCCCCATCCTGATCCACCTTATCTACCATCCCATCATGCCTCTCTTCAAAGAAGCCCTCTATCTGCCAGACGGGTGGGGAGAGAGAGGGGGGGAGGGTGCTAGGAAGAGGGGCAGGAATTGTGTGTTCTCCTTCCTCTGGGTGAAGGTGAGGGAGGTGGGGGAGGGGAGGGAGGGAGCGAGGCTGCCTGAGGAAAAGATCGAAAGATCTGTTGGATGCTAATGGCGAATACCCAAAAGAGGTTGCAGTTCACTTCTCTATAGAGGCACACATACACACACATACACACACTCCAACTCCCACTCACATGCCTCTTCCATACAGCTTCTGATCTCCCCCACCCCCTCCATACACACACACACACACACACGGGTGGCTTGTCTGACCTGTAAGCCCGCCAGTGTGACCAGGCGTCAGTGAGCTAATGAGCTGACTTCGGCGCCCAGCAGCCCCAACCCACTCTCGGCGATCGTATACTTCTGTCTGGCCAGAAGAGCTGAATATATCACGGGTAAGGATTTTCCCACATTTTTCAGGTTGATAGTGTTCAAAAGTTTACAAGTACCCTCTCAATCCAAGTCATCTCTTAGATATGGTGGATAGTGGAAAGGAGAAAATCTACTTTTGTGTTGTTTCGTTTGCATGAGCAGTAACAACGTACTGTTGCAGTTGTTTTTCATGTGAACAGACTTGGACAGACTTGGAGTGTGCAGAAATGGGATTTGTTCTGCGTCCATCTTGGAAAATGATTAACTAGACCTGCCTGCTGCAACTGATAGTGCTTTGACAAACCAAATCGGAGAACCACTGATTAGAGCCTCTCTGAACACACGTACACACACACACACACACACACACACAAACACACATGCTGACACCCACATGCACACACAAACACACCCACACGCATAAAGGTGCACACGTACACCCGCACAACATGCATGTACACGCACGGGGACGCACATACAAACAAGCACACACACAGTCTGCACAGCCCTCAACTCTGTCTCTAACTTGTAATTGGGAACTCCATAATCATGATAAAACCAGATGCAGGAATGCTCTTACTGGTGCTATTCTGAGCAGTAAGACGCACTGTTATCTGTCTGCAGTTTGAGTGTATCTTGTGGAAACACTGGCTTGGGTGTGGGTGTTGATGTTGGCAGTTTGGCCAGCTAGCTAATACAGAGCAGCAAACCTTACCGATGGACTTTAGTCGGCAACGTAGAGAACGTTGTCTTGTGGATACCACACAGATTTAGTCTAGGGGAGTTCTTTACACCGTGACTAATAACTGACTCGGTGAGCTGGTGCGTGTTTGTTTGTGTGTTTATGCGTGTATGTTTACGTGTGTGTGTGTGTGCAGTGGAGGACACGGGTCATCTGGTCTGTATTTAGAGGCAGCGGGGTGTGTCGCTGTTCGCTCCTGTGTGTCTTTTTGTTGCCGTTGGTGCCCCCCCCCCACCTCCTCCCCTCGTCTGCCTTCCCCCTCCCCCTCCCCCCCACCTTCCCCTCTGACCCAGAGGTGTGTGACAGTCTGACCCTGTGGTTTTCCGCCTCATCTCTCTTCCCTATCGCTCTCCTCCCTGGCCCCTGAGGCCCGGGGAGGGGGGGGGGGGGGGGGCGCAGGTCACTAGTCATGGGGCTGACAGCCTTGTACGCTGCTGGGACTGTGGAGGGGGGGGATAGGGTTTGAATACAAGAAGTAGAGAGGAAGAAGTAAGAGGGAGAGGAGATGGAGAGGGGGAGGAGGCCGGGGGGGATGGGAAGAGAAGAGAGAGAAGGCAGGGAGGGAGGGAGCGGTGACGGAAGAAGAGAGATGCCAGGGAAGAGAGGGAGGGAGAGGGAGAGGGGAAGGAAACAGAGAGGTCCAGGAGGGAGGGAGGGACAGAGAGGGGAAGGAAAGAGAGAGAAGGCAGAGAGGGAGGGAGAGAAGAGGAGGGATGAGAGGCAACGATGAAAGTACAGAGCAAGAAGTCAACAGGGAGAGTGGAAGGAATCAGGGAGGGGGAAACAGTGAGTAGCGGTTAGCACACAGAGAATGTGCATCATTTCAGTCCACTGGATGTTTCTGAGTGTGTGGTTGGTGTGTGTGTGTGCTTAGGCAGATTGAAATACTGTATATGCACAGTGTGTGTATAAGGGTGTTGTGTGTCTGCAGTGAGACAGAGTGTTTGTGAGAGAGAGAAAGACCAAGAGAGGAGAGAAAGAGAGAGAGAGTAAGAGAGAAGAAGAGAAAGAGAGATTGTGTTTTCTTTATCTTGGCAGTCAAACCTGCCTGGTACTCCACTGGTTACACCACCTTGGATATGAAAAATCTCGGTGATCCATGTCAGTCCAAAACAACCAGAAACCCCTGGTTACAAATGAGCCAAAGCTGTAGCTAAGGGGTCAAGTAAAAGTTAAGTACAAGTCCAACATTTGGTCTCTCTCCAATGACCTACCCAGAACACTCAATCAACTTTGTTGTTTTTTTTGTTTGTTTTTTACTATGCTGGCAGTGCCTGGTGGTTGGCTGTCATAGAATATTAAAAAAATATTTATTAATTTTTGGGGGAGGGGGATTTTGAAGGTATTTTTGAATATTGGTGGGGAAAGAAAAAGCGGGTTTGAGTGGACGGAAAGGGAGAGAGAGAGATGGAGAGAGAGAGAGAGAGAGAGAGAGAGAGAGAGAGAGAGGGAGGAAGAGAAAGAAAGAGAGAGATGGAGAGAGAGAAAGAGAGAGAGAGAGAGGAAAGACAGAGCATTGGCTTCTGTGTGTGTTATTACTTACAATGTGGTTGACTTGGTGGCAGGCAAATGCTGAATGTGTTTCACAGATGTCCTCGACTGAGCTGAGAGACAGGAAGGAGAGGGAGCGCCAACAGGAAACAGAGGGGATCACATGGGCTGCGGAGACGTCCTCCTGTCGGTCCTGATGGAGAAGCTCGAATGAATTGATAAGAGAGGCCAGGCATGTTCACCATGGCTGAGTGCACAAACCTGGAACGCCTGCGTGCTTGTGTGCAATGCGTGTGTGTGTGTGTGTGTGTGTGTGTGTGGCATGGACGTGCCTATCCCTCTGACACCAAAGTCAGACACGACAGCCGGTCGAAACCAACAATTCACACCAAACACTTATCACATCTGTCTTGCAGAAAAAGCCGCTTATTTGCCCATTTTGTTGAATCTGGCTGGCGTTGCCCCGCCAGACACGCGCGGCGACCGAGACTGCTTTTCTCCTTCGCCATCAGCATTTTTCCCGTCATCCACGACTCTTAAATTAGATGCCTCTCTCTCTCTCTGGTTTTAGTCCGGCCTATCATCTGATCGTGGTCCACTCGCAGGCTGCTGCGAGGCCCCGGCCTCCTCTGTTTGGAGAGAAAGGCCTGGATCCGGATGGCCCCTGTCAGATCCTCCTGCTCCGGAGGACAAGCCGCAGCAGCTGGTCTCCACAGGCGGCAGGGGCTGGTATCTCCAGCCAGCGCTGGGGCTTTCATCCCGAGTGGGGTTACTGGAAATGGACGTCCCTCCCCGGCTCGTGCCTGTGTGCGTCTTTGCTTCCTAGCCTCGGCCTGCATCGGCCTGTCGCTTTGAGACAAGGGGGTGGAGGAGGAGGGGGAGGAGGGGGAGGAGGAGTGGTCGGGTTGAGGCGAGGCACAGATTCCATAGAGCTATATGTCTTCCTGTCAACTGGTGCAGCCAGAAAACAACAGCAAAGTCAACAGCAAAACAAAACTGTGACCCGCATTTGTAAATCTCCCTGTGTCGGCCTCTGGGCCTGAGGTTGAGCGGCGTCAGTGTTTGGTGAGGGGAGAGGAGTCGAAGGGAGTGGAGGAGAGGAGGGGAGTCGAAGGGAGGGGAGGAGAGGAGGGGAGTCGAGGGGAAGGGAGGAGGGGAGGTTGACTTGCCTGCAAAATATCAGTGACACCTTGGCAACTGAGAGCCTTATCTCCAGACTCTCAACTGCTGCCATGACTTTTACATGCTCTCCCTCTCCCTCTCTCTCCCTCTCTCTCCCTCTGTCTCTCGCTCTTTTTATCCCTTTCTAAAATGTGATCGCCCAGTAGACACTATGCAGCGTCACACATTGCTCCCTGTCCAGCATATTGTCCGCTCCAGCTCATCGTGACCTACTGTACATCTCCAGATAGTCTTTACAGTCCGCCCACACTACGCACAGTATGAAAAACCAAACCATTCACTACCATGAATTCAGACACTGACCGTGGGTGTTCACAAGACTGCAATTTGACGTCTCAGGGTGCGCACACACACACACACCGACGCACCCGCGCATGAACGAAGGCATGAATGAGCGTCTCAGTTCATTCCTCTGCCAGCCGCCGCCGAGTCGCCATCGCAGGGCCGAGGAAACGAGCTGGCGAAGGGGGGACGTGAGGTGAGCGCGGCGCCGAGGCGGCCCTCTCGCTCCCTGGCGGAGCAAATCGACGGAAATCCCCCGGACAGGAGCGGCACGGAGTGGACTGAGACTTTAACGAGCGCTGCGATCCAACAGAACAGCCCTTTTCCTGTTTACCCTCCAGCCCGCAGTAAAACTAACAGCAAACAACCTTCCCCTCCATCCCCCCTTTTCTCCTCTCTCTCTCGTTTTTTACGGGGCGGCGCTCAATAACAGGTGCCCTGACTCATCCACTACTCCTTCCATTGCACCCTAACCCCCCCTCCGGTTGTTGACATCCACCCCTCCTTCACTCCTCCCTTCCTGCCACTCTCTTACATCTATCTTTCCATCCTCTCTTGCCTCCTGTTTCCTCTTCACTCTTTTGTCCAAAGTCCTCATCCTCTAAATCTCAAATCTCATTCTTCCTCTTCTCTCTCTCCTGTCTCCTTCATTCTCTCCCTCCCATCCATCTCTCCCTCCCTCAACCTTCTCCCTCCCTCAACCCACCCTCCCTCCTTCCCTCAACACACTCCATTCTTCTCTCCCTCCTCGCTCTCTCCCTATCTCTACTCCCTCTCTACATCTCTCTACCTCTCTCACACACACACACACTCACACATACACACACCACCAACCATTTAAAGCCAACAATGCACCGGCACTTGTACACGTTCAAACACACACAAAGACCCTTTTAGCGCCCTCTCAAGTAGCTCTTTATCTCAATAAGATTTCCCCAGGGCATGGAAAGCAACGAGCGCAACATAACAGACGCCAGAAAACAACACCAGCGTTGCTTTCTTTTAGTTGTAGTTCTTTTTTAACGTTAGCTAAACCTCACCCCCGAAGACTGTGTGTGTACATAGATAGATACATAGATAGATAGATAGATAGATAGATAGATAGATAGGAAGTGGAAGGAGGCGATAACAATGAAGTTAGAGAAAGCGAAATCGAAGTGACGTACAGTAAAATGCATGCTTTCATGCATTTATATTTAGACTGGGGACCCCACCCCCCTCATTCGGAACCCCAAACCAAAATCACTGAGAACAAAAATAATTGGCAGTGTGGTCTCCAGTTTGGACTGGTATGGAGTCTCAACATGGTAGCCACAGAACTTGGCTCTCCTGTCCTCCCTTATCCAGAGGGGACAGATCTGGCTCCAGGAAGGCTAAATATGTCTGGATATCATCAACCCAACACTCTCTCTCCCAAACAGAGCCAGTTGAACTGAGCCCTTAGGACTTGACCTGCGAGGTCAGAGCAACTGGGCGTCCATTTTGACCCAAGATGGCTGCTCACGGTCAACGTGTCGTCTGCCTTCTGCTCCACAGTGGCTGCTGTTGCTACCAAGTCTTTTCGCTGGAGTGTTTAATACGGTCATAAAGCGCGCTGCCATTACCAACTAATGTCAGAATCTCCCCTCAATTAAAAGCTCTCCCTCAGCCTCCCTCCAAAACTGTTTGCCTCTGTAAAAATGGTTCATTATTGTAGCAAATGCAGCATTTCCAAACGGCCACCCCCTCCCTAACCGTTTAGGGCACTCTGCCTACCGTTCCTAAATTCTTCAAGTTGGTGGTAGGAACGTTTGTGCTTCTGCATAAATGCATTCATAAACGCTGGTCGGTTTGAAACGCCTAGCATGACGGTGAGGAGAGTTTCCCATCAGCGACCATGTTGATTCAGTCCGTGTCAGCGCGCGCTTGACGTGAATTCAACATCCTTTAGGTGCGCACGGACAGGGATGAATGAAGCAATATGTAGGAATACATGAATACGCAATGTAGCCGTGTCCATTTCTGTACGATGAGAAGACCAAAAGAGATGTTTTCGGAGGGAGGCTGTTGATGGTAAAACCAGTTTGAACCAGAGGCTCTGTCCTCCAAACCCTTCACCACCACACATCCCTTTGGTGCTCTTGAAATGTGCTACGCTGTGCTTTGCTGGGCAGTGGTGGTTGTGGCGTGGGTTTGTGCATGTCTATAGTTGTGTGCGTGCGTGTGTGCTTGCGTGTGTTATACATGTCTGTGTGTGTGTGCTTGCGTGTGTTATGCATGTCTATGTGTGTGTGTGTGTGTCATGCATGTCTGTGTGTGTATATGCGTGCGCACGTGTGTGCATGTGCGTGCATGTGCGTGCATGTGCGTGCCCAAGTGTGCACGTATTTGCGTGGATCGCTCCCAACCACCTCAATCTCATCTAAGGCACCACAGAGAAACAAAGGATTTTCCCCGTAGAGGGAAAAACAACAGCAGACTTATATTTCTCTCTCAACCTTCCTCCCCCCCCCCCCCCCCCCCCTGCCTCCCTGCCTCCCTCCCACCCACCCACCTCTCCCCTCAGTGCTAACATATTACTTTCATTGGGCTGGAAAGGCCTCACCGTGAAAAGGCTTTGGCAATAGCATGAGTCCCCTTTGTGTGAAACACAGCAAAGTTGGAGAGCTCTCCGCTCGAACTCTGCCACACACATCGCCAAGGGGCGCCCCCCCTGCCCCCCTCCCTCCGCCCCCTCACTAATACTGAGGAGCTGATGACTGCACGCCGGCAGTAAAAACGACCTTCCCCGTGCAATAACTGCTGCGTGACTGTTGTTTCAATAACGCTGGGTAATTTGGCTGACATTTATTTTGAGCGAGACTATTTTACTGCCGTGCTCGAGTCGGAATATAAAAAAAGAAGATAGGGGAACATGCACAGGGGTGGGGGGGGTACTATCTCTACCCTGTCTACCATCTCTACCATCTCTACTATCTCTACCCTGTCTACTATCTCTACCCTGTCTACTATCTACCATCTCTACTATCTCTACCCTGTCTACCATCTCTACCATCTCTACCATCTCTACCATCTCTACCATCTCTACTATCTCTACCCTGTCTACCCTGTCTACCCTCTCTACCCTGTCTACTATCTCTACCCTGTCTACTATCTCTACCCTGTCTACTATCTCTACTCTGTCTACCATCTCTACCCTGTCTACCCTCTCTACCCTGTCTAATATCTCTACTCTGTCTACCATCTCTACCCTGTCTGCCATCTCTACTCTGCCATTCTGCACCCTGCCAGTTCAAGACTATAAAGTAATTGTGCCACCTGCCATCTCTTTATGTGAGTCTTACTGCTCTCCAACTTCTGTGTCCATCTGACTTTCTCGTGGTGAATGCTGCCATGAACATGGGCGTGACTGCCTGCATGTGTGTTGAGTGTGTGGGATGCTGTGTGTGTGTTGAGTGTGTGTGAAGTGTATGTAAGTGTGACTGTGTGTCGTGTGAGTGTCACTGTGTCGTGTGTGTGTGTGTGGTGTGTGTGTGTATTTGTTGAGACAGAGACAGAGCCTGACCGTGAAAAATGGAGAGTAAAAAGGACAGACAGAGAATGAGAGAGCCCTGAGAGAGACGAGAGAGAAAGACGGAGAGAAAGACAGGCGCGAGAAAGCGAGGCGAGACGGAGGGAAGGAAGGAGAGACAGAGACAGAGAGCGAGGGAGAAAGAAGAGAAGACGAGAGAGCAGAGAGAGGGAGACGCAGAGAGAGAGGATGACCGAGAGAGAAGAGAGAGAGAGAGAGGAGATGAGAGAGAGAGACCTAGGAGCAGAGAGAGAGAGGGAGAGACCTGCACACGTAGGTGCTCTGTTTCCTGAACTGCGACCGGGCTTGTTCTAAACGAGTAGAAATGTTAGACAAACACGGTCAACCTCAGAAGAGTATTCTTTCCGCCCCGGCCCCCGCCACTGCCTTCCTCATCTACCCCTCCCCAACCCTCCCCACCCCCCAACTCCCTCTCCACCAACATCCCTCCTCGTCCCCTGGTACCCCCTCCCTGCCCTTCATCCTCTGCCAGTCCTCCTGCCTTCCATTTTTCCGCCACCAGTCGGAGAGGGGGGCTGCGCAAGAAGTCCTTAAAAGTGATTTACACAATGTTTAACATTTCTGCCCGCACCCAAAACTCCCCCCACATCCGACTGGGCTCTCGAGGTCATCAGAGGGGAGCGGTCATTTGTGATCGGTGGGGCCCTTTTTCACTTGCAAAGACTTTTCCACTGTGTTCGTCACTGAGCTAGTTCAGAACGTGTGACCTGCAGCCTAGCTGTGGGATGGTAATGACTGTATAAACCACTTTTTAAGTGTTTGTGCGGACGTTGGCGTGTTTACATGCTTGCGTTTGCGCGTGCGTTGTGCGTCCGCGCGTGTACGCGCTGTAAGCCTGAGTCCGTGTCTCGACCGCGCGTAAGTGGCGCGCGTGCGCTTGTGTGACAAGAAGACAGGTGGGCGCGCAAGGCAGCTACTTTGTGGTTAACAAGCTAGCAAAGGCCCCTTTGCTCACCGACGTGTCTAGCCTGGCTGAGAGCTGGAGCCGATCCTGGAGCGGCGCGAGCCGTCTCCCTCGCTCTCCCACACACGTCGCCTGCGCACAAAGACTCTCTTTTCGCGTAGCCATGTTTAATTTGATAAGTGGAGCACCTGAGTGACGTGAGGCTTTTGTGAGGCGAAGGGGGGGGGGGAACTTCGGTCGAACCAGGTCTCTGTAGGGGACTTTTGTACGTCTGAAAGAGAAAGAGTGAGAGAGAGAAGGGAGGGAGGGAGGAGAGAGAGAGAGGGGGAAGGGGGTTATAATTTGGTGTAATGGCTCTGTCGGATGATTGCTCCAGTGTTCAATTATGAGACAAAGGTGTGTCTTTCACAGGCAGGGAGAGGAGGTGAGTAGAGCTTCTCACGGCATTGGGTGGCACGTGACAGCGTGTTGTCTCCCACCTCTTAGATGACAGCGTGTTGTCTCCCAGCTCTTAGATGACAGCGGCGTCACACAGGCGTATCAGGGCATGGGAGGGAGGGCATTTTCCATAGCTTTTATGCCATTATTGTTGTTTGCACTATCATTTACGCTCACATAATGATGACATTATTATGATAAATGACATTATTATATTACGTTATGATTATAATTTCTCTCACTATTTTAAATGCTTGTTGTGTCATTAGCTCCTTGCCTGCGGTCTCACTTTCTGTAACTACATCATGGCACTTTGGCGAACGCTGCGTTTCTTGAAAGTGCTTTCTAAATAGATGGAAGGATAATTTTGCTCATGTCTGTATGTCTGCAAACCTTCTCTTAAACTCACAATGACGTTCAGGATTTGTATTTACATCCAAACACTCGCCCAACAATTTTCAGATCAGATTTTCTTGGCCTCCCGTGCATTTTCATCGCCCCGACCTTGAGTCGGGGTGAAGGTTTTACTTGAATCTAGAAAAGTATTTACCTGACAGAGCGGCTCAGGTCTAAACCTGCGGACGATAAGAGCTGAGGTGTCCTGCACTGTCATCCACTCTAATGAGACCACCACACACTGCAGTTGGCTCGCACTATTAGGAGGACCTGTGCTCTCCTAATGCTCATCAGGTCTTCTGGCTTCAACACGCACAGACCTGGGCTGGCTCCCTGGTCATCCCCCCCAGCCCCCCACCTCCCCTCCCCTCCCCTCACCCCGCCCGCTTCGCAATAACAATTTCCTTGTCAGAAAGTTTGGACCAAAATCGTTTGAGTTACACGATCCCGGAGACCCTGCCGTTTCCTTCTCCAAACACCAAGACCCTCAGTCCAGCGAGCGGGGGAGGAGGACGAGGGAGGGGGGGGGGGTGTTGGGGAGGGTGAGGACCCAGTCAAGTAAACACTTTGTCTCCAAAGAGCCCATTACATGGTTCGGTAAAATGGACGCTTTTGTCAATTCAAAACACAATTTCCTGTCCAAAAGGGAGAAAAATGAAAAGAAAAAATGAAACAAATGAGGCATTTCTGTAATAAAAATAAATGACTGCACTGTGTTGTATGGTCCAACGCTGCCTCCCACCACGATTGTGTTTTCACAATGAAGGTCGTACATTTTCAGAAAGGGACATTATCTTTCGCAATCAGGTAAAACAACAAAGTTCTTTACCATTCGTTTCAGAAAGATCTGTGTGTTTCCGGGCATTGTACTATGCATGTACATTAAGAACTGATGGTGCCTTTAGGTAGAACAGGACAAGATGCCATGGACGTTGTTCTGGTCTTAACTACCGCTTCTCTCCCTCTCTCCCTATCTCCCTCTATCTCTCTCTCTCTCCCTCTCCCCCTCTCTCCCTCCCCCTCTCTCCCTCTACCCCTCTCTCCCTCTACCCCTCTCTCCCGCATGAGCTTCTTTTTCTCTCCAGCTTAACCTCATCCAACCTCACCAACTCCCTATCTAATTCAGACTTCACCTTTTCCGTCAGCCTCTGTCTTTCCTGGCCTCCC
>BROE01000024.1:2473637-2481137 GCA_036571765.1 Plecoglossus altivelis | reverse complement strand
AGGCGCGCAGCAGCAATGGTCGGGGAAGTTTGCGGTGTTGCACGGTGGCCATTACGCCCCGTCTCCCCGTCTGGGAGACGTCAGCATGGCTTGGAAAGGCTCTGGAGAATGCTGGGAATTATAGCCCTCTCATTCTCTCTTTCTCTGTCACTCACTCACTCACTTTGTTCCTGCCAGCAGATTCATGCCGTTGTCTCTTGTTACTGTTTTTAATGGTCGGAGAGCGCGTGCACGCGCGCGCGCGTATACGTGTTTGTGTGTGTGTGAGTGCGTGTGTGTGTGTGTGTGTGAGGATCGAGTTCATGCATTTGGGTCTGCTGAGTTGCTTGTGTTTTTATGTTGGAGTTTCCACTGCCTGTCTCCCTCTCTCGTAAAAGAGGTTCACAAAGGCAGAGCAGCAGAGGCCTCGTCCGATTCCCCTCGCAAAACCCGTTAAAGAGCAGCAGTTCGCTGAGCAGATGGACAACGGGACACTCCCGCGTTTTGCCGGCGGACGTTTCCGTCGACGCCTATCAGTTAAGACGGATCTTTTCTTGTCACGTGTCTCTCTCTCACTCTCCCTCTGTCATTCTCTCTCCCTCTATCATTCCCTCTCCCTCTATCATTCTCTCTCTCTCTCTCTCTCTCTCTGCCTTGAAACGACTGATGGGGTGTTGCGTTGACGAGGGAGTGGAGGGATGGCTGGAGGTTGATAGATGGGGAGGGCGGTCTGGACAAATAACTGATAAGCCCAGAGACTGGGCCCAGTGCAGGTCAGGCCAAACTGGCCCCTTTACTCCACGGTCACTATCTAGACGGCACTAAACTGAGTCTGCACAGCGGCCTGGCACTAGATAGGGGTATTGGTGGAGGTGGGGGAGGAGGAGGAGGTGGAGGAGGAGGAGGAGGAGGAGAGAGATAGTGGAGGAGCAGAGGGGGGGACCAAGAAGATGGAGGAGAAGAGAGCTAGATGAAAGTATGAAGGAAGATGGACGAGTGGGTTGAGCCGGAGACACAAAGATAGAAAGACAGAAGAGAAGAGGGGTTAGGTAGGTAGTTAGAACGACAGGATGACAGGATGATGTTTGGAAGCTTGTTCTCAGTGTACCTTTAAGTCAAGACAGAGTGTTTCTCCCGCTCATGATATGTATCGCTGCCGAAACCCTCAGTCACTGTCAGGCGATCACATTAGATTCCCAGTGAAACCGTGTGTGTTACGTGGCCTTGACTGAGTGGGGCCTGTGTCAGTTCCAATGTAAAACAGCAGCAATATACTGAGTCAACAGTCTCACCCTCCCTCCCTCCTCCCTCCACTACTCCCTCGGTTCCTCCTTCCCTCTTTCCCTCCCTCCCTGGTTGAATATTGAATTTCCCTGGCAACAAGATATGTTGTCAGTGAAAAAAAAGAAAAATGGCCGCAGCAATGAGCCAAGGCAGCGCACTTCCTTGAAAATTGGCGGAGCGAAACCGGTCGCTACACAGCGCAGCCGGAGGGTTCATTTGACACGTAGGTAAATAGAATTATGGGCAGCGGGAGGAAACTCAGGCTGTTATCGTTTGAATTGAGTTGAGCCTCGTGGCAGGACGCCTTGATATGGGAGGGCAACGCTGTGCCTCCTCTAATCCCTCACCTCCATCCCTCTCTCTCCACCCCTCTCTCCCACATCCCTCTCTCTCCACCCCTCTCTCCCCCATCCCTCTCTCTCCACCCCTCTCTCCTCATCCCTCTCTCCTCACATCTCCCTTTTTGCTCTTCCCTCCTCATCTCTCTCTCCAATGTCTCTCTCCCCCTAGCCCTCTTTCACATATCTCTCTCTTACTGTTCCTCTTTCCTCGTCCCTCTCCCCTGTCATTGCTGTATTCCCCTAGCCCTCTCCTCTCTCCCCCTAGCCCTCTCCCCTCTTCTCTCTCCCCCTAGCCCTCTGCCCTCTCCTCCCTCCCCCTAGCCCTCTCCTCTCTCCTCCCTCTCTCCCCCTAGCCCTCTCCTCTCCCCAACCTCTCTCCCTAGCCATCTCCCCTCTCCTCCCTCTCCCCTCTCCTCCCTCTCCCCTCCCTCTCTCCCCCTAGCCCTCTCCCCTCTCCTTCCTCTCTCCTTCGATCCATCCTTGCCCTTTGCCATCCATGTCAGTTTTTCTGTCTTCCACTGACACGGCCGCCTCCTTTCTGCGACCCCTAAACACAGAGAGATCCTAGGGAGGACTGCCGAACATCCTCTCCTCCCTCTCTCCCACCATCCACGATCCCCGTTCCTTCTAGCTCCGCAAACGTGTTCTGTCTCTATGGTCAAATGGTCCCCGCGTCGAAGAACGGGCGGCTGGTTTGGTTTGAAAAACGCTCCGAGGATGTTGTTCTGTTGTTACGTTGGCAAGGCCTTTCTGGGGGGCCGCCGCAGCTGTGCCCACTGAGTCACTCGGAGTCAGCCTCTACCAGCACTCTTTCTCCGAGACCAACGACTTCAGCTCCCAGGAATGCGCGAGGGTGACGCTGTCCTTTAGCTCCGTGTGGATGGAGAGGGATGGAAACAGGGAGAGATGTTCCTCAAAGTAGGAGTGTTTTTTTAGGGGCTGTTTGGGAGGGGGGAAGGGGGCGGGGGAGTTGAGAGGACCGGGGGCGGTGCCCAGGCGGTGCAGAGATTTGTTGGAAACCTGCGAGTTGTTTGTGCAACGGTTTGTCTTGTATAAGCACTACGGTCGGGAGGCTAAGATATGCCCATGTCCGTTGATTTATCTTGCATGCGTATTATTGAGAAATGTTTCCCCAGCTCGTTACCGGTAATCAGATTCAATGATTTAAACTCCCTCCCTGTGATCCAAGAAAAGCAGGGCAAACCATTTGCATTCAAATTCAATTGGCTCTAATTCCGAAGGTATACGAGACCTTATTGTCGTTCTATTGCCTTTTAATGGAACTGTAAACATCAGGATTACGTTTAACTGCACACAAACTCAGAAAACGGCTCCACTGCGCTATTTCCATTCAGGCTCTTTCCCACTGCAGGCTATTGTTTCCTTAAACCTAAGTGTATGGCAACTGCATTCATCTCGTGCATCCAAACTGATTATTTGGCACAGCAGATTATTTGCTTTACTATCCTGGTGAGTATTTCTATTCATTTGTTTATCTGATGGGTAATGCTTTAATGGGTGAAAAAGGCATTTAAGGCAATGCTGTAATGGGTCATTTCAGTGTGTTTGCATTCAATCCAAACCAGGGAACATTTGCTTAATAAAGTCCTTAATGCATGAACGCTACTACGGCATTCCTGTGAATAAATCCAAGTCAGTTAGCTCTAAGCTACGATTTTAGCGTAACTCTTAGCATGAAAGACTTGGTGGTTCTCTAGCTAATCCTATTCTCGACATTATGGTCTATGCTCAAGTCTGGGTAACTTAAGACTAGGCTACGGCTATAAGACATTAGCTTAGCATGCCATCAGCTTCCGTCATCGTGCAGTTGCCCAAAAGAGTGTGACCTTTGGAGGCGCTGACAGAGGGAGCTCGGTCAACACGCAGCGTCCTGCGTTTGCTCCCCTCCGCCTCCCGGACCTCGGCTGGCGCCCGCGGGGCCGTGGGACCCGTCTGATGACAATCAGCCAAAGGGTGGGCCTCCGCTGGGTGCCAGGGTCTCCACAGCTGAAGCTGTCGAGGAGGAGTCATGCTCCAAGCTGCCAGGCACCGGACTGGAGGGCCCGCTGATGCAAACGGTCCTGTGGTCAAGTTCAAGTTTCATATCGACTGCCATCCGCAACAACAACACTGGAATTCTTCTGGTTCCTGCTCCGCCCTAGCCGCCTGTCAAAACCTACCATAATCTAAACCTCGAATAAATGAATACAAATGAAATGGATCAATCCTAATCCTAACAAATTGTATTCATTATAATTCTGTGATGTGCATAAACATTATAATTGCCTGCATATGTACAACGGTCTACCATTATCTGAAACAGACATTGAGGCAGAGCATAAACATTGATCTCTACCAAATATCTTTGACCCAGTGAATGTCACATATATGTAAAATAGGAGGATTTGTAATGTATTTGTTTTGGGAATACTTTTAGCATTAGTCAATGTGTTAGCGCTAACAGCATTGGCACCACTTACCACACAGTTAGCAGCTACCCTAGTTTAGCATTGCCTCGCAATCATTCCCAAAGTGCACGTCTGGCACCAAAGTACAGTTTAGTGCGACTGGATCCTCACAGCAGAGGGAAAAGGAGAAGGAGAAGGCCGGCTAAGTGGATGTGGAGCGCTGCCCACGAGTCGCAGTACTTCAATCGGTGGCAGCCATGTTAGCGAACAGCAATCCAGCGTTCATTTCATTTCCTGTACCTCTTTGTCTTCCCAGGAATAACGAGGTGGCGTTTGGGAGAAGACCGGCTTAGTCGAGGAATCTTACCCGGGCCTCCGAAAAGAGAGGGTTGGATTTGTGGCTAACTTTCAGATGGGTGTGGGAAGTACCAACCACTATGTTAATCCATCAAATAAAGTGGAGGCTGTTTATTGAGCATCGGGCAGCGTTGGTGAAAAGTGTTACTTGACGTTGAACGGTTTGCCAAAGATCATTTGCAGTGGAATATTGGAAGACAAATATGTCATATTTAGATGCAATGACTGTTACTTTTGCAGGGCATGACCGAGTGTGGGGCAGAACGACGAACAGACACCCTGGTCATAACAGACCGTCTCAAAACTGTTGCTATGTGCCCAAGCACGTCAACTGTCAATCCCAAACAGAGGGTTGAGACAGGACAGAGAGAGGAAGGGGAGAGAAGGAAAGCGAGAGAGAGAGAGAGAGAGAGACAGAGAGAGAGAGAGACACAGAGAGAGAGAGACCCTTGAGCCCTCCGAGTTACAGCTCAGTACGTCTTCAGGAGTGAAACAGAATGCCTGAGCCAGAATGAGCTCATTGATTCACAGAATTATCCTCCAGTAGTTCGGTTGTGAATGGATCTTCAAAAAGTGGAACCCAATCTTTCATTGAAAAACAAGAGCGTGTGCACCCAGTGAGGGACCGCTGGCATGCTTCTAGTCTTCAAAAGTTGCTTTTTTCTCCCTCAAGCGTACAGTAAACACTTTAATGACTAGTTAAGATCGCACAGTGACTCTTTGTCAAGTTCAGAGGGGGAAAAAAGGAAAGGTTTTTTTTTTCTTCCCCGAAACTGCATTGCTTGCCTTCTGTATAAAGCATCTCTTTTACCAGTTGTGACCAGTGGCTAGGCAGAGGTGTCCTGTTTCATGCTTGTTATTGCACCAAACGGCCCTTGCATTTCTCCAGATGCAACCGTGGTCATCAGAGCTATGGGTTTGGGAAATAGATGGGGTTACTGTGAATGAACTGTATACCCCATAGCAATTACTGCCACCCCCCCAAACACACACACACACACATGTGAAATGTATTGTGACCTTGGCTTGACTGGCCTGCAGTGAAGGTCTGTTTGTAGATCCTCTTGTAGTATGTATGCCATATATGTGGAGACGTGGCCCCAAATTGTCTCCATGTGGATCTGATTAGGAATAAACGTAAATGAGGGAGAGAGAGAGCGAGCCAGAGAGACAGAGCGAGAGAGTCTAGGTGGTGGCACCAGAGTCGAATTGGCTGGCAGTGCCCCTCCTAGTGAGGAATGAAGAGGAAATGGGGGCGGGCAGACAGGCATGCTCACCTTGTACTGCTGGAAAGACAAAAAATGCTTTGTGTGTGTGAGCGTGTGTTTTCCTATGTATTCATCAGATACAGTGCTCGCCAAAGCCTCGTAATCTCTGACCGCAGGAACAAGACCTCCCTTCAAGTTCCACCACATTTTTCTAATAATCTGCAACTTTAATAGTCTGCCAAGCAAGCAACGCGAGTGAAATACCAGAGCCCATTTAATCCAATAAGAATTCAAGTGACTCTAGCTTAATCCTTTTGTGTTTGGGGAGAGACCAACGTTAGACCAGGGCCGTAGCGTGACAACGTCTCTGGAAATACACAGATATCTCTCGCTGCGCGTGTGGGTCTGCGCCTTTCCGTGGGAGATGGCGTGGGATTTCTCGAACATCGCGTTGCCTGGCTGGTTTAGACACAATCGAAATACAGTAAAACATCTTTTTTTTAATCTCAGATTGCCCAGACATCAGTCTGGGCAATCTGTTTCACGAGGGGGACAGATAAAAAAAAATGTTTCTGTCTCTTACTGATCTCCAATGGCTCTGCGGGCCCTTTGATCCTGTCGGGCTGTCAAGAGGGGACGGATGGAGGGAAGGAGGGAGATGGGGAGAGGGAGGGGAAGGGGGGAGGGGAGGGGAAGCAGGGTGCGGAGGGCGAGAGGGAGGGGAGAGGAGAGGAATGTGTTGCGTGTACATTTCTCAGGAAAAAGACTGCGCTGGCTGATATTCATGTTGCCCCAGATCCTATCGAACAGATTGGGCGTCCGCCAAGCTGCCATATCGCCATGGAGATAGTAAATCAACGCTGTCCTATGAGGCTCACGCGTTCCAAAGTGCTAAAACGGTAGAACATCCCAGAATGTCATGCACGGTCCAGAATGACGTGGATGTGTGCGTGGATGTGTGAATGTGTGCGTGGATATATGAATGTGTGCGTGGATGTGTGAATGTGTGCGTGCGGTGCATCTCTCCATGTGCACATTGGCCGACAGAATGCGATGCTATTTTGACTGGGTTTCCTGCATGCATTCATTTTAACAGCTTTCTACTGTCAGTCACGCTAATCAGAAATCCCTGGGCTTCCGAACTGTATTGGGTCTTGTTCTGCGTGAGTCTGGCCAGACTCGGTGTGAAGAGGAAACAGACTTATTCCAAGCTGGAGCACTGCTTACCACAGAATGGAGGTCCTATCTGATTATCTGCTGATTAACCTGACAAGCAGGCTGCCAGGTTGAGGCCTGTTTTAGCCACAGAAGCCACATCACCCTCGTTTTCTCTTCCTCTTTCTCCATTCTCTCTCTCTCAATCTTTCTACCTCATCCCTTTTCTACTCTCTCCGTCTCGCCTCCCCCCTCGAAACCCCATCTCTCTTCATCTCCCCCTTCATCACTCCCCTCTTTCCCTCCCTCTCTATCTCTCTCCCCCACTCCCTCTCGCTCCTTCTCTCTCTCTCTCTCTCTCTCTCTCTTTCTCTCTCTGTCTCCCTCCCTCCCCCCTCCCTCTCTCCCTCTCTCTTCGTAGTTGTTTGAGGGGAATTTTGGCACCAGCAGTCACAGGATGCAGGCCATTTGCAGCAGGAAAGTAGAACCGCATTGTCTGAGCTTCGACGCCCTAATTGCCCCCACAACAAACAAAGCGTAAAGCGAAGCTGATTATAATTTCAGCCCCGGGCCTCTCGTTCTGATTGTCAAGCACAGCCTGCAGTCGATATTTCATTAAGTACCCCAAGACATTATGGGGCATGTAGGCTGCTACGCGTACACGTGTACATTTGCTCGCATTTCTTGTGGTGGTGTGGTGGAACGCCGTCCAAAGCTTGTGAAGGCCTCTTTGTATTCGCTCGACGCTCATACATACGCAATGGCATC
>BROE01000024.1:2468637-2471137 GCA_036571765.1 Plecoglossus altivelis | reverse complement strand
AAGCTGTGGCCACTGGCCCAGTGACAGAAGTGTAATCTCACCATTCAACCGATACCTCAGTCTCCCTTTCATGCTCCCTGCCCTGCCCTCACCAGCCATCTCTGTATTGTCCTGGGCTTTGTTGCACTGCGCTGACAAGGGGACTGTGTGAAGTTACTTCAGCAGACCTGGCCATGACATTTGAAAGCAGCTATGGACTTCGTATAACGTGTCTAGTGTTCTGTTTGTTTGAGTATTGTGTTTTTTTACTGAAGTATAGCAGAGTTTGATACAAAAGCAACACGAAACAGGTGACTCGATTCCCTTGAACCAGGAAATGCGGCTATCTTTGGGATGTTTCAAGAGATATTCAACAAATATTTGACAGCCATTTTTCCAAGACAGATGAAGCTGTTCCTCAACTTGCGATATTAGCCAAGTATTAGAAAAACATCAGGACTCGTGAGAACCGAGCATGGTTAACCAGGAGGCCAAAAGTGGAGGTGAGCGTATGTAGCGACCGAGCGTCAGTCTGGAAGTCAGTCCAGACCCAGAAGAGACGGTTCTCTTCCCCCTGGAAACCAAAACAGTCAGCCTCTATGCTGCTATCCCACTCCCTGCCCCCATCAGGAGAGAGCCCCCCCCTCCCCCCCGCGGAGACAGACAGGAGGTGTGAATGAGCCTTTGTTCCAACCCCTGACCTCTTCCTGTCTCCAGACCTGCAGTCACTCCAGGGTCAGAGGTCACCTCCTCCTGATGAACAGCTCAGATCGCGTTAGTTCAGACTGGCCAGACAGGAGCAGGAATCACCGGCCCTGTGATCGATTGCTCTTGTCTGGAAAGAATATTTTGATTACACACATTAAGTTGGGTGTTCCTGAAGGGTGCGGCTATTTCATAACAATACTTATGTGCTTTTGAGCAAATGTTCTGTATAAATTACAACGTCAGAGTCATAAGATCTAAGATCCTTTAGATGTCATTGTGCTTTTGGCACCGTGGAGGTTTCACGTTTTACACAGTAGCATGACAGCACGCATTCTTTGAAGTGGGATCAGCTTTTTACTCGTGACTGCCACCCTCAGGTCACTATGGTGTAGTGCATCCTAGTACCCGAAACACAGGGTTTAACTTTCAACTATGGAACCAGCCATCCCAACGTGTAATCTCTATATCTTTCACACCTGCTAAGCGTCTAGAGTCTAGCTGGACGCACATAAAAGACGCGGCGTCTGTTGACGAATACACAACTTTGTTTTTCGCTCTTGTGATCCGACAGCGTGTTCCAAGAGGTCAACTTCAAACGCTCCACGCCGGCCGTGAGGCAATCCATAGCCAGACACAGATACGGCATGGATTTGTTTGCGGACGAAGCGCCTTTGGGAGAGCGAAGTCTAAAGAATGACCTCAGTTCCTGGCCGCCGGCGCTTTTTTTAAAATCAAGCTGACCTCAGAGTGGAGTGGAGTCGGACAGGCTCCGACCTCAGTGTGTGCTGTCCCAGACAAGGCCAGAACCTGGCCGTGACATCAGCGACAGTGACCGCTGTACGCGCTCGTCCCAGGCTCCCTGCTGAGACAGTCAGACTGGGAGCTGGAGAGATGGCGAGCGGGGAGGGAGTTATTGACAGAGAGAGGAAGGGAGGGAGGGAGGGAGCAAGTGAGAAGGAGAGAGGCAGGTGGGAGGGAGGGAGGGGGGCCAGATAGTGGGAGACATGTGGATGGGGTGAAAAGAAGAGTATTGGAAATGTAATGCTAAAGCAGGCACACGCTGATACAGACACACACACACACACTGACGCACGCACACACACTCTGATACAGACACACACACACTGACACAAACAAACACTCTGATACAGACACGCACACACTGACACACACACTGATACAGGCACGCACACACTGACACACACACACAGATACAGACACACACTCACTGACACGCACGCACGCACACACTGATACAGACTCACACACACTGACACACACACGCACACACACACACTGGTACAGACACGCAGACACACACACACATAAAGCCAGCAAAGCCCAGTGGGAGACTGCACAGGGTCAGCCGAGCCTCCTGGATGTCCAGCCCCTGACAGACGCTTCTGTCGGCCCCACAGCTGGACATCTCCTTGGGGGCTGGTTGCTGAACACACCCCCACCCCCCAATCCCCCATCCCCTACCCCCGCACCAACTCCTGTCTGTGATCTCCATATCACTTTTCTGTTTCTTCCCTGCTCCTCCCTGCCCCTCCCTTCCCTCCACCCCCTTTCTATCGCCCGTCCACCCCTCCCCCAATTCCTTGAGTTCCAACTCCGACTCTCTACCTCCCATCCATCCATCCATCCTACTCCCAAGCCCCTCACCTCCCCCACCCCTCCAGTTCCACTTTCCCAGGCCCAGAGGAGAGGCTCTTAGTGGACAGAGAGTGGCTGTTGATCTGGCCCCTCGTGGCTGTCACACTGGCCCCCGCCTCCCCCTCACACAGACACACACCCACCCCCTATCCCCCCC
>BROE01000024.1:2423892-2462193 GCA_036571765.1 Plecoglossus altivelis | reverse complement strand
AAAAGAGAGGGGGAGGAGAGAGAGAGACCACTACAGAGAATGTGTATGGCAAGCGACGGGCGAGAGAGCGCTGAGAGGCGGAAACCGAGAGTGAAACTGTGTGAGAAGAAAAGAGAGGAGGGAGAACAAAGTGGAGATGGAACGAGAGATTAGGGAAAGAGAGAGAGAGTCTTGAAGGGTTCGGGTTCGTTGCTTGCGCCACGCATGTTCTACCTCCGCTCTCTCACCCGAGTCCGGGGAGCCTCTTCGTCCCTCCTCTCTCGCAGGCGACGGACTTCAAACAAAAAGGGCAAGCTGCTACCTCCGGAGCTCTCCTCCCTAGCCCAACGAACGAGACACCGGGACAGGAAATAGGAGAGGAGCAAGGGGGGGGTGAGGGGGGGAGTAGAGAGGAGGCCAAGGGGGGGGGAGAGTAGGAGGGGAGGCAGAGAGACAGGGAAAGATGGCATCCCAGATTGGGCCGCTTTTGAAGTGAATAAAGACAGAATTCATCTCCGAGGCCATTGATATGAGATCAGATGGTGTGTGTGAGTGTGTGTGTGTGTGTGTGTGGAGGGGGGTTTGGGTAAAGGTTTAGGGGGGGGGGATTTTACCACGTCCATAATCAAACGTGCCAGCCCAGAGTTGGAGCTGAGGGGCTTGTGGGCAGGAGGGGGCCCGGTGGGCCCGGGGGTGGAAAACTTGGCGAGGCCCCCTGTCGACGACAAGGGCTTGACAGCTCGCGGCTGAACGGAGGGGCGTGGGGAAGGCAAGGCGGCTCTGCTCCCCCCCCCCCATTCTACTCTGCGGTGCCACGACAACGCTGTCAAATGTTTCCTAAGTGGCCGGCGGGCAGCATTTCGCACGCATGGTAAATATTATGCCACAGGGCCCTCCACCGCCACGGTAACCACTTTCCGTCTCCTGCTAGCGCATTTTGCGCCGCCTCCCGGCCCTCCAGCTCTGTGGTGTTCCAGCCTCCTGTGGCTTCTCTCCATCCTTCCATCCTTCCAGCACCTTCCATCCATCCGTCCCCTCCTGCCCTCCTTCCTTCCTTCCTCCCTCCGGCCGGCCGCTGTGAGGACGTCCTTTGTTTTCACCGCTCAAGAGGGTTTTCCAGGAGTGATGGGAGGGGGAAGGGAGGGGAGGGGGGGAGGGGGGGGGAGGAAAAGAGGCAGAGGAAGAAAAGTCCGGGGTCACGCTGTGAAGCATCAACAGTTGAGAGGTGGTGCTTGTAAAACGCTTGTAAAACAGGGCATCGGGTCTTACGGCTCCAGTTCTCTGCCAGACTTGAACCCTGCGCTAAACTGAGACCACAGTGAACTGTGGAAATGGTCATGCTCAGAGTGTTTAGTGTATAAGTTTAGAAGTACATTTCCTGTGATATGCACATCAAATACCGTAATATCAGGTCTCACTAAACCCGCAGACTGCTGTTCACAATGTATAATGTTTTCTTATCTAAGTAGCCTTCCTCTGTAAAATATCTGTAACCTGCCACGGATGTTTAAGGAGAAAAAGGATCATTTTCAAGTATTGAGCAGAGGGAAGAGGTTTTATACTGTACAAGTATGATATTGTCTCTCCTCTCCTCCCCTTCTCTTCTAAAAAGGCTCAAATTCATGCTACACCCCTCATTCACAACAAGTGCCCACACAATGACCCCCTTGATTGGATGAAAGGGGTGTTTTCGAGACAAGGGGTATAAGGGGCAGGGCAGGGGGGTAAGGGTGGGTACAGGCACAGGACAAGGAGATGACAGTTAGTGTACCGATTGGGTGTCATTTCTTTGTGAAGTAAACCTGTGGGCCGCAGAGACACACAGAGCGGCAGACTGTGCGACTCAACACTTTGAATGTGGATCGAGTTTCACTGTAAGACTCCCGCCAAGCCTGCTGGAAAAGAGGCAGATGCAGCGGGGGGGGGGGGGGAGAGAGAGAGCATGGGTTTGAGAGAGATAGATAGAGAGAGAGAGATAGAGAGACATAGAGAGAGGATGGGGCAGAGAGAGACAGAGAGCGATAGAGGGATAGAGAGGGGGGACAGAGGGAGGGACAGAGAAAGAGACAGACAGAGGGACAGAGAGAGAGACAGAGGGACAGAGAGAGGGGGGCAGATAGAGAGAGACAGAGAGAGATAGAGAGAGAGAGATAGAGGGACAGAGAGAGAGGGGGGCAGAGAGAGAGACAGAGAGAGAGAGAGACAGAGAGAGACAGAGGGACAGAGGGACTGAGAGACAGAGATAGATAGATGGATAGAGATAGGGGCAGAGGGAGGGACAGAGAGAGAAAGACAGAGGGACAGAGAGAGAAAGAGAGACAGAGATAGAGGGACTGAAAGAGGGGGGACAGAGAGAGACAAAGAGAGAGAGACAGAGGGACAGAGACAGAGAGAGAGAGAGAGAGAGAGAGAGAGAGAGAGAGAGAGGAAGCGAGAGAGACATAATCTACAATCTGGGGTAGAATGCTATATGTCAGGTTCGGGGGGGAGGGGGGTTCTCTGCCGAAAGGGAACCTGAATGTTTTCGTCTACGACAGATAGGGGCAGCGGGCAGGGGTAGACATAGACTTGCTCACCTAATCAGAAGCGGTCGGATTAATCATTCCCTAATGCAGCCCTCGCTAAGGCCACTGTTTACACTGAGGAGGGAGCGCGTTTACAAGACCGGGGTCGGCGGGATACAGTGTCGAATAAACGCTTTGGTGCAGGGGCGGTGGCGAGTAATGGCCCCTAGTTTAGCCTGGGATAAACGAGTGGGTGGACGGCATGCAGAGGATGATGTACACAGACTGGAGAGGCAAGGAGCGTTAAAAGCTTTCGCTCAGCCAGAGAGCAGAGCCAGAGGTCAGCCGTAATAACCTGCAGCAGCCTGTCCCCGATGCCAGCGGAGATACAAACTCCTCGCATGGGGAAACGGAGGCCCAGGCCAAATATACAAGGGCCAACATTATTGCCATCCATCGTGCTTTCTCTCCCCCCCCCCCCTCCTCCTCTCTTGCCCCCGCTAAACAATGTCCGCATTCAGCTTCTTTTAAAAGCAATATCAGTCACATACGAGTGAGGAAAACCGCCGAGAGACATTCCGTCCCCCGGTCGCCGGCGAATTCGTTTCTTTCTTTTTTTTCCTTTTTTTTTCCCGCCGTCCAGCGGCATGGCGGCAAATCAGACGATGGGACTTATCTGGGAGTTATCGTGGCATTCCTCTGAGTCTGTACGTGTTGTTTTAAAACGGCGGGCTTAGGGGGGGGGGGGGCACAGTCTGACAACTGCTTGTTGGTTTTGCACCAATGGTGGATATTCATATTTTTAGAGTGACTACTTAGATTTAGGAGGTGAAGTCTACTAGGCTTTGGTCACTTCAGAGGCTATTTTAATCAACTGAGCAAACGTGCAGGAACAAACCGCTCTTTGTCGAGAACACGACAGTTTGTGAAAAATGTTTAATAATAACTCCACAGTGGGTTGAGTGAAAGGGTGAGAAAATGCCTCACTCGACTGTGTGTGTGTTTGTGGTTGGTGTGTGTTTGTGTGTCTGTGTGTCTACGTGTGTGTGTTTACCACCCCTGTCTGTGTGTCTAAACGTGTGGGAAAGTCATGTCCAAGAACCAGTGTGTTGCACCTAAACCCTCAACACTTCTCCCTGTTGAATTATAATCCCATTTTCCAGCTCAGCGTGACTTCCTCTCTCGACAGTATTCTTAATTAAAATAGCCGAGAGTCGGAGGAATTAGCACGTATCACTGTTAATACCCTTCTAGCTGAGCGCCAGCTAAGCTAATGGCTGCTGTTATCAACCCCAACAAGTCCTGCCTGACAGGCGCTAGTCTGGAGGAGATTGTCAGCTACATGTTCCGGTGTTATTAACTTGACCTCTGGGGAAAACGGCTGTGCTGTGTACGGGGTGAGCGTCTGCTAGCTCTCTGTTTTAGAAGTCTTTAATCACCGGGAGGAATGTAGGAGGCTTGTGGCTCCCTGAATGGGACGGATACCGTGAAACCAATGAAACTCTTGAGACGTAGTGTGTGTTGTGTTGTTTGAATCCCTGAGTGCCCTGTCTCTCTGTCGATGTCATTGTTTTATACGGTGTGTGTAGTGTGCGCGTGTATGTGTGTGTGTTTGCGAGTGAGTGGGGTGCCGTGTGTGTGTGTGTGTGAGCGAGTGGGGTGCTGTGTGTGTGTACGTGTGAGCAAGTGGGGTGTATAGTCTGTGTGTGTGTGTGTGTGTGTGTTAGTGTGTTTGTGTTAGCGAGTGGGATGTATTGTGTGTGTGTGGGGGAGCGAGTAGGGTGTTTTGTGTGTGTATGTGTGTGTGTGTGTCTCTGCTAGCGAGTGGAGTGCATTGCATGTGTATGTGTATGTGTTAGCGATTGGGGTGTATTGTGTGTGTGTGTATGTGTCTGTGCGCGATTGAGATGTATTGTGTGTGTGTGTGTGTGTGTGTATGTGTCTGTGGGCAATTGGGGTGTATTGTGTGTGTGTATGTGTCTGTGCACGATTGGGGTGTATTGTGTGTGTGTGTGTGTATGTGTCTGTGGGCGATTGGGGTGTATTGTATGCGTGTATATGTCTGTGCCCGATTGGGGTTTATTGTGTGTGTATGTGTCTGTGGGCGATTGGGGTGAATTGTGTGTGTGTGTATGTGTCTGTGAGAGATTGGGGTGTATTGCGTGTGTGTGTATATGTCTGTGCGCGATTGGGGTTTATTGTGTGTGTATGTGTCTGTGGGCGATTGGGGTGTATTGCGTGTGTGTGTATGTGTCTGTGGGCGATTGGGGTGTATTGCGTGTGTGTGTATGTGTCTGTGCGCAATTGGGGTTTATTGTGTGTGTATGTGTCTGTGGGCGATTGGGGTGAATTGTGTGTGTGTGTGTGTCTGTGAGAGATTGGGGTGTATTGCGTGTGTATGTATGTGTCTGTGAGAGATTGGGGTGTATTGCGTGTGTGTGTGTATGTGTCTGTGGGCGATTGGGGTGTATTGCGTGTATGTGCCGAAGCGTGTTTGTGTTTCTGCCTGGCCGTTCTAATCAGGTCTCTCACACAGTCATGTGTTAAATTTCACCTAATGAACAGGGAATGCCCATCTCCAGGCAACATTGACACAGTGTGTGTGTGTGTGTGTGTGTGTGTGTGTGTGTGTGTGTGTGATGGTTAAACATTCTCTAACCAGGTCTGGGGTGCTGATGGAATGTCTGTCTTATCTCTCCACAGCGGAGGAGGGAGAACCCAGTGGGTGGGCTACGTGTCAGTCAAGAGAACACTGATCATTCTGTGGAGGGGGAAAAAACGGACAGAAAATGGTCATTGTGTCAGATAGAGGTGGTCCTGGAATTCCTACAGTTGCTCTGCAAACCTACAGAATCGGATTGATTCACGGACGGCGACCTGAATGGATTCCTCGGCAGTTAGTCACAGCCTTTTGGCTGACTAACATCACATGGGATTCTCGTTTGCAGGCGTAACATTGACCCTGATTCACACACGAGCACACACACACACGTACGCACACACTGGCACACACACACCGTACTCATACCACTGTGTCTCCTTCCGTAACGAAACAGTAGTCTCAGTGTTCCAGTCCGTGTAAATCGAGGCTTTTTAACTTTATTTATGGACAACCGGTCAACCAATTACCACTCTGTGAATACATCAGCTGTCACCACACTGGGGCGTAGTATAAGACAGGGTAACTACAGGATGGTTGAACTAGTCAGGAGCCCGCCAGCAAGACAAGGCAATGAAAAAGGTAGACAGATGGATGGACGGACAGACAGAGACCAGACAGACAGACAGACAAAGACTTCCAGACAGTACTGCAGACAGGTAAACAGACTGACCCCCCCCCCCTCCGCGTATGGGCAGCGATGAGATGGTGGAGGAGGGAAGGAGTGGATGTGTGTTCGGGGAGAGTGTTGAGTCCACCAGTGTGTTCCGAGTCAGCCAACCAGCTTCTCTATCCTGATCAGAGATATGCTGACACTACGCCCACCATCCTCCAGGGTGGAGCCCTGAGAAGCCAGCATGCTTTACCTTGCTAACATAGTGGCCCCTGCTGCTGTTTCACTCTGCTATCGGCTCGCTGGTGAGAGGGGAAGGAGGGAGGAAGAGGGGGGAGAAGGAGTCGGAGGAGGAAGAAAGGGTCGTTTCTCATGCATCGGGGCAGCTCGACAGCTAAAAGCCCCGAACAGGACCGTGGCAGAGTCCAGGTGCGTAGTAGATTAAATAAACAAGATAGGGAGAGCGTTTCAGGAACTGACCGCTTAAACTGTGCATGTGTTTCTAACGTTTGAACAGCCAGGTGTAATGCTAGACCAAACCTTTTAACCCAGGCCTGCTGGTTTCTGGCTGGGCACCATACAGTCTCCAGACCTCTGGAGCAGCCGCCCCCCACTGTGCCCTGGGTCTAGACTCATCATTCCCTGGGGGTCTAGACCCACCAGCAGTCTGGATCTGGTCCCACCAGCAGTCTGGGTCTGGTCCCACCAACAGTCTGGCTCTGTTTAGTACTGTGTTTGAATCCAACCTCATGGCTCACAATCCCGCTTCACTCCATCCCAGCCTTATCCCCAGATCTGGCCACTGCACTAGCCCTAGGACTTGCCCAGGCACTAGCCCTAGAATTATCCCTAGCACTAGCAGTAGCCGAGGCACTAGCCCTGGTCCTAGCACTAGCCCTCGCACTAGCCCAGGCCACAAGCCAAGGCACTAACCCTAGCAGTAGCACTTGCCCAGATACTAGCCCTGACCCTAGCACTAGCCCTCGCACTAGCCCAGGCCACAAGCCAAGGCACTAACCCTAGCAGTAGCACTTGCCCAGGCACTAGCCCTAGCACTAGCCCAGGCTCTAGCAAGGACGCTAGCACTAGCCCAGGCACAAGCCCTAGTCCTAGTTCTTGCCTGATTCAATTTTTCCGTCTTCCCATTTCCCCTGGAAGTTCTTTCATGCGCGTCACTATCACAGCACTGCTCCATCTGTCACACAGCAGGGAGCTTTTTCATCTTTTTCGCCCCTAAGATTCCTGCCTCCCTCCAAGACCTCCCCCCAACCACCACCCTCACCCCTAGATATAAGATTCCTGCCTCCCTCCAGGACCTCTCCTGCCTCACCCCCCCCCCCCCCCCCCCACCATAAAAGATTCCTCCCCCTTTCCCAGCCGACCCCACCCCCCCAAACCCTCGCGGCTGCCCTCCCCCTTTAAGCTCCGACTTCAGAGATCTAATAACTAAAGTGCCCTGCTGTTGCTGGAACTCTGAAGAGGCAGGACTGATGGGAGGTGGAGGGACACAGGATCTCTCCTTAGGTCAACACACGCACGCTTGGTCACGTACACTCACACCCAAGCAGACAAGCACGTGTGTATGCAAGCAGATGTGCACACCCAGCACAAAAACACACACACATTCACATTTCCCACCAGGCTCAGAGGGGGCAACACTACAGAGTCTTTGTCTCCGGAGGGTTCTGGAAAGGTTAAAGGGGAGCCAGACCACTGAGGCTGGAGGGCCACTGTGCCAGTCAATACTTCCTTAAATAAACTCACCCCCCCCCCCTCCCCAGAAATGACTCAAGCCACTTATGAAGCAGGATGTTGCCTTTGCACAATAGCTAACCGCTACACTGTCAATAAATATCCATCTCCTTTTTGTTGACTCAGCAGTGTTGTCTCTTATGGTGCGGAGTTCTGTTTCCATGACACGGAACGTAAACTCAAAACGGAAAGATACTTCCCTCAGCTCTTGAGGGTAAACCGTGCATTGAGGATTTCTCTTATCGAGATTATCCTCCGGGACAGTTCCAAACCCTTCACCAACCAAAACATCCCTTCCACCCACACCCAGGCCCTCAGGAGCCGCCTTTGGTCGAATCCAAACAGGAAGTGAGCGGGCGTGGGGACGGGATGCGATGGTTCCCCTGTCACTTGTCAGTGTTTGGGTTGGACTGCTAGCTTGTCCCCTATTGGAGGTCTGAGAAAGGTCTTCAATTCGCGTCCCCCCCTCTTCCATTCCCTGTCCACCTCAGATCCAGGCTCGTAGAGGAACGCCCGGAATCGCTCTCACGTCCCAGAACACTCGCGCAGAATGGTCTCCCTCGCACTCCGGAACATTCTTCGGACCCGCCAACACAATAGGCCCTGGACAGGAGTCCGCGGTTCCTGCGTTTGTGGTCTTCGCTCCCTCTCTCCCTCACCGTTTCCTGTCCAGCCTGCAGTCATCACACAAGAGATTGCTTTGGTTGTAGTAAGTATATCCCCCAGACGGCCTGCCAGCATGAATTCTCTCTTTCTCTTTTTTCCTCCCCTCTCTTTCCTGTGTTCGACGCTGCGAGATGCATAAACCGGCCTCTGTGCGAGGCGGCCTCGGCAGCGTGATTGAAATTGACAGACGTTGAATACTGTTATACATTCCGGCGGTTTCCGGGTCTGGCCGCCCAGATCAAACGCGACATTAATTCCGTGTTTTCCAGCGTCTCGAACCTCCTGGTTGATTTTTATCACGACACCTCAATGAGAGCTCTGTGTTTATCTGGCTGGACCCACGCCCCCCCACAACCCCCCCCCCCCCAACACCGAACGCAGATGAGGGAGGTGAGAGATGGAGGGGAGGGGTGGAAGAGACGCAGGGTGGAACTCACATGCGAGAGCTGGTTTCTGTGTCGAGTTGGGGGGTTTGGCAGCACTTGTTGAGTCGGCGTGGAGGGAGAGACAGCGAAAGCGTGTGTGGGAGAGAGCAAGACGGAAAGAGAGGGAGGGAGAGGGAGACAGAGAGAACGAGAGGGAGGGAGAGAGAGCGGGAGATCTGGTTGATGGGAAAGCAGAGGCCACACTGTAAATCTGGAAGTGAACCTGGGAATCAAAGGGCCTCAGTTGTGTGACTGCATGAATAAGATGCTCCCAGTGAGAGACAGGCCTGTGTTTGCTTGAGTGTGAGTGAGCCCTCAAGTGTGTGTTTGTGTTGCGTGTGTGTGCGTGTGTGTTTATAGTGTGAGAAAGAGAGGGGAAGAGAGCAGGGGGAGAGAGAGAGAGCCGTGTGAATGAAGGACAGTCTTCTCTGTTCTCTGTGTGTTTGAGCGGCGAGACCCTCCGCATGTCCACAGAACAGACAGGCCAGCAGAGGGGGGGCGGGGGGGGGGGGGGGCGGCTGGGACGCTCACACAAAGACACACACTGGAGACTGTTGCTCACTGTCGCCCCTCTGTCGTCTGAAGGGAGGGAGTCTGTCTAGGCGAGGGGAGGGGGGGGAGGAGAAGACAAGAGAGGGGAGAGGAGAGGAAATGAAATGAAAGGAGAAGAGGGGAGAGGAGGGGAGGAGGAGAGAGGAGAAGAGACGGGAGGAAAGGAGAGAGGAAGGGAAGCGAGTGGTTGCGGTCATGTTGCCTTTCCTGCCAAGCCATGCTCCGAACTGGGAGCCTGTTCTGGGACGAGGACTGGTGGAACACTAATGTATGAACAAGGACTCTGGAAGCAGGTGGGCTTTAGGGGTCAGTCAAAGTACGCAGGTGCGGTAGAGACATCATGGATCCTGTTAGCTGTCTTACTGGAGGATCATAATCCGTAACATAAATACTACCTTGTAATCCGCATGATATACACGTTGGAGCTTCAGCCAAAACTGCAGTCTATTGTTTCCGTGTGAGAAAAGTCCTTGAAGATGTTTCAAAGACAAGTGAGAGAAGAAACCAAGATGTAAATGCAAAAACTGTGTTTGCAACTTCTGTCTTTGAATTTAGGGGAATGACATTCACTTCAAAAAGTCCATTGACCATAAATTGAAAATGACAACGCAGCCCAAAACATAATAAACATGAAAGGGAGTGCCTGAATTTAGTTGAATTTTCATATGCAGCGATTGCTTCATGTGTTTATCATTTCCTCTTGAGAAACTTATTATATCACACAAACCCAAAGAAGTCTGGAGAGACAGTTCCTATCCACTACGTCTCTTTCCTCTCCTCCACTCTCCCCTCCTCCCCTCTCCTTTCCTCCCCTCTCCTCCCCTCTCCTCCCCTCCTCTCTCTCCCCTCTTCCGTCTCCACCCTACCCCTCCCCTCCTCCTTTCCCTCCCTCCCACGTTCCTTCCGCGCGCGTCCCAATCCTTCTCTTCCTTTCCCCTCCTCCCTTCCCCTCCCCTTCCCTCTTCCTCTCCCTTTCCCATTACACACTATCAAACCTCACCTATCCCTTTCCCTTCCTTCCCTTGCCCTTCATCTTCCTCTCCCTCTTCTGTCCCTCCCCTCCCTTAAAGCAACCTCGACATTCCTCTCCCCGCCCCGCCCTCCCCCCGAAACTTAAATAAAGCAAAAACACCTGCCCATCTCTCAGTTTAGTGCGGGGGGTACTTTCAGTTGCCAATTGCTGCTCGTTCGTACGATATATAGAGGTAAAGTGCTGCGTGTTTCTTAGCGTAAGTAACCACTTCTCAAACGTAGCGCTCAGAGATTCACAACTGATATGTTCGCACCCAGCGTCTCTCCAGCCCCTCCCACCTCTTCCAATCATATGGTCTATACAGGAAGCCGCTTCGCTCGCCAGGCTGATGCCACAAACGTCAGAGACCTACTACAAAGGTACCCTAATCCATCTCAAGACAACGTCTCTGCTTGAGTTCACTTCCTTCTTCAGTCAATATTGGAAAAGGACTAATGGACCACCGATAGATAGCCCACCAAAGTAACATCTGAAGTCTGTGTAAATAGGGTATACGTCTATTGTCATCAGGTAACCCCTCTAAACCCCGCTATCAACTCAAAAACAGACCCCCCCCGACCCCGACCACCTCGATCTCGAACGAGAAAAAACAGAGAGAGAGACAGACCTACAGACAAGCAGACAGACAGACGGATCCCTGCCCCAGATAAGCCGGTCAGGAAGGAGACTACCCAGCCCTGCAATCCGCCCTGACGTGACAGAGCATCTTACAGGGGCAAAGCCCAAGAAGTCTGGAGGACAGTTCTATCCACTACGTTTTTCCTCTCTCAGCTCTCGCTCTCCTCTCCTTTTCTCCCCTCTCCTCCCTCTCCTCCGTCCTTCTTCCCCCTCCTCTCCAGCCTCCCCCCTCTCTCCTCCTCTCCTCCTCTCCCCGCGCTCCGCATCCTTACTTCCTTCCCTCCCTCTCTTCCATCTCCTTCTTCTTCTCCCCTTCCTTCCTTTCTTCTTCCCCTCATTCTCCTCTCTCTTCTTTCTCGCCATTCTCTCTCTACTCCTCTCCCCTCCCTCCCTCCCTCGCCTCACCTGCCTTCTTCCCTTCCCTCTCCTCTCCTCCCCTCTCATCCCTTCTTTTTGCCCTGTTTAGTTATTGTTGTTTCTTCAGAAGCAGCAGCAGCAGGAAAGACGGCGGCGTCGGTGTCTTTCATTTTTCAAAGGCTGCAATGGTTTCCATGCCAAGAGAGCGAGGGAGGGCGAGAGCAGAGACGTGTCATTAGAGCGAGAGATCTGAGGAGCCATGCTGAGGGCCACGTCAGGGGGGACCCGGGGAACATCACACGGTCTGAGGGAGAGCCAGCCAGGCCAGGCCCCAGCGCTAGAGGTGTGGGAGTCAGCGGATGACCCCCCCCCCTCCCACCCACCCACACCCACACACTCACACGCACACAATTCATTCACTATCACACAAAATATTCACATTCATCCCTCAAAATCTAAATTTTTCAACTAGAAGTTTCGTTGCGGAGGAGAGACCTGAATAGGAAACAGCAACTTGCCCTCAGATAGTAATGATTAGGGTTGCAGGTCTTCCATTGAATCTCTCTTTAGCCACACCGGTGAAGAGGCATGAAGAGGCCTTTTTTGTTGACAAGCCAAATTCCTTCCTTAATCCAATGCTTGCCCCCACTCCTGGCCAGTAAGAGAACTGCGCCCAGCCACAGGTAGCGTGCTTCGGAGAGGGTGTTGAGTTCTGTGAAGTGAGAGAGGAGTGAATCACTTCATAGCCGCCACTGACTTGACGGACTCTAGGACCAAGCGGCAAAAAGCCGTACGGCGCGAGAGGCACCGTTTAAAGACTAAAAAAAAAGAGGGCTTCGTCGTTTCCCTGCCGCTGCGGGCATACTTTCCCTGCGTGGGTTTTTGAAAATCCCACATTTTCAGTGTGCTTAGGGGGCTAAGTCTCACGGTCACGCCGTGCGCTATTCATTTACAGCAGCGGGCAGAGGGAAAGCGTCCCCGGTGTTTATGCGTTCGGGCTAAAGGAATAACATAAATCCCTAAGTAAACGTAATCTGTCCGAAATTGTAAACAATCCGTCACAGTAATGGTTTGGGGAACAAATGAGGACCTCATGGTGCAGCGAAAGGGGGCCTCAAGTAAAAGCTCCCCCCCCCACCCCTCTCCCCACCATATCACCCCCCTCCCACCCCCCCCCCCCCGAACCAAACAGACCCAGTAACCCCCGTCCCCTCTAACCCCGCTATCAACTAAACAGACCCCCCGACCCCCGACCCCTCGATCGAACGAGGAAGACAGAGAGAGAGACAGACCTACAGACAAGCAGACAGACAGACGGATCCCTGCCCCAGATAAGCCGGTCAGGAAGGAGACTACCCAGCCCTGCAATCCGCCCTGACGTGACAGAGCATCTATTCATATTCCAGGAAGAAAGAAAGAAAAACAACATCAACAATTTCCGAGGCAGTAAGAGACAGGGAGGGAGGGAGGGAGGGAGGGAGGGTGAGAAAGACAAGATAAATAGAGAGGGAGAGACAGAGAGGGAGAGGTTGAGAGAGAGAGATTGAGATAGAGAGAAAGAAAGGGGGGGAGAGAGAGAGAGAGAGAGTGGAAAAAAGAGTCAAGTGGGTGACTTGACTCCTTCAAACTCTTTCATTTCCCATGATACAGTCTACAGGCTATCCAACAGAACGTTTTTACAGGAAAGCACAAATGAGAGAAGGAGGGGAGGAGAGCGATATTGACAAAGTATCTCTTCCCTCTCTTCCCTGTCCCTCAGCGCAATGTCTTTAACTGTGTTGGTATTTATCTGCGTGTAAACAAACTAATACTAAACAAGCACTCGACAAAAGGAATTCTTGCTCACGCAGCCTTCCACATGGACAATAAACAGGAGACTGGAGTCCGTTGTCTGTAGAGTTTTTTGGCGCCCAAGCAAACTAAACACCGGCCTTGTCATTGGGCGCGTAAATCATTCCACTCTCCTCATCGTCTGCTTGTTACACGGGAGCCCTGAACAATAGCGTGTAAACAGTGGCGATACACACGCGCGCGTACAAGCACACAGGCACACACTTGAACTCACACACGCACACACATATTGTCCTCTCCCACACACATTCCTCTGGGCTAGGATGTCTAGTTGGAGTAGATAAATGGTAAGAGCACCATACATCAGCCAGGGCAAACAGGCTGGACAGACAGGTCTGAGAGAGACCGAGCCCTGCATGCACGCACACACACACACACAGGTTTGCAAGCACATATGCACACGCACAAGAAATAAGGTCAGAGGCAAACCAGATCACTGTCGTGAATCGTCCTTTTCTTGCAACTTGACCACGCCCTCTTCTCATTGCGTCTCCTTCTGCCATAGTCAGACTGACCTCCGAGGTGACCTCGACGGTACACAGGCTCCCTGGGACCAGTTGAAAGGGCATTGGTGCCCAAGCAAACAGGAGCGGAGGGAGAGGAGTCGGACGAGAGGGGAGAGAGGGGTCGGCGAGAGAATAGAGGGAGAGGACATGGGGGGGGGTTTGAACACTGAGCACATTGCTAAGGTCCCGACCCCTTGGCCCCCACAGCAGTGGATCGGAGGGGACTGGAACCGCACACAGGCATGCAGGGAGTGAGGGAGGGAAGGAGGGAGGGAGGGGAAGGTGGGAGGGTGGGAGGGTGGGAGGGAGGAAGGGAGGGAGGGGAAGGTGGGTGGGTGGGAGATAGGGAGGCCTTGCAAGCAGGGGGTTGCCGGGAGGACAATGCCGGCACCGGAAGTGTTTGGTGCCTCATTTCGTGTGAACGGTTGCCACTTGAATAGGATGGAACTGGCTCGCCCTCGGGCAAGACGCATACACGAACGAATCGGAGTTCATCAGGATGACCCCCTTACTCCCGCCTCCCCTCACACACACACACACACTTAAAAACATAAGCTCTCCCCGAGAAGTTAACAATGCCAACCAATGCACAGATGGCGCACTACAAGTTTGCGAATACTTAACACATCATTTTTTACCCGCCGCTAACAGTGGAACACGACACAGTTTCCTCCGTGAAAAAGTCTGTTTCGACTCCACCATCTTGATCGCCGTTGTACTTCGCTCCCTGAGTTACGGTTAGCCAAAGATTCATGACTTTGGACACCACGGAATAGGTTTCCTCCCTGTTAATTGAGATTTAGAGCGTCTCTTTAACGACACTGACCTGGGCTGTGTCTGCAAGCTCTGCATGCGTGCCAAGTCGTGCAGAACTGGGAGGAAGGTTGATGAGACAGGGAACATTCTAGAAGTTCTAATGCAGGCTCCATATTTAACAATACACTGTTGAGGGAAGGCAGGACCTATTCTTTTCTCCCACTTTGCCAGCGAACCTCTTCTCCTTTTCCCCCTGTTTGGGGAAAAAGAAGCAGGGAGTAAATGGAAAGACAACAATGTCAGAATGATGGCAAACCCTCCTCCCCCCTCCAACCCCACCGCTCCTATTTCACCTGTATTTACTTAGACAAGGCCTGCAGTCTGCTCAGTACATGTGACATTGAATAGTGATTTGGCCTGATTTGCTCAGGCGATTTCCGAGGCAGGAAAAAACCTTTTTGGAGTTTTGAGTTTCAGAGGAGGGGAGTGAAGGAAGTCGTAAAGTGAACTATCTTCAGTACGAGACCGTTGATGATTAAAGCAAAACCAACAACAGTATCCTGTACAGGCAAATTAAATTTGGAGCATGTCTGGCTAGCTCTGCTGGGCTAAGTCAGGACATTATGGGATGTCTTTGAACCCTCACGACGGAGAAGAGTCCCACCTTAACTGCAGTTTTGACCGCTACAGCGGCAAAGGCACTGAGAGGCTGTAAAATGTTTAGTATACGGCTGTGATTGCCATTTGTTTATTCGTTTATGGCTTCGTTAACTCCGCGTTTAAGTACGGTTCTGAAGAACCATTCAGGGTTATTATCGAGCCATAGCTGGCAACCATGAGGAAGGACAGCGCTGACTGCTGGTGTGTGGCTTCAACAGCGCAAGCTAACATAGCATTGACCGTGGCACCCCTCTGTCCATACACCCATTCGTCCCTTCATGTATCCATCAAACCCTCCTTCCATCCCTCGCTTTATCAATCCACCCCAGCATCCATCCATCCACTCCTGCCTCCTTCTATTCGGCCGTCTGTCCATCCCTCTTTCTCTCCTTCCACCGATCCCTCACTCCAGGCCAGCCGCTCGATAAGCACAACAGGCTCTGTGCTTCAGCGTGCTAAGAGCCAGGCTTCTGTGGGGGCTTACGGGAGCCGCTGATCTGGTCTCACCTGAGGGTTTCCAGGCAGCTATTAGGAGAGAAACCTGGTTCTAATAAAGGCCCAATAAGATGCAGAGGGATTTCATCAGCGGAGCTTTAACTCCTGTAGCTGTTCCCAGATCTGTGACGGTCTCCAAGACGGGGGGTCTTTAGAGTTAGGGTGTGCATCTCACAGGGGGGGGGGGAGTTGCTTGGGATCAGGGGGAGGGGCAGGGGAGGGGCAGGGGGAGGTTCACGTCTGATCACTGAGGATTAGAGGTGTTCAGCTGTCAGACTCACGCCTCCTCGCGGACGCACAGCGGCACTGACGACACGGACATGAAGAGCAGACCTGCTCTGGGTAACGAGACACGGATGGAATCCGCGGATCGAGGATGAGTTGCTCCGATCATAATCGTCACCGTAATTAAAGGCGGGTCTGACACGCCGTCTGACTACCGATCGTCAAGGCTGCATTGAAATGCTTGACACAGCCTCACAGAAGATGCCTCTCAGATAAAGTGCTTTGTTCTAAACAGGAAAGACATAACTGAGATACCTTACTGTCGCTAGCCATCCGCTGCACTACATCGCAACTGATACAACTGTGACATTTGTTTATAAGAGGAGTTGACGAGCTGTCAGATTGAATGACGATGGGACCTGAACAGTAAGCTGTGCCAACAAAGCTACTGTCTCTGTCTATGGACAGTAGTGCAACCTGTTAGCTAACAGCTAACCAACTAGCTGATGAAAAGATACTAATTTACTTTAAATGTTCGCATTTTAAATCAGTTGAGATGAAGTAAATGTGATTTGTTTGTTGTTGTTTTTTTTAACGATTTACGTATTCGAATTTGTATGCAAATGATATGCCAAACCGCAGTTCGGCATGTAAAGCCAACTACTGTCAGGCTCAAAACAATTTCACACCGATTTGAGTTGTGACCAAGATGGACTTTTCTCGGACGAGTCGAGCGCCTGTCAAGCGCTGCTCAGTCTCAGTGTGCACAGGGGACACATGGAACATGTTGGGGTTCTTTGGAAACAACTTGTCTTCAGGTCAAGGAATGTCTGCATGTCAAGTCAGGGAAAGGGGGGAATGTGAGTCCACCCATGCGTAGCCCATGCATCTCTCTCTGTGCCCATAGATCTGGAGGGTAGGAGGAGGGTAAACTCACTTCAGAGAGAGCTGCTCCGCATGGCTCTGCTCGTCTCTCCTCTCCGAGGAGGGCAAGGCAAACAACCAGATGACACCAGAACACAAGCGCGGCCAAGTCAAATACGGAGAGAATATGCATGCGCACTCGCCCAAACGCATGCACGCTCACGCCCGCGCTGCGACACACGCTCGCAGGCGGGACCGACGCGAGTAAACACGTTGACGCGCGCGCTTGCACGCGCACAGACTGACCGTGTAAACACAAACAAACACAGAAAATTGCAGCTAACACATACACTCACACATCATCTTTCGGAGTCAACAGATCCAACCGACTTTCAAGAGGAAAAAATAAACCGAAATATGAGTGAGGCATGCGTGTATAAACACTGGTAATATATGTATGGCAAACTTTACCCTCCAAATGTGAACCCAAGGGAATGACTCATACCCTTCCTCCACAAGTTCATTCAAAACACAGCAGGGCCTCAACTTAGGGCCAGAGAGACACTGGACCCTGCCAATGTTATGTCAGAGTGCAAGAAGGAGAGAAGGAGAGAAGACGACGAGGGGAGGGGGAGGGGGAGGGGGAGGGAGAGGAGGGAGAGGAGGGGGAGGGGAGGTTCATTGTGTAAACGGCTCGTCAAATGTCACCGTCGGTGAATACCCTCCTGTCATGCTGGTCCGTACTAGTAGCCAGGGCAGGGACCAGGAGCAGACAGGCACAGCTTTGTCAGACGGGGAACGGCGTTCCTCAGAGAACACATATTTGCATGTGATGATGGAGGCCTCTTCTCATTTGAATAGGGCTCGCTGAAATCTCCAGGGTTGTCCATCTGAAAGGTTCCTGGACGACATCACCTAGTCTTGATTCGACAACTGCCAAACTGTCATTTTTTTCCGACGCTGAAATTGCTGCCTCCATTTCTCACGAACAAACAGGAACAAACATGGACTCACACAAGCAATAACCTGCAACACAGCATGAGCATTTACTGCACGGAAATCATGAACCCGAGTATAAGAAGTCATCCATAATCCTTCAGTACAGTGCAGTCATGACTTGTAGTGTGTGTGTGCGAGCATGTGTGTGTGTGTGTGTGTGTGTGTGTGTGTGTGTGCGTGTGTGTCTGTGTGTGTGTGCGTGTGTGTGAGCGTGTGTGTGTGTGTGTTTAGATCACTGTTTCAGGGGGAGACAATGACTTCATTGTGCTTGTGGATTCCAGTCCAGCCTTGGATAAGCCTAGCGCCCCTTTAGTGTAATATACAGATATACACAAACGCACACTCGTACACGCACACCACACAAACACACAAGCACACACACACACGCACACACACACACACACAGACCCACGGACTGGGACAACTCACTCTCCCTGCTCCTGTGGGACATGGCTAATCTCTACGAGTGTATGCGAAGGGTTTCACACCTGCCTGCAGAATTCTCGCTTTTTTTTCAGACTCTCTAACTTTCACGCTCTCTCTACAAACACACACACAAGTCATCGACTTTGATAACGTCACAGACGCACACACCTACGCTGTACATATTCCGGTTTCTATTCTGTGTATTATCACAGCAGGTAGGTATGTAGACGCCTATGGTGAATATGTGAGTCCTGCAGTATCCAGCCAACAGGTTTCTATGTGAACCGGACAAACACTTGCTGTGGCCATGTTAGTAGTAATATTGATATTGCGCAGAAATGTGAAATGTGCTTTGACATTTCAAGCGTGAACGCCAGGACTATCATGCAGGGTCAAATGTACACAACCTGAAATACTTTGTCAGCCCTCGTGGAAACACAAAATATGTGCAAATGCGCACACTGAGTTGGTGTTGCTGAATGGTGAGTAATGCTGGGTTCACTTGTTCCCATTATAATGCAGCATTAGCCTCCTCGGCGCTAAAGCTGTGCCCTATCTGGCACCTGTGTTCTTTCACCAGAAGATGTTACTGAAACTGGACAACCTGCACAACGATTGCATGTTTGACATAGTCAAGTTTACATACTACATAGACCCATGCTGCCATCTGCTGTACAAGACAGGCTTTCTTAATCCATCTCCTTCATGCAGTGTAATACTTCTTACTGACCACATGAGAGCGATAACCCACCACTTTACATGTTTTCTTTGCTTACCTTCTCTTTTGTTGATACTGTAATTTTGGTTCTCAAGGAAGAAGGAATTCCCTTGTTATCTTGGTCAATGCTGTATTTTTGTTTCGTAATTTTCTAATGTTTCCAATCCTTGTTTCCTTGGTAAACATCTATGTCATTCTGAAAGTGGCACGTTGTAACAAACAATCAGTTCTAAAGTCCAGTAAGCCCATCAATGCCACAAAAGGAACCGTGCCAATCCACATGTAGGTTTTACATATATGGACTTCCCTACCGTTGTTGCCTTGCGTTATCTGCTATCGACGCACACACACAGGGACACACACAGAGACACACACACACACACACACACACACACACACAGACGCGCGCACACACAGCCTTCAAACAACAGTACGAACAGCAGAGAAGCCCCTGCCACCCACCACTAACCGCACCTCCCCAACATGACCTCTATGCCAGAGATACCGATTTCTGACTGGTTCCTTTGGATAGGGAAGTTCGAATGCTGTGCAAACTAAAGGGTGTTATTCTATTCAAAACGTGTCGAAACTACCTTCAGTAATGTCACCGACAGAAAAAAAACGATGGTAGTCATTTAATATGCTATGAGTAACTGGTCTGTCATCTCAAGACAATAAGCAACAGCTAAAGCCCAAAACAAACTTGACCTACAACTTTAAATCGCGTTGTTTGTGTCAGACTTTTAGATGTTTTTTCAGCTCTCTGCTGTTTTAATGGGCATACCCAAACAGAAATAATTGTATTTGAATGTGATTTAAATGAATGAAGTTGAATAGAGATGAATAAAAAAGACGAATACATGTTTATTACATGTATATAATTCGACAAAAACAAATGCTTAAAATACACAGATATTGTCACATACTTAGACACCTTAATAAACAGATTGTTTTAACAGATGTTTTTTTAAGAATATAAGACATTTGACACCATCTCAGAAAGAAATCCCTTAATTCATATCACTTTTAATTGGCATATATTTTTTCATCTGCATCTTGTATTGGGGTGTCCCTGATGTGGATGGTGGGGGAGGAGTTGAGGAACGACAAGCCCCGCCCCCTCCAACAAGTTTAAACCAATACACATTTACGAACGTGTTTTTTTGTGTGCGTGTTTTCGTCCTTGGAGTTGAATCTGAAGAGGATCTGGGAGTTGTGAGGTAAACATGTCTGTGACGACATCACAGCAGTGGTGACAAGCTAAAGGAGGAGGCCAAAGTTTCCCCTCCCACTTGCAAGCACGCGCTTCTTTCCATCACCAGAGACTCACTTTAACCCGGTGAGCGAAACATCTGTCATGACAGAGCTTCATCAGATTGGAGTTATCTCTGTTAGGATGAGGGTGTACATATGTCTGCCATTTCCCTTGAGTATGCATTTAATAATGTTAAAAAGAGCTTCGATAATGATCATAGGATCAGCTAATTTATATATTGCTTGCAGGAAATGTTGGATCAGTATCATAGTAATACAATGATCAGCAACTTATGACAACACATTCAACATGTGAATATATATACATATACACTATATATCATCGAATGATTGAAACAATTGCTTTAGGCATACATGAATTGCCTCAATAGTAGGTAAGACAGAACGTGAACACTATTACTACATAGAAGATGACCAAAACACTCTGCAAGTGACATATTTTAATTTGAATGAATTTTAAAACAATCACAGAGCTTCAAGTGAATTCAAAGAGAACCTTTCAATTTTACTACATCATCTCAATGGATGTACCACAGGTCAAAGAACATAATTGTATAACTTTATATGTTGATGAAAAGCATGTTGTGTCATTTGCATAGCAATTACAAAGAGATCTGTTCCACGGGAACAATTCCTCAGACATTTGTGAAGAGACTTCAAATAGATCAAACCCACTATTTCAGTACAAGCCACATCTCAATACAAAATCATGTAGCCTAATATGAACATGTCAATGCTTGGAAAAGTGAAAAGTCAGGACTTAAACACAAGACAGTTGAACGTGTCTACAAGAAACAGCCTAGTGCAACATTTATCCGATTCATCATTCAACATTTTCAACTAAAAGAACTTCACTTTGGTCCATTTCCTTGTACCAGTCCAGGCCCAGAGTTGAATGTGCCCTCAGGCTGGCTCTAACCATCAGCTCAAGTCGCTGATTCAGCTGAAGTTTAGCAGGGACTCTGACTGGACAATTACGATTTCAAACGCATTAGCGTATTGCTATGCTAAATGAATTAGCGTCCCTGGAACCTCAGCACTCGCCATGAGCCCTGTTTGCTCTGCTAGTGTGCGCTGGCCGTGCTAGCGTCTGCCAGCTACTAGCCATTTGCCATGCTAACGTGCGTTAGCCATACTCCGAGGCCGGGGGTCCTCTCACAAGGCTGTAGTAGCCAGCCAGGGCTGCTGGGTCGATATACAAAGAGCCCTTCCTCCTCGTGTGGCCGGAGTCCTCAGAATACAAGGACGATTCTGGAACAGACCAGAGGGAAGCATCAGCAAAACTGAGACCATCAAATGACAGGAACCATGTACAAGATATAAAAACCATATAACACCCAACCACCCTCCAGCCCCAGCGTACGCCCTGGACAAGTGTGCCCCGTCTCCCCCGCCTACCCTGGGTGGTGTCCGGCTGCTGGCTGTGCTGACGCAGCAGGTGGTGCGAGGCCTCCTCCATGGCTGAGTCCAGGCTCCAGCAGCGTGGCTGCTCCTCCCGGGGGGGGTTGACGGCCTCCTCGCGCAGCAGCTGGGAGGCCGAGCTGCGCAGGGCGGGGTCTCGCGCCAAGGCGCGCTCCAGGAAGGAGCGCATGGGCCGGCTGCAGTCGGCCGCAATGTCCTCCAGGGGAGGGGCCTGCTTGTGGATCTGAGGAAGGAGGGGGGGGGAGGGGGGAGGGGGGAAGGGAATCACCCAAACCAAAAAGGACGTGATCAGAAAGAGGAACAATGCCACAGCAGAGCCATAGATGCATACGAAAAGAGGTCGCGTCGCACATCGGCAGTTCAGCTAGCGACAACATCCAAACGCTTATGCAAACTTCAGCACAATCGCAAACACACATCACCTTTAGGCTTTTAGTAAGTTCCTGCAACCTGGTTGCACCAGTTTCATGCTGAACCTTTTTATTTCAAGGAATGTGAAAACACCTCTAACCCTCTTCCCCTGATAGGCCCTATAGCAGGAACACAGCAGCCCCACGAATCCAAAACTGAGTGTCAAATAAGGTATAAAAAATACTGTCCCAAACCAGCTGTTAGCTTGTGATGGAAAGCATTTTTTCCAGAGTTGACCAACAGTGCAGTGCTGGCCGGATGCCGGGGCATGAACAGACACTAGTGCGCGCCTCAATCGTGTTCCTGTGTGCCGCTGTTTGCAGCATCACATGATGAGGTGCTAAAATGAATCTAGGCTAGGTGGAAAGTGGAACTGGGTCAAAAAAAATAGCTGCTTTTGCATTTAGCTGTCTGATTTTTTTTTTTCATAGCTTGGTAACCATTTGGCCCTGAAAACATGTAGCAATAAATGTCCGCCCCCACACTCCTTTCGACATGGTTAAAGCACATGACAAATCCATTCCCGATTCACAGGATTCGGGAGCCAATGAGTTGCAGAGGATTTAGCAGGCAGCCAACTTACTATGTAGAGGTAGGATGGGTAGGCGGTGCGAGGGTATCTCCTGACCCAAGGAGGACTGCCAGTCTGCATGTGGATGATTGTGGTCCCCAGACTGTAGATGTCCGTCTTGGTGTCGTGGCCATGACACTGAACCACCTCCGGACTCATGTACATCTGGGAGAGGAGGAACATACAGCCGATGTAAGAGGCCTGCATTCATGTTAAAGGTTAGGGGTTTTAGGGGAGCACCTCAATGATTGACTATTTTATCTCTCTGTCTGTCTGAGACTCAGCTGGAAATTCCAGCCTGGTTCATTCTAAGGTCAGGCGATAGCGCTGGTCTTTTGCGTGTCTATTTGCTCACTCCCTAGTTCGCTTTCTCTCTTTCACTCTTTCTCTCTCTCAGTCTCTCGCTCTCCGTCGCTTTCTTTCATTGACTCTCCCTCCTCTCACTGCTCTCTTTCAGTGACCTTCAATCACTCTCAGTTTGTCTGCCCTGGGAATTTCTGGGTAGGCCAGGAAGGGGCCATGTCGAGACACGCAGGCAGGGGACTGGAGGGGCTGGTGGAAGGAGGAATGAGGGGTAGCATCGCTTTCCTCATAACGCATTTTCCCTCATCAAAAAGCATGAAGTAATGCATTGCTGACATGCCTCTCCTGCATGATCACGTCGCTTCCTACTTTATTCTAAATAAAGATTCAACAAAAGCATTGCTGTATTTGCATGCCCATTTGTCTTGTGCAACTCTGATGGATGAGACAAGCAGTGACAGTTCGGTGGAACTGTTTTGCCACGGCGCTTGACGTTTCCTGACGGCTTCCGCCTGTAAACCGACCTTTCCTGTCTTCCAGTAAATGCACCTGTGAAGGTGCCCTGGTGATGAAACAAGAGAACAGCTGACTCACCTCTGTGCCCCGCAGGTCTCTGGGAGTGAACACCTTCTCTGTCATCTGCACCGTCAGACCAAAATCCACCAGCACCGCCTTGTCCGACATCAGGACTATGTTGCTGGCTAAAGGGGGAGAAGAGAGATTAAGTATAGAAGCTTATAAACTCTTATTTGTTTTGTATCGTGGTAGTTCACTTCAAGGTTAGGGGTAGGGGGTAGGAGGGGTTTACAGGGAAGAGAAAGAGGAACAGTAGGTGGAGACAAAAAGGGACCTTTCAGTTTCCTACAGCCCACATCAACTCGGTAAGGACTGTCACAACTTAGCTGGCATGCCTGGGCAAACAATGACCTATCTGTAGTGGACGTCAACTATTTCCCAATGGATCCATTCTGCCTTGTCATCATGAAAAGAAAAGACTTTGAAACTAAACGAATTGTACTTTTGCATTGTTTCCGGAAACAGCTTTGCTCCGTTAGACCAGATATGAGGAACTGGGCATTGGAGGCAGTGAAAATAAGGCTAAAACAAGCTCTGCTTTGATCCGACTGTTGCTTTTAACTGAGTTACAGGAAAAGGGAACACGCAGACTATATAAACAATCCCTGAGGAGAGCAAACACACGTCGTGTTTTGGTGGATACATCAAAGGCGGGCCTTTACTAAACCCCCCCCCCCTCTAAATCATCCACTTCACCAATTAAAAGGACATTTGGGGGCTGAAATGCGCGCAGCAAACTTCGCGGGCACAAAGCTGTTTTTGTAGTTTCTCGCTCGGCCCCCCCTTCAGCACAAGCGTCTTCAGCAAGCTGGAGGAGGGACTGACTGGAATTTCCAGACACCAGACCAGCTCCATGCCAAGCCCTTACTGGCTGAACAACAAGCACTGCAGACTCAGAGGATCCCTGACTTGCTGCGGTTCCTCAGACGCACACACTCCGCCTTCCCAGCCTTCCTGTCTTAACCAAAGTTCCAGAGTCCCAGACAACCTGTAACGTCCTGTGTTCCGTCCAATCACACGCTTGCGGCCGTAAGAAGCCCTGCTGGTAAGAAACGACCACCGACACACACCGACCGCAGCTTCCTGTTCCACTGAGGGCCTCACAAGGAGAGCACAGATACCATCTGCTTAAAGCATGCTCGTTGTGGTGTCTATAGTTCCCACTGATGTCTGAAACCTTACATGGTCATTGTGGACTTTGAGAAAGAGAAAGGGGGAGAGAGAAAAACAGCCAGACAGACAAACATAGAGAGAGATCATTCTTTGGTGTATTAAAGGCTACTTCCTGAAATCAGACACCTTATATGGTCCTTCCACATACTCTATGAAGTTTGATGTTGATAGGAAAATAGGCAGAGGCAGAGAATGTTCAGGGGCTGAAACGTAACAGGCATGTTCTGTGGCTGCGAGGGTGGAGCGTGCGTGCGTGTGGGTGTATGTGGGTGTACGTGCGTGTGGGAGGGAGGCTTATGTACGTACGTTTGATGTCATGGTGGATGACGTTGTGGGAATGCAGGTATTCCAGGCCTCTGAGCACGTGTTTGGTCACCCAAATGATCTCAAACTCCCTCATGGGCCCGCAGCTTTCCAGCTTCTCCAGGACCGAACCGCCTTCGCCCGCTTCCATGAACAGGTGCAGGTTCTGGTCCCACAGCACGGCGCCGTACAGCTCGGCGATGTTGTCGTGACGGAAACGCGCCTGAATCTCCACGTCGGCGGGCTTGAAGTGCTGGATGGGGATCTGGGTCAAAAGAGACAAGGAAGTTGTTTACCGCACCGCATGTAGGCTATTCAGTCCCATTTGCTTTAGCCTTTTGTCTATAACAATAGTCTATTGTTAAGGATGAACAGGGAATAACATTTGAATGCGCCAGGTAAACTGCTATTAGGCCAGAGAGGGGAATCAACCCTTTATGTTGTGGGGGACTTTTTCAAAGAAAAGTTAACGTTCACTTTTAACTTGTGTGGTTACCCCTCATGTTTACCATGCTTGCAAACCCACCCACCTAGAGACAGAACAGGAAGACACTCCCATCCTGTGAGTAAAATAAAAAATCCTGTTTGTAAATCAAATGAAGACCACTGCGCTGCCCAAAGTTAGCGAATGCAGATGACTGGAGACTGTTGATTTGTGTTTGTGTTTACAACCTAATGACTGTATGGGATTTTTGTCCCCAAGTCACCATCTGCTTGTCCTCCCTAAGTGCAAAGGGGCTTTCTGCTGGGTTTCCTGTGTGTTTGATCACCCTTACTGCTGTTCCTTCTCGACAGGCTTCAGTCATTTCTGCATTACACAATAAAGTGTTTCTCCTCAGTCTTCAACAGTCAATTGACGTTTGAATACTGGGTGTATCTCAAACCCTGGCAAACACTGTTAACCGCTGACTGTTTGCTTGGAGATTAAAGATGACGCTGCTCAGCAGGTGGGAGGATTCCTGGCAGACGCGGACATTTACCTCGCTAATCAAACATGCCAAGCATTCCTTGGCTGAACTCACCAGTTTACAAGCCATTCTTTTCTTGGTCTTGGTGTCCTGGGCGAGGTGGACTTTCCCGAAAGAGCCCTTTGGCACCAATCCCGAACCTGGATTTTTGTACGTCAGTTTCCATGGGAATAGAAGCACGTCCATGCCGATGTGGTAGCGCTTGTTCCTGAGAGCCATATCCTTCTGTCAACACAACACCCGTTGAAATACGTTTACTATTGCATGATGAAAGTTGGCATGGTCTATTACCAAGACATTAAACACATAGCCCGACTTAAACATTTAAGCAGGTGAATTTAAACACGTAGCCTGCATAATGCTATTATGGTACATAACATGACTAATACAGATTTTCGTAAGTCTCACCTTGTTTAGCAACACACCCATTTCCTCGGGCAGGTGCTGCAGGGCTTCCAGCTGCATGTCAGAGATAAGGTTGACGAAAGACAAGAGGTCCGTCACCGTCCCGTACCGGACACCACCAACGTTGTTTTGGCAAGTTGACCCTGAATCCATAGTTTCCTCGTTTTCGTCCATCTCTTCCTGGGACAAACTCTCGTCAAAAAACTTCCCGGTGTCCTCGTCTTCGGCGTTATAGAGATTGTCCACCGCGTTTATGATGTCTTCTAGGTTCATGTGCACCATCAGGAGTTCTATTCCGGAGTGGTCGTATTTGTAATCCATTTTCGTTATTTGCCCGGTTCTAGAAAGCGATAGAGGAGATTAGTTTCAGCACTTAGATTGACCCATTCCACAACATTTATTCTCAGCATGTCCGATATGCAGGAGAGTTGCAACTGACGCGCTGCCTGTCTTCGACTGCAACTACAGCTGTAGTAGGAGGAGCTCAGGCATACGAACTAGATTCCCATGTAAATGAAGGGAATTTCACAACAAGCTGGGAAGCCCCTCAACAGGCCACTGCTTTTTCTCCGTATCCAAACATGGACTTGATCATCGTACGGACCAGTATCCTTGCATTTGCACAGCCATTGCTACAGCCTATTATCGTATGCAATACTTCAAAGCATGCATTAACAAAACACTGGCGATACAGTTTCTATGATGTAGTCACTGTGTTAATACCTTTACCCAGAATATGATAATAATACATACAGCCTAAGATATAATGTATGTTCCTCACTTGCCTTGGTCTGTTTAATAATCAGAGGTCCGATTCCGCTCACTCCATTGCGTCGGTGTGTGAGCGTTCACTAAATGAGAAGATTTGAACTGTAAAGAGAGGAAGTGCAACCACTGTGACGAACATCGAGGGTGTTTCATGGAAGACATATTTTGTGTGTTTCGTTTTCCTTTTCCATTGATTCCCCCGACAAGAGACAGCCCGATTTCTTTCGATAGTTATCTACGACTTGCAGTTCGTCAACTTCCATTGAATACCAATGTATTTCCCCATATCTCCTTTACTTGCATACCTGATGTAGACTGCCAATAAATTACTTTTCATCACACTACACCCCCCTCTCTCTCTCTCTCTCTCTCTCTCTCTCTCTCTCTCTCGCTCTCTCTCTCGCTCTCTCTCTCGCTCGCTCTCTCTCTCGCTCTCTCTCTCGCTCTCTCTCTCGCTCTCTCTCTCGCTCTCTCTCTCGCTCTCTCTCTCGCTTTTGAATATTCCGTTTTTTCATAAGTTGTCTCCTCTCTGCTGCCATAGAATACAACACGCGCATGCGCCGTTTCCAACAGTTTCGGTGCAGCAATGGCAGCCTCCTTCGGTGTGTGCAGGTTACACATGAGCGGAAGGCGAAGCCTGTCAAAGTGCCTTCAAACCTATGATTTATTTGTTCGAAGACAGTTCGGACTAAGTAACGTAGCCGAGCAAGCCAAGACTTTGAATAAGACAGATGAAATTGGTATGTGTCTCGAGCTGCAAAGGGCTGTCCAGTCCATTACGGTTATGACATGCCTTCTTTGAAAACGCAGTTACCTTGTTAGCTAACAAGTGTAGCGGGCTTCAAAACATTCACCTTTATGTCGTTTCTTACCACATTAGGTAGAAAACTTAAATCCTTAAGTCAAAAAGTCTATAATATTGAGTTTACATTCATACAAGTTGCGTTGGACTGCGTGATGTAGCCTCCTCAACTCAGCTTCGACGATGTTGATCTACTGCTTTGCTTGACAAATTCCGTCCTGTACGTTCACAGAACCAAAGGATGGGATCAAGTCGTTTTATGCGGTGCTGGAAGAGAGACAAGAGCAAGCGGAAAGATCTATCCTCATTAGTTGTCAAGCCAAAACCAACGAGGAGAAGTTTATGAAACATCTTTCAAGTCATGGACCAATAAACAAATGTTTCTTTTATGAAAGCTATGTAAGTTTTAGAATGATTAGCCTCAGTGTTGTCCTAAGACGTACATTAGTAAACGTTGTACATTTGTACCTCTTGCATGTGTTGCTTCGCTCATGGAACAGACCACGAAACCGCATCAGCGCTTTTCACAACTCTTGCGTGGCTTCTGTGCTCTTCAGGGTACGTACGCGGTGGTGGAGTTTGCCGACAAAGAGAGCATCGCGTCGCTTTACGAAAGTACATCTATCCCTACTGTCAATCATGAAGCCATGGTGCCTTTCATGTCCAGGCTGCTTTCTCTCCGAATTAGTGGCCCGGCAGACGTGTCTGGCGGCCAGTCGCTTCTCCAGTACAAGCCTCAGACCACCATCCCCATCACCGAGCTCATACAGACGCTATCCAAGGAGGAGAGCGTAAGTGCAGGCAGTTGCAGCTGCCGTGACATTCAGTCCGTGGATGTTTAAGTGCAAAGCAACGTATAAATAGTGCTGTTTGCAGTGGCTGCATGACAACTATGGGTCAGATTGAAGAGTGGAATGTGATGAATGGGGGTGTTTGTGTCGTAATTTATAGTTGTAACCTATTATATTCTTAGCTTTATTTGATGTGATTTATGCTTTAATATTGCAGAAATGCAATTTTCTGTTTTACTTACTTTTTCGATCTTGGTTTGCTACCGTATTTGATGCGCCTGAACGGATGGCATCCAATTTCGTTGCACAGTGTACGATGACAAATGAAGATTTTCATTCATGTGAATCATTCTATCTGTTCCGGAGGAGCGCGCCACCAACCTCACGTGCCCGTTCGGGTTTGTCTTTGTCGTGGTCTTCAGATAGACCAGCAGATGCTGTCTCTGACGGCTGCGTACCAGCTGACCGAGGAGAACGTCCGCCTCCGCTTCCTGGTCTGCTCGCTGCTCCAGGACATCGCCGCCGCCTACTTCCCAGAATGCCTCGTCCGGCCGTTCGGCTCGACCGTCAACGGTTTCGGGAAGCTGGGCTGCGACCTCGACATGTTCCTGGATCTGGACCGGATCAGCGGGAGGGGCGTGAAGGTGAGGGCAGCAGACTATCTGCCACGCTATAGTATCTCACTCTACTGGCGGATGTGAAGGATAGGGGGGAATGCCTGTTTCAGTCTGGTGCAGAAGAGGGGGGTCTGTCAGCACTACACTGGGGAGAGGAGAGGGGAGAAAAGACTCTTGTGCAACGTTGAGAAACATTTTTATCTGTCTTTTCCTCTATTTAAAAAAAACCCAAACAATCCCTCTCACTTTTCTTATCAGTTATTTGCGCCTAATACTTTCTTTGCACAGTTCTGTAATATGTACTCTGCACCCACAGAGGCGCGCAGGATATTGACTGTACGCACAACTAAGGAACGCAAGGTTGTAAACGATCCTCTCGTTGATTGCTTCGTATGTGTAGCTTCTGCACAGGGACGTTTTCTTGGAATATCTTGAACGCTACGCTAAAAGGATAGGAGGATCATGTTTGAAGTGCAGCATATCCTCCTCAAACAACAGATGATGGTGTCGATGTTTGCCCTCTATGTGTCATGGTGCGTCTAAGATAAACGTGCGGCGAGCAGACTGCCTCGTCCCATCTCTTGTTATTTGGTGGCTGATCATTAAACAGCAGCATTTGTTCAGGGATAGCGGGAACTTCTGCTCTGTGTCATTTGTTTACGTTGATATGGTGGGAAAAGCCCATTGAGAAGATGCATCGCAACTCGGTTAAGCCCGTGCGCACACGCACTCACACATGCATACACATGTTTGCTTCCTGGCTGTACAGTGTGAGTAGCACACCAACATAACAGCTAACTATACTAGCTAACTGTCCTAGCATGTGAAGGGCAAGACAGTGAACTAATTAAAAATCCTCTTCCTTCTTCTTTCCCCCTAATTCACGTCCATCCAATGAAAGCAGATGGCTGAGAAACACCAAGTCTGTGGTTAATAAGAAGCCTGAAATTGCTTGTCTGTGATTCCTGATTCCTTTTCATTGAATGCAGCTATTGATATTATTCATATAGGAGACCCTTTTGTCCTGAGCAACTTGTGGTACAGGAGAGATTTTACCCTGTGACCTTGAGATATGCAGTCAAACACTCTAACCATACATCTTATCACAAAGAATGACTGAAGACACTGCAAAGACTGCGGCTTACATATTTTGGATTCCTGCAAAGACTAAGGCCTCTGATCTGAAGGGGTTTCTTACTGTTATTACTGGGATTATTTTGATTACTATGTTATTATTATACTTTTTTATTGATTTCATGTGAAGCATCTTGAGACTCAATTCTTGAATGAAATGTGCAATGATGATTAAAGTCTTATTATAATTTGTAATTATTATTATTATTATTATTATTATTATTATCATTCTTATTACCATTCTTCTTCTTATTATTATTATATAACCACTGAGCCACCCCCTTGTGTTTCCCTCCAGCCGAAAGCAGGCTATTCCCTGGAGTTCCAGTTGAAGAGGGCCAACTCGGAGCGGGCTGTGACCCAGAGCATCCTCTCCGTCATCGGGGAGTGTGTGGACCAGTTTGGGCCGGGCTGCGTTGGGGTGCAGAAGATCCTGAACGCCCGCTGCCCCCTGGTCCGCTTCGCCCACCAGCCCTCGGGCTTCCAGTGTGACCTCACCGCCAACAACAGGTAGTGCTGGATGCAGCGCAGCGGTTTGGAATGGTCTCCCGTCTTATCTGAGACGCCGTCTGTGTGCTCTGGCGTTTATCGACACTGGTGATTCTCACCCGCACGTTTGAATAGGCTCACATACCGCAGAGGACAAATCCAAGACTGCTACTTGGGTATTTCGATTTTCGATTTGTTTAGAATGTGCGTTTTTTTTTTTATTACAAAATTATATCACCTTAACAGTCGGATGGAAGTTTGAAAGTTTTCAGCACTTAGATTGACAGTTTTCATGAATTTCAGAATAGTTTGAGTATTGTGATTCAAATCCTGATGAACCATGCTGTCCCAGCCTGTTCCAAAGAGCGTCTTGTGATGTCACATAGTGCTTTCACACATCACAGTGATGTGTCAGCCTTTTACACCCTTCTGTACAAACACTTTTAGGCCCTTATATACAAACACTTTTTGACCCTTCTCTACAAACACTTTGACTTATACAGCATTATTATAGCTAACGTTCAGCAATAGATAGCAACAAAAAGCGATTGACCCTTTGACACACAAAAAAAGGGTCTGTCAGAACAGCAACGATACGACATGTCATCTGCTGATTGGGTCTGGCGTGGCTGCACACAGCCAATCATCTTCACACGCTAGCTGCGTGGTCGGAACCAGAACACATCTAGGCTGCGTTAAGATTTCACAAGATGAAACTCCCGTCACCCAGAGCGAGTTACTAGACACATACAGCAACGTGTGGCCACTGTAGGAGAGAGAGCGAAAGAGAGAGCGAGAGAGGAGGGGCGAGAGAGAGCACGAGAGAGAGAGAGAGAGAGAGAGAGAGAGAGAGAGGTTATCTTGTTTTTATTTCACTTCCTTCTCTCTGCTTCTGAGGGATACTGTGGTCTCAGTTGACTGAGTGACACACACACACACCACACACACACACACACCACACACACCAGCATCGTTCAGAAACCAGCTGTTTCTAAAGAATCGGTAGGGTATCAGGTAGGGTTTCATGTGACTCGTTCGTCACGTAGATGCTTTCCTGTTTGGTTCTGTCACCACAGGAAGTGGGGATTTAAGTCCCCTTTTGAACGTTATTAAAACCTATAGGTTCTGACAAAAAAACGACTGAATCTATATGGATCAGCAGAACACAGCTACTCTGCCATCCACTTGGGCAGATATGATCTCAGGCAGTTCCAATGTTTTACGTACATCCATGCATAAAGTACACATATATACTATTGCACAGATTATACACAAGGAATCATATTCATTCTGTATTCTGAAATATCAAGGACATAAATCAGCTATTGGCTGTTGCTTTACTCATAGTAATAATACTGGTATTGGATGCAGAGAAATGAAAAAGGGCAGCTGTATCATAGTCATAGTAAGGTCACAGTCAGGATTAACACTGCCCTCTGGTGGTCATAGAAATAGAGCACTGAGTATTTTCTTTTACCACCTTTTATCTGCAACGCTGAGTCAAGCCTGGCATGTCCTCCAGTGTATCTTAAGAGGAAGAACATGGTGAGGAGTGATGTGACTGGATAAAACAATGAATGTAGGAGTGGAGCAAACTCTTCACAGAGCTCAACCTCTGTTTTAATCTGGAGTCCTGGGGAGTGGGAGGGGGTGTAATCCCTGAAGGATGGGGCTAGGCTCAACCCCCCTCTGACCTGCCCCGCCGCCCCCGGGCCTCCACCCGTTTTGTCCCCAGGGTGGCCATGAAGAGCTCCGAGCTGCTGTACCTGTACGGGGGGCTGGACCCCCGAGTCCGCGCCCTGGTGTTCAGCGTACGGTGCTGGGCTCGGGCCCACAGCATCACCAGTAGCATTCCCGGGGCCTGGGTCAGCAACTTCTCCCTGACTGTCATGGTGCTGTTCTTCCTGCAGAGACGCAGCCCTCCCGTGCTGCCCACGCTGGAGACCCTCCGAGGCCTGGCAGGTAGTCCGACCGGGCAAGGGTGGAGGGCGGAGGGGGTCCAATGTGTTTGTTTGCTTGTTTGTTTGTTTTTTTGAGGACGTTGGAAAGAGATCTGGAGGGAGGGGGGGGGGGGGGGGGGATTATGGTCTTATTTTGGGTGGATGCGTCTGATGGTGCTTTGGGATGAAAGGCTGGGGCAGGGCTGGGGTTGCTTGCCACAGTCTGTGTGCCTGTGAACCCCCTCTTCCCCTTCCCTATCCTCCCCCACCCTCAGCCTCTCCTTGGCTGGCAGAGAATAGCCGCCTGAGAGCAATCTATCGTCCTCTTAGACCAGACACTATCACACATAGTGCTTACAGCACAATAAAGGACCCATCACTCTGGCAAGAACAGTGCTCCTCCCTCCTCCTCTTCCTCCCTCCCTCCCTCCCTCCCTTCTGCTCCCTCCCTGATAGCAGAATACACACACCCCACCCCCACACACACACAGCGTTCCACGGGGCATCCATTTGAACAGCCCCAGTCTCAGGTGTGACCCCCCCCCCCTCCCCCACTCTGACATGGTCAAGGAGGCTGGGGCAGCGAGCTTTGATAGGGAGCCAAGTCCCCCGCAGGGGACACGCACACGGCGGTCACGCACGTGGCGGTTACGCACGTGGCGGTCACGCACACGGCGGTCACGCACACGGCGGTCACGCACACGGCGGTCACGCACACGGCGGTCACGCACACGGCGGTCTCTCATCTGTCTGCGCCCGTGTCCTCCCCCATCCCTGGTTCTCTCTCTGTCTCTGTCATTACCTCTCTCGCTCGCTGTCTGTTTCTCTCGCTCTCTCCCTCTGTTTGGTTCGCTCTCTCTCTGTTTCTGTGTTCTCTCTCTCCCACTACCTTTTTATGTCTCTTGCTCTCTCTGTTCCGCTCTGTTTTACTCTGTCTCTGTCATTATCCCTCTCTGTTTATCTCCTCCTCTCACTGTCTTTCTCTCTCTCTATCTCTCTCTCGCTATGTCCCTCCCTCTCTCAGTATCCATCTCTCTCCCTCTCTAAGCGGCACCATCCATCAGTGTGTGGTTGATGCGTGTCATCCGGGCTGCCATTCAGCGTGTCTCTCCCCCTCCCCCTGCCTCTCTCCCCCTCCCTCTGCCTCTCTCCCCCTCCCTCTGCCTCTCTCCCTCCTCCCCCTCCCTCTCCCTCTCTCCCCCAAGGCCCCGGCGACAAGAGCGTCATCGAGGGGAACGACTGCACGTTTGTCAGCGACATCAGCAAGGTCCAGCTGCAGAACAACACCGAGTCACTAGGTGGGTTCAGGTGGGCAGAGCGTTGCGGCGCCGGCCCTCGCAGGGCCCGGGCCTCCGCTCGCACGTTCTCATGGTCGCGTCGAGACAGCAGGAGGAGAATTTGACCGCTGGCATGTTTTGTTTTTTTTCTCTCTGCTCCTCAGCGACGCTGCTGCATGAGTTCTTTGAGTTCTACGGCAGCTTCGCGTTCAACAGAATGTCCATCGACATCCGGAAGGTAAGGCCACCTTAGCTTGCTGTCACTAACCAAGCCCCCTGCCCCCACACACACACCTCCCTCCCCCATGCACAGTCACCCCCCCCCCCCCCCACCCCGACACCCAAGGCCCCCCACCAAGGGGAAACCAAGTGCGTTGTTTGGATGACGTCACTCCCTCGCCTACGAAAACCACAGCTGTCGAAGAGAAGCGAGTGATTGATGGCCGGCCCCGCCCCCTTTTTAGCCCAGTTCCACAACAACAGCGTCAGCCTGCTCAGTGCGCACACACATACACACACAAACACACACAACTCTCTTGCACTAATCCAACTCACTCTCTTCGTTTCTCCCCTGGTTTAAACACGTTTGTTTGCCGCCATGTGGCACTCCCCTCCGGGCCTGTTGTCCCGAGCCTGGAGGTGTAATAAGCTGTTGACCCCGGGGTCAGGGATGACCTGGTGGGCTGGGAGACAGGGGAGGCTGGCATGTAGACCCTGTGTCCTTGGCCTCTGCCTGTAGCTTCTCACCAGCAGAGAATTGGGCGTAAATCACCTTTAACGTGCATTATGTTTCTCTGTCTCTCTCCCTCTCTCTCTCTCTTTCTCTCTCTGTCACTCTGACTGACGTCTTTATGCTGCTCTCTGGCTGATCCCTCGTTCTAGATCCCTTCCCCTCATTCATTCATCCTGTTTTATAGCCTGGGCTTTAAACAAGGCATTCACCCTCCCTCTTTCCTCCTTATAAGATTCATCCCTGACCTGTCTCTCTGGGTCAGGTGACAGGGGTGGTATAGGGTGCAACCGTACACCAAGCTACAGGATAGCACAGGGGGATTGAGGGTCCGACATTGCTGTCCACGGGTCACACGGAGTCAGTCTGGGGTTGGAAGTCAACCAGAGCAGATTAGGAGAGGGCTGGTTTGGCCATCTCATCGTTCTCTCCCCCCCTCCTTCTCCTCCTTCTTCCAGTCTAACGGTGGAGTTCGCACCTCGTTTTCCGGCAGTGATTCTGTCAGCCTGACAGTTTGATGAATGAGGCACGGAGAATATGTTAACTCACCTCGCGGCTGCTAATGCCAGGATGATGCTTGAAAGCTCCCTGACAATCGCGCGCATGTGCACACACAAACGCTCAAGTGACACGCACGCCCAGATATGACAGCAAAGACCGGAGCATGCTGGATTAAAGAAGATTACTTGACGTTTACGTGTGTGTGTGTTTCTGTATGTGTGTTTCTGGGTGTGTGTCTGTGTGTGTGTGTTTCTGTGCCTCCCAGGGTAAGGAGCAGAACAAACCCGAGCCGTCGGCGCTCCACATCCAGAACCCGTTCGAGCCGACCCTGAACGTGAGCAAGAACGTCAACGCCACCCAGCTGGGGCGCCTGACCACACTTTGCCAGGAGGCAGCCTGGATCCTCCAGCAGCAAGAGTTCAGCACCCCCAAACACGACCCCAGCCCCAGTGGGGGGCACGCCACCTGGGGTCTGGCCGCCCTGCTGCTGCCCTCCCAGCAGGCGGTGCGCACCAAGGGGCGCCAGAAGAAGAAGATGGAGCCTGCCAGCGCCAGGATCAAGAGCCTGCTTGAGGGTCTGAAGAAGCCGGCTCAGACGAAGAGAAGCTAGGAGGACGGACCTGCCAGAGGAGAGATCAGCCAGAAGAGAGATCAGCCAGAGATCACCAGAGGAGGAGAGATCACCAGAGGAGGAGAGATCACCAGAGGAGGAGAGATCACCAGAGGAGGAGAGATCACCAGAGAAGTGGAGATCACCAGAGAAGTGGAGATCACCAGAGATCACCAGGCCTGCAGGGCTGCGGCTCTCCACCAGAGGGTGCTGTTTACATCATCTATCATTTTACTTTGAACAGTGTGGTGACTCTGTCCTGCCCCTGAGTCAGGACCGAGACGGTGGACTGATAAGCAAAGACTGTCTCCATGGCAACTACCCAACTACACATAGACATGCTAAAACCTAAAAACTTGCACACACATGTCTGCTTTTTTGTGTTTTTTTTACTTAGAAAATATATGTACATGGCTTGTTTTGTTGTTAAATAAATGTCCTTTTACGAGGATAGACTTTTAAAACTTCCCTCCAAAGCAGGAAATGATTTTGTGGTGAATTGGATTCCAATAGGTAGAAAAGACGTGGGGCGCTGTGCGCTCCAGACCTACACCGTTCAGGGAACGAACCGCGTCCGCCGTCCAAAAGCGATGATGCAATACAGCTAACGTGTTTCTCCCAAGAATGTTTCAAACTCTTCCAGAGGCCCATGCAGTTGGTCAGCTTGTGCTTCAAACAGGCTTTTTGTGGCCAGGCTGAAGAATGGACTAACCTTTCCCCAAAAAGCTTACTGGTTTGAGCCAAGCAGGCGAAAACTGTGGACAGGCACATTCCGGTTAAACACAAGTCGTCTAGTCAACAGAGACAGAGGTTTTAACTTGGTTTCCAGAGTTTAGCTGGAAGCGGCAGGGAAGGCGGATCGTGGCCTTCCTGGTCAGTATTCCTTTCTTCAGGACATCGCATTAGCAACTTCACCCTGAAACTCGATCGTTCTCCAGGTATTTCGCCAACATTTTTGGAGCCACGATCAACAAAATGCGATCGTCTTCCGTTGCCTGAGTGCCTAATTCTTTGGCACTTGCGTGTTCACGACGGGACGCGTGCGTGCTTTTTGGGTGTGGTGCAAACGCGCGCGTGCAACGCTGATGGGGGAAGTGTGTGTGTGTGTGTGTGTCTCAAGAGGCTGTCTTCCAGAAGCTGGAGTGTGCAGCCCCACAGCTGGTTTTCCACTCGGAGCAGAGCGAAGGTCAGGGGGGGTGAGGAGATCAAGTTTTAACGGCTTCTTCCCTCTTCGCCACGGGGGCACGGGCCCCCCCCCCCACACCCACACGCCCCGGTCAGCCTCACACACCCACATCACTCTGGCTTTGAACTTGCCCACTCCAACCCTTTCTCCCTTTCTCTCTCTCTGTCTCTATCTCTCTGTCTCTCTCTCTGTCTCTATCGCTCTCCATCTTATACACTGTGAATAGGTGGAAAGATAATGACGAGACCATTTCAGCAAAGCGGTTGAATGGTGTAGGGTAAGTGGAGGGTGTTGTGGGTAGTGTAGTCACTGGGGTTCCTGTGTTCCTCCTCCCAAAGTGGTGGTTCCCCAGGGTTGTGGGGGGGTGGTGCGTTTGGCTAATTTACCATCGCTGACCCCCATCACTGAGTTTGTCCGGGTGGTTCACTACAGGATATGATTTATGGTCCCGATCGCTCCAAGATGGATGCTCTCTGTTGGAGCTTGTGCGGGTCAGGGATGCAGGGCTCTGTGGTTGGAGTTTATCAGGGCTTTTTCTTGGCTCCCTCTGTCCTTCCGAGCCCAAAAGAATTTTCTGGAAGGTGGCTTGAGGGTTTGAAAAACATGGGAGGGATTTGTGTGGAGGAGAAGAGGGGGGGGGGGAAGAAAACGAGAATATAAATAAAAATGGTCTTGGCTTGGATGTTGATTTTAAATTCCACGTTCAGACCTATGTTTTGTTGGCTTTTAACAACCTCTTTAGAGGGATTTTTTTCTTTTGCTCGGAGATGTAATTTAGCATTTTAAAACCTGGGGTATTTCTAAAATCACCTCTTTGTTTTTATACTTCAGGAAAGCACATTCCGGAACTCGACGTATGTAAAGGGGCCTTATCAACCAGACCGTTTTCACGCAAGGTTTTATCAGGGCGGAAGATTCCGGAAGGTTCTTCTGTAGAACCTCCTCATGATTTCGTTTACTAACAAACACCTGCAGTTTCCTGACTCCCAAGGGAGTGTCATCTCCAACCACTTCCCCTCGCAGTTCCAGGAATTGTCCTGACATTATGCTGGGTCATTACCCCGGCTCCTGAGAGCAGGGAAGACAACCGTCCGCCCGGGCGGGCCCTGTGGTCGATTCAAGCGCCCCCCCTCCTTCTCCACCCTCCCCCTCCGAATCATCAGCGCGTGCAAAGTTGTCCCTGGCTCTTGGTGTGCTCCTGCTCCTCCTCTCTAATGGGGGGACGGGGGGACGAGGGGACGGCAGGCTGTGGAATGCTCCTGTCGCACGCTCAGAGGTCCCTGGGGTTATCGTTTCTGCTGCCCCCCTCCCAGTTCCTTCTGCGTAGCTGCGAACACGCTCAGGGAGCCGCGCAGAGGTGAGAAGAGAGAGAAAGAGAGAGAGGGGGGGGG
>BROE01000024.1:2401407-2413460 GCA_036571765.1 Plecoglossus altivelis | reverse complement strand
CCCCCCACACACACAGACACCCCCCTCCCCCAGGAGTCCCGGTGGGTCTCGGAGCGCTGACCCGTAGGAGTGAAACATCCGCCTCATTCCGCCCCGGGGATTGACCCGTAACCCCTCCTCCTCTAATGTTTGACCCGCCAACGCCGCTCCCAGCAACCCCCTCTGAGCCAAAGTCTGAGCCTAGATTCAGGTAGAAGACCGGCTCTCTAGTAGTGATTCAGGAGGAGTTTGGATTCACCAAAGTGTACACTGATGCCGCTCGTCTATAGGTTGAACTGGAGCTGACATGAAATCCCGTTTAAAGTATAGATTGAGTTTGAAAATAGTTTTGGACCAGAGTCTGCCAGTTTGTGTGACAGCGAGCTAAACCAATCACTGCTTGTTTACTCTGTTTCTTGTCCTGAAATAGACTTTCTGGAGTTCAGCTGAACACGCCCGACCGTGTATCATATGTCCCAGAACAACGTATTAGTCTAATTTCTCCCTTACCTCTGGGACAGGATGCTTCCATCATTTCCAACTTATCAGAGGCCGGCATCGCTACAAATTCCATTTCCAAAACAAACAAGGCCGCATGACATGCTGTTTGTTGTGTGTGCACGAGTCTGTCCCAGAGGCCAGAGTGTGAGGCGCTGGGGGAGGTAGGGGGGGGGGGTGGTTAGGGACCGGGCCCCCCTGTCGACCCAGCCATGCAGGTTCAACTGCTGACTAGAGCCTTGCTTTCCACTTGGACTTAGCACTTGGAGTGAACTCTCGATGCCATCAGTCAGTTTGGCGCGCGGCCTGTGGTGTGTGTGCGTGTGTGTGTGTGTGTGTGTTTGTGTGTGTGTGTGTGTGTGTGCAGGCGATTTCCAAGAACACTTTTCGCTCCCTCTCTATTGCAGACTGCAAATTTTCAAATCCACATACTCAGACAGCACACTAGAACCACAGAGACATTTAATAAACTGAAAATCCAGATAGGAAACTTGTTATTTATATATTTATATGTATATACATACACACACACACAATTACAAGTTCCAAATGCAAGAATAGACACGGACCAGCTGTGGAATTCGCTGAGAGACGTTTGCGCTGTTCCACAGGACGGAGACAGTTTATCGATAGCAGGGGTTTCTCAAGTCCTGGTATTATGAGCTTGGATGGTATAAGAGCTAGTGTTTGGAGTGGTACAGTATCACAAGGCGACGGTATCTCTTTTTCCCAGGGCGCTATCTCTTTAGGGAATGCAGCTTGAGACCGTGGCTGGCTGGTTTCCCACATGCAGAGGAGAAGGGTGTGCCTCCCTGCCTTCTCCAGAGATGCCTTCTGTCAGGAGGCTGAAGGTGGGGGGCAGGGGGGGGGGGCTGGAGGCCAGGGGGGCCTGGAGGCCAAGGAGGCTATAGGCTAGGGGGAGCCTGGAGACTAGGGTGGGGAGACTGTAGGCAGGGGAGCTGGAGGCTGGGGGGGGGGGGCTGGAGGCTAGGGGGGGTGGAGGCTAGTGTGGGGGGTTGTAGGCGGTGGGGCCTGGTGTGTGGGGGGGCTGCAATCACAGTTAAATGTGACACTTTCCCTGTAATTAATAACCGGTATTGACAGCAGTCCTTGAAACGACTCAGCAACAGAAAGGGTGGAAGGAGGAGGGGTGAGGGGGCTGGCAGACAGAGGGAGAGAGAGAAAGTGTGGTATAGAGTGAGAGAGGAAAATGATAGAGAAAAAGAGAAAGACACAGCGAAGGACAAGTCAGAGAGAGACTGAGAGAGAGACGGCGTCCGCACCAGAGACAGATGTTGCTTTGTCGACCTAATTTAATTACGAGTTCTCAATGGCATCCTTGTTGTGTAGCTCATCCTTTTACCCCATTGATTGACCTGTCACAAAGTGCTTGCTAGTCACCCCTACAACGGACGAGACTTCCTCTCCCGATAATGATGTATCGGGGAAACGATACGTCCGTTTCTTATGGCATAAGTAACCTCATCAAACCCTGTCTCCTTTCCAGAAGGTTCTCGATGTTTACTTTGACCTCTCTGCCTCTGCAGACATCAGCACAGTGTGCCACCGGACATGCAGCCCTGTAATATCAGCTAAACTTGTGGTACAAACCAACCACTAATAAGAGCCCCACAAAGGCCTCTACGTTGGTGGTCTCCACTGCCTCAGGTTTTTATGGCAGCGTCTAGTCAGGGACTTCTCCCTCTCTCTCTCTCTCTCTCTCTCTCTCTCTCTCTCTCTCTTCCTCCCTTTCTCTCTCTCTCTTTCTTCATCTCCTTTTGTGCCTCTTTCTTTCCTTCTCTCTCTGTCTCTCGATCTCCCACTGGCCTTCGCTCATTCCTCTCTCTCTCTCTCTCACTCTCTCTTGCTCTCTCTCTCTCTCTCTCTTCCTCCCTTTCTCTCTCTCTCTCTCTTTCTTCATCTCCTTTTGTGCCTCTTTCTCTCCTTCTCTAGATCTCCCACTGGCCTTCGCTCATTCCTCTCTCTCTCTCTCTCTCTCTCTCTCTCTCTCTCTCTCTCTCTCCCTCCCCCTCTCCGTCTCCCCCATTCTCTCTCCATGGTAGACAGAAGTGGTTCTGCTCTGTTGTAATAGCCTGGCATCTAAGTGAAGAACCATCCTGCTGTGAGTGAGTAAGTGAGTGAGTGTGTGCATGTGCAGAATGTCTCTCTCTGTCTGTGTGTGTGTGTTGTGTGTATGTGTGTATGTGTGTGTGTGTGTGTGCGTGTGTGTGTGTGTGTGCGTGGAGGATCATAGGCTTGTAGCGGTTAGCAAATCCCCCTGGACCAACTGCACTGTAAGTTAGAAGCAGGCAGTCCATTTCACTCGCGCTGCAGATCCAGTCCGCCCAAGTTCAAATATCCTGTAAAAGCTTTGGAGTATCAAGGCTGGTACAGGAGCCATCCAGGCCTGGCAGTGGACCGCTGTTGAGTCTGGTCTGTGTTGTTTCTGCGTCAGTTCCGTCACCCCCATTTTATGTCTGGCTCTACAGACGGCATCATTTGGGACACACTGCGGTGTCGCTGACGGTCAACATTGATGATGACCGTTTCTGTGTTGATGATGATGATGAGGAGGGTTAGTGTTAGGCTGAAGGGAATAATGTGGACAAGGGTGAGTGGAGGAAAACGACAGGTTTGAGTGGGCAGACAGAACAGGACAGCCTTGCCACTCCCTTTTGCGCCGCACACGCACACACACACATGCACACACACGCACACACACAAACACACACACAACCATGTAGTGTTCCTGGACAGCAGATTAGTTGTGTTTACAGAGGAACAGGAAGGTGGCAGGGCCCACTGGCTTCTGATCATAGGTTAGCTCCAAACCACAGCGGTTAACCAGCCAGCATGGCAATTAAAGACTAGCTAGCCAGTCAGTGGGCTGGCCAATCAGACAGTCAGTCAGTGAACCAACAGGCCAGGTAGTCAGCCAGCCAGCCTGCCAGCCAGGTGGCCGAAAGCCGGTCTGCTTAGATCTGCAGCTGGATGAAGACTAGGCTTACTAACCTGACCTGACACGAACCTCATCGCATCTGAGAGCAATCCAACAATCCAATGAGCCTCGTCCTTCTGTCCGCTTTCACCTCCGGTCTTGTTTACAACAATGGGAGCGTGTCTACTTGTAGGGTTCCAGCCTGCGCGTGTGTTTGGAAAAGGAGCGGTCTTTCACAATAGCAAGGGTAGGATGGGGACAACGGAGCGTCCACATTTAGACCACAACTTCCTGCGGTCGGCTCTCCTTGTTGTTTACGCAACTGTCCTCCTTCTACATGCCTTACTGTACACCCCCCCCCCTTCACGTGCACACATGCACACGCACAACCACTGTCCTACACAGCCCCCCCCCCCCTCCTCCCCTCTGCGTACACACAAAGCCACTGTTTTGCACAGTCCCTTCTTGAATCAGTTGCTGAAGTTCACTAAGTTTACCTTAAGAATACCACTTACTGCATTCAAACTGACAGAAATAGTCGGAATCACCTCAGGTAACGGTCAGTATTTGCACATTTTATTTGACCACAGGAGGACTTCACAGAGCGAAACAACATCCATGTTTGGAGTGGTCAGATTCCTTCAGGATAAGCACGGTTTGAAAAACAACAAACCGTCTTTCAAACTCTCTGGCTTGACTTCTATACCCTCTGTGTGTACCTTGCTCCAACACATGCATTTCAACTCAACAAAAAAATAACATGATGTCATTTTTTCCTCCCCAACAGTGATTTAATGTTCAATTGAGCCCATAGAGCCAAGCGGTTTTGTTTGGATATAGTCTCCCAGCACCTCTCCCTCTCCCCACCCTCCTCCAGACCCCTCCCTCTGTCTGATGTCTGTGGTGGGTCTGTGGGGGGGACCAGTTGAGACCTCATCCATGGTGAGCCTCCCAGTTCCAAGGGTACAGTTCAGAACTGCTTTGGCTCAGCATTAATCTGAATCAGGTTGCCGATTCGAACACCCCCCCCCCCTCCCCCGTAGGTTGCTTCGGATAAAAGTCTAAATGAACAAACAACAAGCTTGCGTACAGTCACGTTTTCTAACCAAATGCTCAAAGTGTTCCGACGATTGTGCCGCTTCCCCCAGCTGAGACTCCAAAAAGCGGAACTTCTAAGGGTATCGCTGTTGAGACAGATGGGCGTGGCACCCATACGGTAGGAAGTCTTTTTCTCCCTCAGCCATTATACCCCCCCCCCCCCCCCCTCACCCCACCCTGCGCTGGATAACATTCCTCAAGTATTACTGAGGCAGCTACGAGCTAGGCGGCGTGCCTGCAGTGAAGAGTAGCTGCCCCACATCTGGCGAGGGGCAGGACTCGCCGCCCAGACGCGAGGGGTTGGACTGGGAACACCAGGGGTGTGGAGAGGCCTGCCGATAGCCTGACACTATCATTAGTCAGCCGTAGCATTCGGCGCAAAGCAAACAGCGGCTGCTGTGAGGCCTGAGGACCAGGCCAGGCCCGCACTGAGAGCTCCCTCCTCCTCTCTCCCTCCTCATCCCTGGGAGAGAGACGTCGAGAGACAGGGAGGAAACCGAGAGAGGAAGCCCAACTGTGTGCGTGTCAGCGTGTGCGCGCGTACACTGTACCATGGGCGCTGTCTGTCATCGATCTCTCACACCCTGGGCCCCCAAAAGCCTGAACTCTGCTGATAATGTGTGTGGAGGGGGGGGGGGGGGGGGGGGCGGATGTGGTGGTCCCATGATGCTAGCTTTCAATATGTATTATTCATTTAGCAACAAATACCTGTCAAACAATTCCTAGTGTTCCAGCCATCAACGTTCACTAAAGTGTGTGTTAAACACTCAAACAGCCGTCCATTTAAAATAGATTATGGCCACAGAAGTGACTGAACGCATGAAGAACAATCCATGCAGGACGGCCCACAGGCCTGAACATCAACAAACGAACAGTCAACACCTTTCGTGTAACCTACGTTTTAGGCTCGGCATTGTGGCCGCGATGAGTGCTGTGACAAGTCACTCCACTCCGGTATTAGTCAGTATCAGCGGATGACTGAGGGTCAGTACACCAACAATGGGCTCATTTCTCCTCCGCATGTCTGTGTTGTTGACTGCTGAAGTGAGGCCCTGTTTAGTGCCCCAGATAGGGGGAGGGGGTTATCTTGTCACGTGTAAAAAGCTCCACCGGGGTGCTGGAGGAGGGGGTGGGGTAGGGAAGGGAAGGGATCTCGCTTCCCCGTCATCACCCTCCTCTCCGAGGGGTAGAGGGGAGTAGGGGGGAGGGAGGAGGGGGGAGGGCTGTGCCTGGTACCGTGCAGGGCAGGGACGGGAGGGGGGGGGGGGGGGGGGGGGGGGGGGGGTGACATCACTCCCAACGCTCGTCACGTCAGCCCCACCAAACATTCTCCTTCTTCTTCTTCTTCTTCTTCTTCTTCTCCTTCTCCTGTTAATGTTTTTTTTAATGGCCATCCATCCCTCCTCCAACCACTTCAGCCCTTCTCAAATTCCACACGTTAGTCTAAACTCTTAGTGGCTTCAAAGCTGTGTATAGCCAACAGGTACAGATACCACAGTTATGCCACGGTTCCTCTAATGTCCGCTGCTATTTGACAACGTAGTGTGCTGGTGTGCGTCTGCGGGTATGTGCGATCGTGCGTGCGTCTGGGATTCCGTCCCCAAGAGAACGTCCTGTATTTCTTGGACCGCGTCGATTAAAAAGGGGGTCTGTGTATTCGGCCCTGTAACAGCAAAGTGATACTTGGAGCAGGCAGCCGCGCAAACAACGCACTGGGATGGTAAAACACACACGGAGCGATTCACCGAGTCAGCCCCGTTCTGGAGGAACGTATTGTGGGGACGGCCAAACCACACTCGCATTGCTCAACGTTGTAATGTCACTCAAATGGCACGTCAATGAAATCGCTGGCCCGTTGCGGCGTATATTTTAGTCAGGATGTCAGGGCCAGCTGTGTCACGTCCGTCGAAGGCTTTGCGTTTTTCTTTCGGTGCTCTGCGTCCAATAGGAAGGAGCCTGGTGGCCACGGCGATACCTCTGCCTCGCTCCGATGATGTCATCTCTGGCAGGAGAATCCCAGAGGTAACATGCTTGTCCGAGCAATGGCACTGCCCGAATTTCAACATATCACACGTAAACGTCACATACCATAGTTGGGGTCTCGGTCCAGAGTACTTGTGCTGGACAAGACTTGCTAATCAGAATTGTTGCATCTTATCTTCACAGGTACTATCGAAAGATATATGTATATTTAATTCCTTCTTCTGTGAATACTACAATGCCACATATATAGTACTTTGTAGATACTGCCATGGGTTATATGAGCAAGGGAGCTACTTGGTTTTAATCGGCTTCAGATGAAAACTTCTGGAAACAAATAGGCAGCACACGGCGCCGTAGGTGTTCTTGTTTGTACACCTTGGCCCTGACCACAGCCTCTCTCTCTCCTGCCGCGGGAAGCCAGTAGCTGCTTTTCCCATCGCAGTAGATCAAAGTGAATCTCGACGTCAACAGAAGGCAGCTGTTTGCAGCCTCGGTTCAGAGGTGAACGAGGCTTTTACACGAGCCGCTACGTGTCAGGAACGCCCCCCCCTCTCCCCTCCCCTACCTCTCCTCTGCCCCCACCCAAACCTTTCAGCGCAGATCCCTTACCTTACAACAATAACCAGGTTTCCCAGCTGGGGCCTCAAACTTAACCCCCCCCCCCCCATGCACTAACATACCACACACAGAAGCCCCCAGCCTCCAGCCTCCAGCCACCCTCTGGTCTCCCTGGCAGATGCCTCTGGGTGACTTTGCACCGCCAGGCAGGCGAGCCTAGAGACCGCATACTGTTGGACCCTCTCCACATCTGGGCTGCGTTACACGAGGCGCTTTGCTCCGTCAAACCAGCCATTTAAAGATTAGCTTTGTTGCTGTAGGTCTACTGTGATTGTGGTTTTTATTATGTGTGAGCGAAGTGGTCGGAAAACTGTTTGGATGGCGGGCAACGCGAAGAGTCCACTAATGGAGCGCTTCTGCTAACTGTGCGTTGACTGTGTGTGAGCGTGTGTGTGTCCGATTGTGTAACGTTGCCCCATAACTTTTTAACTAAAGTAGATACAGTTGAATGGCTAGAGTTGGAAAACATGCAAGCTTTCCGGAGGAAGAGACTGAGTCGATTAGATAGCCCGTGTATGAGAGAGAGAGAGAGAGAGAGAGAGAGAGAGAGAGAGAGAGAGGGTTGTGGGCTGTGTGGTACAATGACATCATTCAATATCCTTCACTACACATTTATTTCTTCACTATAAGGATCAATCCTGTCATTCAACATCATTCTGCGTGCAAGAGATGAGTGACATCATGCTGTTTTTGGAAAGCTGTAATGTTTTACTCTGAACCAACCCGAGAGCACATTTACATACATTTGAATGCGCAGTCATTTGTTAATGCTTTACGCTGTCATATGCAGACATAACCTTTTACATTACATCTGTGGCTTGATAGTTTTCAGATATTGGCTGAAAGTTGCAACACTTGTCAAATGTAATGGACAGAATCAGCTTGAGAAAGTACCACCGAAATATAGTTGCTTTGTTTCCAAATGACATAGTGGTGCGATTGTTTGGGTTAAGGATGTCTTGAGGCTCCATAGCCAATGAGGATAAAATGGCAACAGAATAGTCCCTAGATTCCTTAAATAGTCTAAATTATAGGTCCGGTGAAGACCCTTGATGGAAAATGGACAGCTTTGGTCTGTGGAGACAGGAAATGTAGAGCCGGTTATTATAGCTGGGCAAAGTTGAGCACATTCCTCTAGTGTAGTAAGAAAAAGCATAGGCTTTGTGATTCAATCTCAGTCCAAGGTACACCAAACACAAATCTACAGAAGTCTACGTACTCGGGATTTCTCCTGACAGACGACTTGCTATTACAACTTACAAATAAGTCCCAAACTCAATCCACCAGATGCACCGCAAGTTGGGGAAACGATCTGGTGCTTTGAGTACGGCTCGCAAAAAAAGAGACTTTTTGAAAGGCTTTCACTAGTCAAGGTGAAAACAAATAATGTAGGAGAACTTTAGAGGGGACTCAGCCTTTCAAACAGCTAAATGTTCACAAGTGGAACGAGCAACACGGCTAGACTAACATTTCTCTATCCCCCAAGAGAAAGAACTAAGCCAGACGACTCTGGAATCACTTAAGGGTAATCTCTACTGTCCTATGATACCAATCTCAGCGTAAGAAAGTGGCCCAACTAAAGCTTTTACTACCACCGACCTACCCTCTGAAAGCCTTGGACCTACTGATCTTAGGGAGGAGAAAATCCCATTTCATGTGGTTTTCTCATGCTTCCTTTGTTTTGGGAGCAAACTTGCATTTGCCTGTTTTATAACCACCTCAGATACACGGTGCTCCTTCGAAAAAGAATCTTCCCTACATGAGAGAATGAGGTCCTGGACATGCACCGTCTGCTACCGACGTCTTTCCACCAAAAGCGCGGCCGGAAAAAGATATCCTATTTGCCGGGGCTCCCAAGTTCTTCGAGATTCTTCCTCTAAAATACAATCCTCCACCTCCAGGTGAGTGAATCAGAGGCGAGAACAGCCAGGCCCTCCTACGTTCCTCCGATCACCAGCAGTACGGCTCACTGAGCTGAGAAACACAGAAACTCAAACGCAAACCAAGAGCGATGACTTCACCGCGTGCAGGCTGCATACTTGCAACCTGTTCCAGTATACTGAGCCGCATGTGAGCTACAATGAGAAACAGACACTAAGGCCTGTATGGGAGAGCACCGTATACAGCATGGCGAGGCTTCAGTGGACACGGTATAATCAAACGGGCCTGAAAGGGTTAACAAACCCTTGGGCTTCTGGGATTCGGTGCAGGTGCACGGAAGCGCCTGTCGGTCGAGACTAGATTGGACAAACATCCGTACATCTATAGCACATGGTATGGTGCTGACAGTATGGGGGGCAGCTACACAGATATTAGGATTGATCCAAAAAAACAAAAAAAAGCCTATTTACATGTTACCCCACGCTTTATTTGGCTTCTATCTTCAAAGACTACATGTATCTCACTCTTCTTCTCTTCCTCCAATAACCATGCACGCACTCTCATGACTTACATGTTTTTCTTTCAGTCACAGGACATGGTTATTGCCGCAATGTACTCAAACAATGAGGTAGATTAGCAGGAAGCAGATAAGTATCAAGTAGGTGATTTCATGTTGAGCTGACTTTTTACTGTACTGTAAACATGACCATTATGCTGGAGGTCAATCACCAAGGGAACACATTAAGAGCAGCTGTGAACTGAAAAGACAGAGCACCCTTTACAAATAAATCCGAGGATGCATTTCAGCCTTCAAATGAGTGAGTCACGGAGGCCTATACACACTACAGAAGTTATTTCCGCTGAGGGAATGCACAGGTTGAGTTGGCCAGAAAATAGCCCCCTTGGATTTTGAGGATTCAGTGATATTCAACATCTGTGTCAATATTATGTTCGTGGGTTAGTGGGAAAATGGCACGACTATCCATATGCTAACGTTCAGCACTAAAACGCAGATGGGACAAAAGTGTGTGCAGTGGGATATGGGTGTTGTGGGACAATAATCCCAACGCAATATTTTATTGAGTTAGAATCAAGTTGGGTATTATGCTCATAAATTTAGCACTTGGTGGTACGCCTACTCAACTGGGTTTCATGGCTCGTTCTTTAATTACCGATGTAAGAATAAAAAGTAGGTATCGAGACAAAGTTGGGCCTAGGGTCGATATGCCCTCGATAACATGGCACTTCAAATGCAGCAGGCACGTCGGAAAACACGATCCCCCTACCCCAAGCTCAAATATTGGGCGCGTTTAAGCATCTGCTTGCGCCCCTCAGGCAGCCGCCCCCGAAGAATAGTGAGGCTCAGCAAATAGTCAGCAGCACCAGTCCAGCGCTACAGCGGTTACTGAACGCAGGGAACTACGAGACAGCAGCACGACGACGCATCTTCCAGGTAAAAAAAAAAAGTGTCTGGGTTCAATGATCGCGGACGTTTTTACCTCCGTCAACATGGCTAGTCGTATGATTGACACAGCAGCGACAAATTAGACAGTTAGCGGTTTCAAAAGCGCTTTGATTTGATAGCATATGAGGAGGCTGAATAAGTAGACAGACGGTGTTCAATATCGGTCCGGTAATGTTACTTGCAGACAATCTGCTGATCATCATTGTGCATTTGCTAGCTTTTATGGAAAACTGGACAGTATTGCTATGAAACACTGGCGCTATAGACGTTTTCAAGATATGATAGGGCAATATAGGATTCAGCCACGAATGTAAGGGACCCCTTGCAAATTTATTTTCAACTTCTAGTACGCCAGATGGAAGGGGAGAGTGCTAGCTAGCGCGCTTGCCGCTAGCATCACTCAGTTGAAGGTTAAACTGATTCAGATGGCGATGCGCTACCTGCGTCTGAAGAGCCGTCATCGACCTTACTAACGAGACGGTGAACGTTAACTGTAAAAACAAAAGTGAGCACGAAACATCCGTTTTTCGGTGTTGCCGGACAGGCTAGATGTTGATGCATTAACCAACAAATGGCAAACGAGATTCAGTAATGACCCCAGCAACAGCGGCAAATGGTTGACCAAGTTTAGGCGCTTGGCTTTGATCCCCTTCTCAGTCACACCTGCAACATCTTTGCATGAACACTCTGGATCAAACGTAACTACCGCGTGTCACAGTTGTTGCTCCAGGCAGGAGCGATTTTAAGTGCGCATCTCAGTAATTATATTGTGCGACAAACTTCATTAAAGTATCCCACTGTTGGAGAAATGTCATAAAAACGAACCACGAGACAGTCCTCCAACAGTGTCAATACTATAGATCGATGAACATTTTTAAAGTGCAATTTCTGTACCCCAGATTGAGATATCTCTAACATAACATTGCATGATTAGGCTGAATACACTATGAACATGCATGGTGAAAATCACGTGTTCACTGCTAAATAAATAATGTACAGTAAGGGCATCATGAAATTAACTGAGTATGGACGGCAAGACTTGAATGTAGCAAGCTTGCGTGTGTCTTACAGATGGTTTGCATGCAACTGAATTCAATGCAGCTGGTGAAGGGATTGCACTAAACAAGCAAATCGATAGCTTCGAAGGTTTTCATAACGTGTGAAAAGGGTTGAAATTAAGTTGCTGTTTATTTCACTAGCAGTTCCCCAAGTGTCCTGTAGAGGGCATAAGTGATACCTTTAGTGACAAATGCTCCCATGTCACTCAGACCTGTATTTTATTAACATTCACCGTCCTGAGCAAAATAAGCTCATTGTTTGAAAATCATGAGTTTGGGATAGTTTAATAATGAGCTGGTTGTTGATTACGGTCTGTCCTAACGTTAATGGCCAGTCTTGATTGAGTTAGCCCTGTGTGTCTGTGTGTGTGTGTGTGGTTTCATTTGACTGGGAAAATCTGAGCAGAATCTGAATCCACATTGTTCGATGGGTTGTTTATCCAGCGTGTGTGTGAGTATGTGTGTGTGTGTGTGTGTATGTTTGAACGTGACGGTGCCAGGGGTGGTGTGGGAACGCAAGGCCTGTTGGGGGGGG
>BROE01000024.1:2280755-2401066 GCA_036571765.1 Plecoglossus altivelis | reverse complement strand
CTGGGGCGGTGGGGTGGGGGGTGGAGGGAGCTGGTAGGGTAGCGCTGACAGGCTTGGAAGTGAAGGTGGAAGTTCCTCACTTCACTTTAAAGAGAGGAGGAAAGGGGATGGCCGGCCTCACAAAGGCATTTGTGGCTCGGACGCCAAATGAGTCATGGAAGTTCCCTTCCAGAAGCCGGTGTGAAGTCAGAGCCTTTCTCTTTCTGTGCGGTGGTCATCGTAGAACCAGGCTGTTTCTCACAGCCCAGAAACCAGGAATGCCTGCTATCAAATATCTGCGAACAATTGTTTTCACTCTGTGCCTACATCCCCTTTGTCTTGTGTGAAAGGATGGGACGGTAAACAAACCTGTGTGTTTAAATACTCCCTGCGAAGAACCATACTGCGGCCAGGCCTTTTATCCGTGCGTTCGCTGTTAGTCAATATAGCCGCCATTTCGCTAGGCACCAGAGGCCTGTGAAAATATCTCTTGCAGGGATTTCCCTCTCTGATGTCACAGTCTGCCTGGTCACGTGACCCTGGACTGATGATGAGTCGTGCGAGTAGTCTTTACGAAGATCCTTCTGAGAATCGGCGCATTTTCCTAAAAATAAGTCGGCTTGTGTGAACATGTGGGTGTTTACTTAAGTATGTTTACCATTTCTGCAGGCCACAGCGCAAGTGATGTGCCACAGCCACTCAAAACCAAAAGTCCGTCGAATTCACCCATGAATAGTCACCACTTCAACATCTGCCAATGCTCTCTGGCCAGTGTGAAGTTGAGGTAATGAAGTGAGATTTGAGGCATGCGATTGAACGCACATTTGCGATTTAGCGGCTATTACCCACCTATAGACAACCATATGTGGGGCAGATGTCTGGTTGATACGTTTCTGCATGTCACGTTTGGCCTGGAAGTTAGATCTCATTCCAAGCTTTCAGCTTCCCAGTGCAGTGATTAAGCCCTAGGGAGGGTACTGGCTGGTATTTCGATCATGAGGTGTTTTCTAACCCACTTTGGCTTTTGGGACTTGTAGTTCTCCACATCCAGGTTAAGACGCGCAAAAGTAGGAATCGTGAAAAGATTTGGGTCAACTCGGCTGATGGCAGGCCGTTCGCGAACGGATTACATCTTTTTTTCTAGAAACCACGGGGGGGGGGAAAAATAGGCCCTCGTCCTTTCCGTCTGGTTGGGTTGGTTGGTTGGTCATCCTGTGCACACCCTACCTGTAACTACCCAGTCCACAGACGATTAGCAGGGCCCCAGTGTGTGCTCGTCCTTTGATCACGGTCCGATGGGCCAAGCCACTGTCAGTCCAAGGTTGGCCAGGATCTTGATGGTGCTCTAATGACCAAGAGACAAGCTGGGCCCATGGACAGGGTCAAGACCCTGCGACTCCAGAGGGCCCTAGTGCTAAAGGAACGGGGCCAAAATCCAGCGCAGTCCAACCATTCAGGCCCAGTAGACAGGTAGACAGGTTTGTTATTCAAGTTCAAGGCTGCAGGACACATAGTACTGCTGGGTTGGGCTGCAGTGCGCACTGGAGTCGGGATAATTATGGTTCAGGTTGCGTAACAGCAGTTGTTGGAACACAAACCCCTGCTAGGCAATGGGTTATCCTTCCAAGATGCTGCTCAGGGACTGACCTAGTGCGGATGTCCCTGACAAGGAATTCTATCGGAGCCGTGCATTAGACAGGCGTTCAACTCACTCGGATACCAACTGGTCATCGTTCAGGTGTTTTCCTCGGATGTCCTCTCACCTTTAGTCATGCTCGCATCGGCTCCATCTTTGGGCGCACGGTTTGCCCAGAGGTTTTCACAGGAGCCACGCGTGCGGCCAGCATTCGGTTGAGCGAAGAACCTCTTACGTGACGCCAGCTGAAGTTTTTTTCAGCGAAATAAGGCTAAGCTCTAGAAACAAAGAAGAATTAGCAAAGTCTGTTACGTATTGTGCAGCGCTGTAGTCTACACGGACACGCACGCATACGTGCGAACGGACGCTAACTGCACAACTCCCAACCAAGCCTGCATGCTGTGCGAAAGGCTGTCCTGTACTATCCATATCTGACTTTTCACTGCTTTGATCGATAAGCAAAGTCAGTCATAGAGGAACCCCTATCAAAGCCTGACCCACACGTGTAGTCAGAAGTGAGCAAGTCTTCCTGCGGTCTGTAATGTGTTACTCCATGGTTTTGGAACGCGCCCTGCATTGATTCGTTTGCCAGTGGAGCCCTTCTGTAAAAGATTGTGGAGCAAAGCCAGCGTGAAAGGAATGAACCCCTTCATGCCATTGTCAGTGCATAGTCAATCGTGGGGGGAAAAAAGGAAAGCAACTGTTGCCATGGGAGTTTGACAACAAAATAATGTAGTGGGTGTGTTGTACAGCCTAACTCTTTCCTTCCAAGCTAAATGGCCGTGTAGGGTGAGAAGGGCTGGCCGATCCCTTGTCCTCCAGAAGGGTGTGGAATAGATATGCATCGATAGCCAAGCCTAAAGATAAAAGAAAAACAATAGGCCTGTAGACCAGGAGTCTGGAGTAGCGGGTAACGGAATGTGCAATCTATCAGCCTTTTATCTTTCACCTAAAATAGGACCCAACCTCACTGACCTCAACTTGAAAACCCTCAAAACATGAGGCAGGGGTCTGATACCCAGATGTACTGCTTGTGGGATCAGCTGTTTCCATGCAAGGACAGCGGCTAGACGGACGCCTCGACAGAGAGCGGCAGGTAAACACCGAGAGACTTCAAACTCTCGATGGGGTATTGAGGCCTTTCCAGTCACACATCTAGTCTCCGATTCAGAACTATCTTGTGGTCCAGTCAGATCACGTTAACCCATGTGATGCTCCCATGCTAGGCAGGGTGTAGGTAGTAAGACCTCCAGCCTAGATGCCAGAGATCCACAGTGTTTCACTTTGGCTCAGGATGAAGTATGTGCCTGGAAGATGGACGGGCTGCTGGCTGTGGTAGTTTGTTCTATAGACTGTCATTCCAGGGCCCTGGGCCCTGTCTGTTGTCTCAGGGGCCTGGTGAGAGCTGATTGGAAACACTTGCGAGCGAGTCGTCTCTCAGTCGCCCTAGCGACGCACATCCTCAGGAAGAGGGCTCCACTGGTCGATGACGTCACAAAGGCAAACAATGAAGACGCTGTTTGCAGAGTGCTCTGTGGTGAAACCAGACAGCCCACACACGCACGCACGCACACACGCACACACACACACACGCACACACACACACACGCACACATCCACCCAACACACACCAACACTACAGAGACATGAGTACCTCACTCAGTCACTCACTCACACGATCTCACTCACACGTACACAGCACTCTCCTGGTTCGGGTTGGAGCCAGATCCAGGTCTGATTAAGAACAATATACAGGAGTGGTTCAGAGAGACCATTGGGATTGAGAGCAGGCCCACGCCAAGATCAGCAGAAGCACCCGGAAGTTTGAGCCTGCGATTCTGATAACCCATTTTTTTCACATTGCCAAGTGGACTGAATAACCATAACAACCAAAGTTATTTTCCCCTTCATCTCCTCTTAGCGTCCAAGGCCAAAAACAATGTGAACGCCCAAAGCATTGATGAATGTCAGATGTTGTCATCGCCACAAAAACACATCACGTCTGAATGTTAGCGCATGTCTACAAATGTCTTCATCCAGAAGATATTTTGACTCCAAACATTGCGAAACGTTTCGGGGATTCTGCTTTTACCCATTCAACCCTTGTGTCTGAACTACCCGTTGCACATTTACTATGCATGGCTCTTGTTCGCTGGCCTCGTGCCCACAAACCGTATTTAGTTGAATATCAGTCCAGACCTGGTTACTGTTTCAAAGTAAGGCCAGAGCAAGAATCTCATCCTGATTCCAACTCATCACCTGTGTCCTCCTAGCCTGGTTCTAGCTGGACATATAAGCGATGGGTCTCCTATCTCTCTGTCTCCTCTCTTTCTCCCTCTTTCTCAGTCTCTCCCTCTCTCTGTCTCCTCTCTTTCTCCCTCTTTCTCAGTCTCTCCCTCTCTCTGTCTCCCTTCTTTCTCCCTCTTTCTCAGTCTCTCCCACTCTCTATCTCCTCTCTTTCTCCCTCTTTCTCAGTCTCTCCCACTCTCTGCCTCCCTCTTTCTCAGTCTCTCCCTCTCTCTGCCTCCCTCTTTCTCAGTCTCTCCCACTCTGTCTCCTCTCTTTCTCCCTCTTTCTCAGTCTTTCCCGCTCTCTGCCTCCCTCTTTCTCAGTCTCTCCTTCTCTCTGTCTCCCCCTTTCTCAGTCTCTCCTTCTCTCTGTCTCCCCCTTTCTCAGTCTCTCCCTCTCTCTGTCTCCTCTCTTTCTCCCTCTTCCTCCATCGCTCTCTTTTCTCACTCCATCTTCCTCAACACTACTTTTTATCTCCCCTCCCTCGGTCTTGTTCTCCCTCCCATCTCTCTCGCACACTCTCCCCTCTTCTCTGCTCATCTCCATCTTTCTCTCTTTTCTCCACCCCCCTCCTCCTCCTTCCCTTGCCCTCGTCTCACTTGGGCCATGAATAAGTAGCTGACACCAAACTGTCAACCTGGAAGCTGTCAGCCTCCTCCAGCCTTCTGGTGTTGTAGCCTCCGTTAGTCAGGGCACAGGCCTGCTGCCTAGCACGGGCCCTCACACTTCTAAAAATGCTTTATTTCATTATAAACAAGACATGCCCTTGCCAAAAAGCACACTTGACCGCTGAAAAAACAAACACCTCTTGATCGGATTGGAGTCTCCTACCTCAGTAGCGCCAGTCAAACCTTTTTGGAGAAACGGTTTGAGCCTTTGAGGTCAGGATTGGGCTGCATGTGGTTCTGTTTTATTCATTATTTAGACTTTTTTTTTTGCTGACAGAGTATGCACGTGTTATTAATAAAAAAGTTCATTAATTTCTCTTTGGAAAATCATTAAAATGCTCCAGATTTGCACTTTTCCAGAATGGTGCCCAGCGTGTTGCCAGCATTGCTAGGCCTATATTGCTCGCTCACACAAACTACACATTGTAGCACAACACAATGCTGTTGTGTTTGCTGGGAATCAAAGCAGACCTTTGTTAAAACCCTCTCCCTCAATCGTTTTTTGTTTTTTTTTTCTTTCTAAATTCAATATCAAAATGGGTAATTCCATTGCGTAAGAGAATTAGTTGTATTTTACTGAGCTTGCTGTGGGAAACGGGAGGGGGGGGGTGAGGGAGGGAGGGAGGGAGGGTCGGAAGGAAGGAAGGATGGATGTGGGTGGGTGGGCGTGAGGGGTCACACTTTTGGGGAAATCCTCTGCCTCATTTCGACAGATACATAGATAAGCCTTCAAGCTTCCGAGTCATGGCAGGGGTGTAGAATTAGGATCAGAGTGGCAGCATATGGGCTCGCCCCCTGAGTCTGTCAGTATCACGTCACTGCCAAAGCCGTTTTTGTTTCCAAACAGCCCTTGATCTTCAGATGCTAACGTGTTAATCTACAGGAAGGAAGGGGCGCGACATCTGATCTTCAACTGCAAACTCTGACACTGAACTCTGAGGCCAATTCAGCTGCCGTAATGGTCACATCAGTCATTTTTTGACACGGTGACACTTTGGAATCCATCTTCTCTTTCTGTGAGCCCATTTCTTGGGATTCGCTGAAGGTTGGCTGTTTTCACCGAGGGCCAAAATGGACAGTCCGTCGGGCGTCTTTGCAAGTGTTGACAAAACACCTTCTCGCCAGAACTGAAACAAGCACAGACAGGGAAAGATAGGCTACCCCCAAATAGATTGCTGGCACGAGCTAAACCTGAAGAAGCAGGCCAGGTCTATCACTGAGGGAGCACCGCCAGTCGATCCTCCAAAACTAACAGGTTTAAAGTTTTAAATGAGAAAGTTAATCGCATTAGCAGGGTCCAGCCACACAAAGAGAGCAGCATTTCACGCTCTTAGATCCCCCGTTAATCAGCCGGTATCATTAGACACAGGTGGAGGACAGAGCTACAGAGCTGCAGGGAAGGTTTGAAACGTGATCCTTGCTTGTAGGTCAAGGCAAAGCTGTTCCTTTATTCCCATGTTCTGATTCAGTAAGCGAAGCATAGGTTTTCCGTTACGAGGCCTATGTAAATTCTGCTGCTACCCCTTAGAGGCTTAGTCTTGTCGTTAGTCTGTATGTGGGACAGAGATATGCAGTAGCGGTGCTGTGGCATCTGCTGTGGGGTTGTAGTAAACATCAGTTTACCCTGTCCTCTGCAAAACAAACAGAATAATCACTTACTGGCAGGTTTTTTTTTTTAGACAGATGCCTACAAGCTGCCTGTGTGTAACTGGGTGGTTGTATGGGATAATAGATGGGTGGTGAAAGAAGGAAAGAAAGAAGTAGGAATGGAGGGATGGAGAGGAAAAGGAGCGTAGAGGCCTGCAAATGTTGATTAGCCCATTAGCGCCTTGCCAGCGACCTCCACCCTGTGGTAGTACCTACCCAAGCTTAGCAAGGCTCGCGTGGCCCCCGTCTCTCTCCGGTAGTGCCTACTTCAGCCTAGCATGGCTAGCCTCAACCACCTTCTGGTAGTACCTACTTCAGCCTAGCATGGCTAGCCTCATTCACCTTCTGATAGTACCTACTTCAGCCTAGCATGGCTAGCCTCCACCTTCTGGTAGTACCTACTATAGCCTAGCATGGCTAGCCTCATCCACCTTCTGGTAGTACCTACTATAGCCTAGCATGGCTAGCCTCATCCACCTTCGGGTAGTACCTACTATAGCCTAGCATGGCTAGCCTCATCCACCTTCCGGTAGTACCTACTATAGCCTAGCAAAGCTAGCTAGTCATCCGCCACCCTCTAATACCTAGCCTAGCCCCCCTCTACCCTCTGTTACCGACCCCCACCGAGCCTGCTTTGCTAGTTCTCCCCCATCCTCTGGAACCTACACCAGGCTTGCTAGGCTAGGCAAGCCCCCCCTCAATTCTCCTGGCTAGCCACCCCCCCCTCCACCCTCTAGTACCTGCCACTCGTCTCCCTGCAGACGCTGAACATTCAGCACGCTCCAGTAACTGCGAGAGGAGACTGAACGTGTGCTAAGCAGCAGCGCCACAGGCTACAGGTCCACCGGGAGATTCCTGTGACTCCAGCCTGCCTCGGTCTGGTCTGTCCCACCACAGCAGCCCTTGTCTGCCAGGACGCTGCCGTTAAGGTCTGGAGCCGTGGTGAGGAGTGATGATATAGATTCATCTGCGGATTGTTTTGTTTACTATACTTCCCCCCGCCCCCGAGGAGGGGTGGGGTTAGGTTGCTGTCTCTGCTCACGGAAAGCGTGTCGTTTTGGGCTGCAGAGAGACAAGTAGCGTAGACAGGGGGAAAAGAGGAATGGAGGGAAGCGGAGAAGGAGAGAAGAGATGAAATGGGAGGGGGAGGGGGGGAAGAGGGGGGGATCTCAGGCAGTGCAGGAGAGCTGTCTGTGATGGAGGCTTGAAAAGGGGGGGGGGGGGGGGGGCTTTTGTGCTCCTTCAGACCGTCCAATGGAGGAGAGCAAGTCAGGAGTGACGAGAGAGGCAGATCAAAACAACAGCTCTCTCACTCTATTTTACTCTGTCTCTCTCTGTCTCTCTCTGTCTCTCTGTCTCTCTCTCTGTCGTTTCCCTCCCACCCAGTGATGGCCTCAGTGGTGCAGCAGTGCCGAGGCGCCCGCCGCTGCTCGTAGGGGAAGAGGCAGAACCCGTCGCAGCCCCGTCCCTCCATCCCCTGACACACAAACACACCAGCCAAACCAATGCCACCATGTACAGCGTGGAGGACCTGCTCATATCCCACGGATACAAGCTGCCCCAAAACACCCCGGCCCCGACGCCTGCCCCCACCCCTGCCCCGGATGCCCCCTCGCCCTCACCCCCGTCCTACGATAGCGGCCGCCACAGCGACTGCCGGCGGGAAATCCTGGAGAACAGGCTTGGCCACGGGCCGGTGAACGGGTTTGGGCGGGACGGGGGTCCGTATGGGTCCAGAGGGTACCCCCCCAACGACAACGAATGCCGGGACAGAAATCAGCCCGGCAACAACCATGGGGACACGCAGTCGTTGGGTGATTCTATCACATCAGATAGCGGGTAAGTTACTGTTTCGTTTTTTTCGTGCTGCCTTAGTTGCGTTGCTCTCAGGGGTTAACGTTTCATTCTTTTGCTACGTTACGTTACATTGACCTTTCTAGCATGCTGCTGTTGTGTTGTGGCCACAAGGTAGTGAAGACAGACCTCGAGTCAAGGTCTTCTGCATCAAGGATGTTGCACCACTTAGTGAACCTTCTCACACTGCTCGCTCTCTCTCTTACTCTCTCTTTCTCTCTCCCACCCTTGAGTTTCTCCCTCCCTCCCTCCCTCCCTCCCTGGGTAAGGCAGGGGAAAGGGAAGAGGTAGAAAGCTACTTGAGGCTTTAATCTGACACATGGGACTTCACTGTTGTTGTAAACACACCCAGCCAGCGCCCCTTTCGAGCGTGCCTGGATTTGCACGTGCGCACACTTGCACACACACATGCGCACACACGTGCACACACATGCACACACACTGGCACAAATGTGCACACACACTCACACACACATGCACACACACATGCACACACACTGGCACACACATGAATACACACATGCACACACACTGGCACAAACATGCTCAGATGTGTGAGCAGAAAACCTTCAGAGTGTGATCGATAGACCCCTCTGTCGCTGAAACGAGTTACACTTTCTTATATAACACATTCCCATTAATAATGGAAACACAGCAGCATTTAAATATGTATATTGAGACGCAGCTATTTTTAGTTCTGCCAGGAGTTATGCAATTGAAACCTTTTTCGCAGGGAAGTCAGTCTTTGCAGCGAAGCCTGTGATTTGCCTAGCGACACACTCTGCTCTGTGATGTCATCTCGTCGACTGGCAGGCCAGCGGAGCCAGTCGCGGTTTGGGTTTTGTGGACTCAGAGACACAGAGTCAACACAGATGCGCCCATATCCACACAGTTAGATGGGCCAGTCAACTACCTTGTCTTTGTTCAACATCCAGCCTGCAAAAGAGATAGTGACATCAGTGTGTGAACAAGCCTTCAAACAGTCATTTGACCTTGAACATCATTGACCGCTGTATTGTGATATTGGCCTCGCCTATTTCCCCCTACTTGTGTAGGCATCGACGGTCACATTCTGCAAACGTGCCTCAAGCCAGTTTGCCCAGAAGCTTAATTTAACGAGAAATTCTTCAGTCGCTCAGCCATCGCATCTTGGATGGTCACAGTTATTGAGGCCAGCGATTGGCAGTCTGACCGTACAGTACGAGCCTCGATCGTAACGTAAGTGATTATCACGGTACAGTTCACCCGGCCGTACGTCCGCTACCGACCCACGCATGGCAGAACAGGAGCGTCTCCGCCTCAAGGAGGCCCACGTGCTGGTTTGTTGACATCATTGTCACTCACTGTCTCCAAGCAGACAGAAATAGCACGAGCGAGCCTCAATGCGGAGACCATCGCCGTGGACCCCTCGTGCCTGTCGTCGAGCAGAGGTCCTCAGAGCTGGACACTGGACATGGAGACAGTCACACACACGCGCACGCACACACGCACACACACGCACGCAGACAGTAGACAGGTCTCCTTGACAGTCATCCAGTTTGTGCCGGATGGGGTAGATATAGCAGCATTTCAGAGGAAGTTGGCTTAGTACTTTAAGCTGTCCGCATTATTATCTCTTTGTCTGTTTTGAAGGACAAATTCACACTCATCTCATGGTGTGGTGATACAGAAGGCATGCAGACTGTCTCACAACAAAATCATGATTTTCCACTTGTGGTGGGCTGGCTCCTCCTAGTGGTATAATCAAGAATGCTTCCATATGCTGCACTGGTGACCAGGCATACAAATAACATAACTAATAATATACCTAGCCAAATAACATGGTATTCATCCAAAATATGAGTATGTCATGGTCTGACAAAAAAACTAAAAAGTACTGTTGATTGTAGATTCTGATTTGTTGAAAGACAGCTGTGTTATACTGAACTCAATAGAAGCTGATGTTTGTCTTGTCTGTGTTAAGGTTCTGTGATGGGCCCAGGGGTGTGTATCCCCAGTCCAGAGCTCCCAGAGAGAGAGACGTGGCCTACTGGAGGAGGCGAGGCCAAGACTTCTCTGTTCTGCTGGACTACGCTGACTTCAGAGAGCCCAGAGTAGGAGGAGGAGGAGGAGGTTACAGCAGAAGCGATGGGCAGCAGCAGAGAGGGCAGGAAGTAGCTACAGAAGAGCGCCAGACAGAGAGGCAGATCTGGGCCAACCAAGCTCAGGTCCAAGCCAAGGCCCAGGCCCAGGCCCAGGCTCGGTCCAGAGAGAGAGAGGCCGCCCTCCACCAGTGGAGGATGGCTGCCGAGAGGAAGTGCCAGAGCCTGGGCACGGACGAGTGGCGCCCCGCCTCAAGCTTTGGCCGCCAGACGTCCGACTGCGAGGCCGAGAAGTGGGCCCGGGAGCAGATGCGCAACCACTCCCGCACGCCAGATGGCGCTGTCCTCCCCAGGACCAAAGCCAAGTCCCAGTCGCTGCCCCGCATGCTGCCACCAGACAGCCTGCAGTACGTGGACATGGCAAGCTCGGGTCACAACCTCTACAGGAGGGTCAACGGCCACCCTGGCCAACCCAGCCACGACCCTTATGGCCGGCGTCACTTTGAGACCGGCCGGCCGGCCAGCGCTAACCAAGCTGCCGTCACACCAAAGCCCCGCTTTTCCCGGCCCCTTCGGCCCCCCTCCTACGAGGTGCACCAACAGACCCGAGGTAGCTGTGAGATGTTGTCTGGGGACAGTCCAGCCCCCCAGGCCAGGGACAGAACCCCAATCCCCAATCCCAGGATAAGCGACCCCAGACTGGACTACTTTGCACAGGAGTCGGGGGGATCTGGCGTGGAGCCTCCAGGCTACATCCCTCCCCCGTCTTATAAGAGAGCCCCAGTCCTGAGAGGGGGACATAGGGGTCCCTTTGGTGAAATCCCTGTGGGCTACAGGTACAGAGGGGAGGTGGTGTATCAGCAGGTGGCACCAGATGGAGTTCACTGGTACACCAGACACCCAGGGGGCTCCTGGCCTGACCCCCAGAGAGAGTGGGCCAACCTTGCCAGCAGAAGGAAGCTGTACCCAGGCTACAGCCCCCAGCCACCTGGAGTGGTCCAGTACATCCCCTTTGACGATCCTCGCGTCCGCCACATCTCAGCCAGCACATCTGGCAACTCCCTCACGGACGCCGACAAGATCCGGCACATCCGCAACACCGAGCTTCCCAGCGTCACCGTGTCCGAACCACCCCCCTCGTCCTCATCAGACGACAGTGCCTTCCCGCCCCCGCCCCTGGGGCACCGCGCCAGCCCCTGCCCGCCGTCCCCGGGCGACCACGACAGCAACCAGAACAGGTGGCTCCATGGGGATTTGCACAAAGACACTGATAACAACAACTTCCCAGCGACCGACCAAAACTGTAACAACAGATATCCCAAAGGCCCGTCCTCAGCCTTCCAGGCCCCTCCGCCCTCCAGGCAGAGCTCCTGCTCTGACCAGGCCTTCTCCGAGACAGCCACTGTCACGCAGGTGAAAAAGATTGTTCCGGACTCAGGCCCGGACAGCAACAGGAACTCCAAAAGGAGGGTCAGCGAGACCATCTTCTGCCTCGTGTCCGTCCCCATCCAGATCCAGGCCAAGGCTCCAGCCGACCAGAACAACAACAGCACGGCGCCGAGCCTTGGCACCGGTGACCCCTCCGCCACTGAGCCCGCCACGAGCCGACCGCCGAACAGCCAAAGCCTCCGCAGCCAATCCCTAACTGAGATGTCCCTCAAGCCCCACCCCCTCCCCCACATAAGTACCAGCAGCTCCTACTGCATGAGGAACTCGAAGAGAGCCCCGCTCAGGAAGGAGATTGTGGACGCTTGGTCGCTCCAGGCCATGGCCGACAAGGAGCTCTGCTACGCCGGCTCGTGGCCTGGAGACCAGTACCGCAACCAGGAGACCCAGACTGTCAGCCCCCCTGCGGTGGCCAAACGCTCCCCTCAGAGTCCTCCTGATTCGGGGGGTCCGGAAGCAGGTCAACCAGCCTCTTCAGAGACCCCTGCTGACGGGGGCACGGGGACGGACGGCAGCGCTGGCTCCTATGGCTCATACTCCATGGCAGGCCAGAAGAACCTCCACCCCTCCAGCAATAGCGCCTTCTCCCGCCTCAGTATCAGCCCAGCTCAGCCCCTGTCTCTACCTCCAGCTGGTACCTCCCAGATCCCGCCTTTACCCTCTCCAAGCTCTGGCCAGCCCCAGTCTCTCCCTGCCCCGTCCTCCAGGCCTGTAGGGGCGGCCGAGCAGCTTCCCTCCCCTAAGAGGAGTGGCCCCAAGACCGCAGACGAACCATCCAGCGAGCAGGTGGCCTTCGGCCAGTTCCTGCTGAAGCCGGTGAACCGGAGGCCGTGCGATGCCATCGAGGAGCTAGAGTTTATCAACAAGGAGATGGAAGAGCAGATCGGGAAGCGGCCCAGTGCAGAACCGTGTCTGCAAGACCTGGACGACGCGTTCCAGACCACCATGGCACTCAGCCAGGCTGGGGGATCCCGGCACACAGCTGCCGTCGACCCGGCGAGAGGAGCAGCTGGCCTGGGTGAGCAGAGCCAGAATCGGCCGAGCCACGGGGAAACGAGGAGCGCCTTCTCCAGACCTGCGCCTAGCAGGACCCCCACAGTGGTCTCCTCTGTAAGACCACCCAGAGAAGACATCCCCTCGCACCCTGGTCCCAAAGACTATGCCCCCCTCCCCCAAAAAGAGCCAGGCAGAGCCTACAAGCAGGACATCCCTGTCGCCCAGGAGTCCCTGCTGAGGGATGTAGGGCTGACTGTGTACACCGAGGCCCCTGGGGGCCCCAGGGAACCCTGCCGGCGCTCACCGCTCCCCCTCTCCCACTCTCCTCTTTCCCTTCCCCTCTCCTCGGTCTCAGAACCCCAGGAGGGACTCCCGTCCCTGCACATGTCCTGGGAGAGCCGCCTTTCCGTGGTGAAGAGCCGCAGCGAGGACGTCTGCGGCACCTCTGAGCCGGAGCCTTTCTCCAGAATGGTGGAGGTCAGGGCCGCGGAGAGGAAGACCATCCCTACCCTGAACCTTCGCAGGGCCAGAAGTGAGTCCAGTAGGCCCCCGAGAGCAGAGGGCTCCCCACGCACCGCCAGGCTCTTCAGGGAGCCGGCCTTCACACACGAGGATGAGGAGGACACGCGCTACCGCGTTCACCAGGAGGCCCCGGGGTGGGGGAACGAGGCCACGCTGGCCGACAGGCACCTGGAGAGCCTGCTGATCCAGGAGAAGGCCAACGCCCTGCGGACAGAAGACCTCAGCAACCTGTACGAGGTCAAGTGTGCCAAGGGTATTCCTGAGAATGAGTCCATCGAGCAGCGGGCTGCCAGGATACTTGGCATAGCTGTGCCTGTGGAGGCCCTGGGGACCAAAGATGCACTGGATGAAGGCGAGGAGCAGGAGGCCACGAGTCTGGACCAAGAAGGGGGGAGCGTGCAGGGAGAACCTGGCGCCACCAGCCTAGATACCCAGGGACATTCTGGAGAGAGCGAAGACCTCGGCAGCCCAGAGAAGGAGTTCGACAGAGAGACGCAGCAAGTGAGTAGACAGTCAGAGCAAGTGACAGTGGGGTCCTTGGACGAAGATGGACAGCAAGCAGCGGAGGAGGAGGAAGGAGAAGAGGAGGTGGAGGCAGGAAATGGTGGAGATGACAGCTCCAGTGAGGACAAGTGTGAAGAAGAGAGCCGTCCGACAAATGAAGGCGATATCCAACTGCCGCCAGGTGGAGAAAGGAACTCGCTGGCTCTAGATCTGCCGGAATTCCCTCCAAGCAAGCTTCCCCTGTCCCTTCCTGTCACCCCAGACCAGGAGCTGGCGCTCAGCCTGGGGCGCGGGGAGAAAGCAGCCTCTGGGGTGACCGGGGACCTGGTGGAGGACGAGCCAGCCTCTTCTTCCTCAACCTCCTCCTTGTCTTCCTGCTCAGTTGTGTCGCCCGGCAGAACTGTCATGGAGGTTTTGGCTCAGGTGGAGCAGAGGGACTCAGAGTCCTACGTGTCTGGCCTTGGCATCAGGAGGTCAGAGTCTGGAGGAGAGGGACGGGGAGGAGGGGAGGAGGAAGGAAAGGGAGAGGTGGAGGAGGGAGAGAGAGAAGGGGAGCTGGGAGGAGGAGAGGAGGAAGGAGAAAGAAATAAGCTGCGGGGAGAGGTGGATGAGGAGGAGGGAGGAGATAAAGAGGAGGAGGGGGAGAAAAATGGAGAGAGCGAGAGAGTGGCCATGGGAGAACAGCTGGGACATGGGAAAAGCGAGGAGAGGATGACTTCAACAGAGGAGAGAGAGCTGGAGGTGGAGGTTGAGAAGGAAGAATTAATAGACTGCGCCAGCGCGGAGAGAGACGGGAGGAGAAATGAGGAGGAGGGGAGCACAGGAGAGCAGGACGAGGAAGGAGATCTGGGAGAGGAACAGACAGAGGAACAGGCAGAGATGACATCAGATCATGAAGACGAGGAGAAGATACAACCAGAGGCAGCTCTCACTATCGAGCAGAAGGAGGTGGAAAAGGGAGAGATGAATATAGAAGAAGAGGAGGTGACATTGGAAACAGCAGAGGAGGAGGCTGAGAAAGAGTTGGAATTGAACATAGCAGAGGAGGAGGTTGAGAAAGAGGTAGAATTGAACATAGCAGAAGAGGAGGTTGAGAAAGAGGTAGAATTGAACATAGCAGAAGAGGAGGTTGAGAAAGAGGTAGAATTGAACATAGCAGAGGAGAAGGAAGGAGGAGAGTTGAAGATGGACGAGGAGAACGGGACTGAGAAAGAGGTAGAACTGAGAATCGCCGAGGAAGCAAAGACGCCTCCAGAGGACGCTAGAGGACAGACAGACTCAGAAGCCAGCCGAGGAGATCAGGAGGTCAGGCGGAAGGAGCGGGACGAGGAGACGAAGGGGCGGCCCAAGCCTCTTCCCAGGCCCCAGAAGCCTCCTCTTCTGCCCAAACCCAAACCCCAGCCCAGGTCTCGAAGCAGCGCCACCGTGGCCAAAAGAGAGATCACCCTTCCTCTCAGCTTCAACGCCACTTGCGGCTCCGCTACTTTGGAAGACGAAGAACTGCTGTCGGTCTCAGGTACACGCCAGACGCTCTTCTTTCTAGGTCGAGACGCTCGCGTCCGTGTCGATATGTGACATGGCTCTGTGTGTGACCTTCGCAGCTAAGGTGTAACGGTACGTTTGTGTCTTCTCCCCCCAGACTCCTATGACCCCAGCCACGTGGAGAGAGTGTAGCCTGACTCCGTCCCAGACGTCCGCTACCGGCTCCGCCCTGGTTTTGCTCCATCCCACCAAGTTGCCCGATCCAAGTCTTCATCGTCATGTCACGACCCTAACGGCCCCCCTTCACAGCACAACTTAAGGACAGACACACAAGTCACACAAATACACCGACAGAAAACAGCCTAAAACGACAACTGCAGTGTTTACACACCCACTCGTACGACTGACGTGGTGCTCCGAAAGAACCTGTTAACTGCCAAACTACGGCCTTCACCCCTGTCCATCCTCCTCCTCTTCATCCTCCTCCTTTCCATCCTCCTCTCCATCCTCCTCCTCTCCATCCTCCTCTTCCTCAACTGGCATTTCTCATCTGCCTAACTGGGTTTTCCCGATCCGAACGGTCTTCCTCTTCGCTTGGTCTTTCGTTGCCGTTTTCAACCATCTTGTTTGTTTGTTTTCTTGTAAATGCACGTCATTGACTTCCAGAGCACTCCAGCCCCCCTAGTGGCTCAAGTGCTGAAATATGAATGTAAACGAAAAACGAAACACAATACGAGAAACACAATAAGAAGGACGTGTTGCGTTACAATCAGTGTTACCCTACACCAAATGTACATAAGAGGTTTTATTCAAACCGTCGCTTAATGTTTTATCGCTGAAGAACTGTATATTTTCTTACCTATGTTGAGAATAACCATTTAAGAAGTAGTGTTGGAGGTGGGGCAGAGGGAGCATTTCCAGTAACTAAAAGTCCCTCTGGTCTTCATTCTTGTACGTGTGTGTGGTCATGGAGACTTAGAATGTGCGTAGTGAGGCTGGTTCAAAACATTGGGACACAGCGCTTTTGAAAGTGTCATTAAGAGCAATACTGTTGCCTAACGTCCCAGTTCAAGGAGCTTCTCGAAACCTCATCTGAGCTCGACTTTCAGCAGCTGCTTCTGAAGAGCTCCTCACGAGCTCCTAACCAATCAACGGCCGGCTACAACGGGAGTTGATATGCAATAAAGGGGTAACGCTACTGGACGGTTTGTCGGAATAGCTGAATAGCTTCTAGTTGAATATCCGTAGGTCCACTTCTAGAGTAAGTGCTTACTATGTGTACCATGTGTTACCAGCATCCACCAGCGAAGGGGTTGCATTGCTTCTAGCTGATGGTGTGTTTAGCTTTTAGCATTCCGCGCACCATGCCGGCGATCCAGTCTCTCGGACCCCTTTCGTACGAGGGTTGACCTCATACTTCAGGATGAGCGATCCCCGCACGTATCAAATATGTAAGTCCACACGCATATTTATTTTTGTCGACGAAACCTCGTACCGTACAAAAGAACATATATTTGAATGTGCAAGAGGTTTTGATCCAAGCGCGCTATTTTGTTTCGCTCACATCTGTACATTTTGAGATGTCACATGTGAGTATGTCACCTTTTCAAACGTGCTTTTTCTCCCCCTGCAGTAAAAAAAAAGGAATAAAAAGATGTAGCTATATTGATTGCAGTGTGCCTTAGACACACAACTGTTTTGTTGCAATGGTCCATTTGTGTTAAACATTACAGATTGTGTAAAACAAAATCTAATTGAATCCTTTCCATGGACATTCTTTTACAGATGTCACGATATACGTGTAAGAATTCTTCCTTTGTTATTGTAACAATAAAATGACCACTATTTGGATAGACCCCCCCCTGTAGACCATCTGGAAACGCTCAAACTGACATGAAAATATGAACAGAATGGCAAAACTTGAAGGTGGATCTATTGCCTCTCAATATGCATTCACATACAGATCCATCTGGAAACCAGGCGAGCTATCCAAATAAAGATCGACTAGCAGTACTGACTTCATCATCAAGGCAATACACATTTGAAGCTAAATATCACTGAAATAAAGATATTGGTACCTGGAAAGCGAAAGACATTATTTTCTACCTGTAACATTCAACTGTGTGTAGTTTTTGCGAGATGAAAAGGCATAGCAAGCGTTTGACTGACATTATATTCACTTCACCAGTAACAATGTTCATGCATAAACTTGCATATACCATAAATGAATAATGCAATAATCTAGCTCCAGTTGTAATTTCCCCCTGTATTGAACTGGGCTGAGTTGACACGGACATGTATGAAAAGGGGGTCGGCTTTGAGTCGATGCAAGTGATGGTAGCCAGTTATCGGACTTGAACTCTGGTCCGGCACCTCTGTGTTCCAGGTAGACTGTTGTTATCAGGTCATTCCCTTTGACCTTTTTCTATTGCAAGGTATTTGTAACATAATTGGTGCACATCTTAGTTTGATATTTTCTATTTTCATACAGTCTATACAGCCTTTTTGTATGCACAGGCATCCATATTGTTTTGTTTTTGCATGAAATGCGTAAGATGTTACAGAGAGAAAGATTATTTGCATATATTTGCATTTGGTACTATAGTATTACCCAATAAGCAATGGTTATATTTCATATAATGCATATTTTTATTTTCAAAGCGTAAGCCAAGTATTTAAATCAGAACAAGGTATTTTTAGAGTATTGTAAAAAGGGAACCGGTTTTTTTGTTTTGTTTTGTTTTAAAGGCACACTTCTATGTTTATGCTACGATCATTTAAAATTAGCATAAAGAGCCCAGAGGAATGACAGACAACAGAGTTGCCACTGTTATACAATACTGCAAACTATTAACTAATAAAGTCCTTGCATGTAAATGCTCCGCTGTTTTTGTGTGGAAATGATGTCTCTGACACACATTGAGCCAGTCTAACGTTGACAACAACTTTATTACACCGCCTCGTCGCAAACTTCACAAAAAACACGAAATAATTCTTCAGAAAAATTATCTACAAAAAATCAACTTGATTCAAGTACATTCTGAGGTACAATTTCAGAACATTTGCGAGTATATACACATAATTGGTCTGGAGAGATTGCACTTTGCGTGTTTTGGTTTTCACTCGATTCTAAAAGGTGTAAACTATGTGTGTTACTTTAGCTACTCCAGGTAAGCCTGAACCCTGAGGGCAGCACAGCGTACTGGGCCTGGAACACGATGTAGACGTGATGAGCCGAAGCCGTGAACGGAGCGATGTTTGTCTCCTGGAAATGGAAAGGGAAGTGGAGAAGGTTCAGACAGTGACTGTGTGGTCCCTGATGTAATACCATAACGCACAGAGCAGCGTGACAGCAGGAAACACAATATTCCTCATTGAAAACCGTTTTGAGTAGAGATAAAGGAGTTTTCACATCCTTTTACTGGACGAGGATAAACCAGAAAGATATCAAGTGCCGATTGGCTTCTTCTTAGGTTTTAGAGAGGAAACTCACAGCTCCGCAGTATGGACCAATAGGAGGAGTGCTGGCATCGTGGCCGTCGTAGAGCTTCAGGAAGTTGTTCTGGCAGTCTCCCGGGTCATCGATGAAGATCTGGGCAAACGTCACGGTTACCACACGTCCGTTGGGAGCCCGGATGGCCCACTCGCAGTGCGTTCCGTTGGCGTACGTGCCAGGGTAGTTGGGACTGGCCAAAGACCCATGGTCTCCGTACAGCGTGCCTCCGCAACCTGGAAGACAGCACATAGAGAAACGCCAGTAGTAATGGCATCCATGGACAGTCAATCTAAACATGGATCTAATACCCTGTTCCAAACATGAGGCTGAATGAGATCCATGCTAACGCTAAGTCTGTGGCATTGGCTCTTGAATGGGTCACATTCCTAAACAGCGCGTGCCAGTTTACACTTGGCGACACTGCACATCCATGTTTTTCCGCCACAAGCGCGTCTGGCTGTGATTCCAGTCTACAAGTGTCTGACCTTGAGGAGAGGAGGTCCACGTGGCCTCGAAGCCGTCGCGGGTTCCTGAGTAGTCGCTCCTGAAGTGGAGGAACAGCTGGTTGGTGCGGGGGAAGATGGGGTCTGGGACGGTGCCCCCGCAGAACTTCCCCAGCAGTGGGGCGTCCGCCGTGCTGCCGTTCCGCACCTAAAGGAGGGAGCGGAGAGCAGTGAGCGTGCCGAGTGTGCAACGCGGGACAAGCGACGCAGCTCGCGTTTGCGTTGAAGTCTCTCCAACGCCGGGTTCTCACCTCCAGGTAGTCGTAGTTGCAGTTGCTGTGCGACTCCAACTCGAAGCTGTTGAAGAACAAGGAGATGGAGCTGTTCTGCGGAGCCTTGAGGATGATGGTGCAGTCCATGTTGTGTGGGTAGACTTCCGGCCAGCCTGGGCTCTGGATGTACCCATGCTCCTGCTCGTACGTCCGACTGCAACCTGGGACGAAGGCACCGACAGCTCAGACCAGAGTCATCCCACGGGACAGAAGAGAAGCAGGAAGTAGCGACGGAGAACGTTGGTGCGTTGGTCTGTTTCTTACCTGCCACCTGATAGGTGAGGCTCATGCCGTTGCCGGCGATGAAGCCTTCAGACTTGAAGTGGATAAGCATGGTCCTGCCGTAGCTGTAGAAGTCAGGGATGTGAGTGTCCGTCCCGCAGAACTTGTGCGACTGCCCATAGTCTCCCTGTGAAACACGAAACAGGGATAGACGTTCCTGAGCGTGACACCCTCCCCATTCGTTAGTTTCACCTTGACGAAAGCACTCGGGGCACGAATGATGAATTCATCAACTTAAAATACATTTAGGATTTTTGCTAAATCTGTCCATCTGTCCAATCTGTCCATGACTCCACCCAACTTCCTCCCTCAGAACTCTCACCACTGGCCAGTCCATCATCTCCAGGTAGTTGGTGCTGCAGCTCTGGCTGGGCTGCAGGTGGAACTGCTGCACCACGATCTTAACGCTCTCCTGGGGGGGCGCGTCCAGCACCCACCGACAGGAAGTGAAGTCTGGGTAGGCGTTGGGGTGTTGGGGCGAGGTCAGGGTCTGGGCTGTTGTCGTGGCGTTCAGGTTTCCTCCGCACAGTCCTGGATGGATGCAGAACGGCACGCGCACAAACATACACACAAACTGAGCACTGTATGCTACATAAATGACACCGCATATCCACAGTGGTTCATATTTCGGCTGACTCTGGATCAGCATGGCGGGATTAAGGTTGACTTACTGTCGACTGCCCTGTAGGTGGCGTTGAAACCCTTGTGTTGGACCACGCTGTCCGAGACAAAGTGCACAGTCAGGAAGTTCACGGTCGACACGAAAGGACCTGGGACTTCGTTACCGCAAAACTTCCCCACCAGAGGGTAGTTGGTGTTTTCGCCATCATAGATCTGGTTTTGAGAGAGAAAGACAAGAGTAGGTAGGGGTGGATGGAGCAGAGAGAAAGAGATGGAAAGCAAGAAATGAACAGGGATGGGTATTGGAGTAGCTCATAATATTACCTGAACCAAATCTGATTTAAATGAATGAACGAACAGACAAACGAATGACATGAATGAACCAAGGGACAAGAAGGACCAGTGTTTACCCTGACGGAGTCGTATCGACAGTTGGAGGTGGGGGAGCCTTCCAGCTCGAAGGGAGAGAAGGTCACGTTGACCAGTTTGTTGATGGGTGTGGAGATGGTCCACAGGCAGTCCAGGAGAGGTTCATACAGACCGTCCATGTTGATGTCGGGAGAGCCGAACATTCCCATGGGCATGCCGAGGTAACCTCCACAGCCCTGAGCCTCGCCTGGGTGGGGTGGGGGACAGGGCGCACACACACAACACACACACAAAAGTGTTCACTTCTACCAGGTAGAGCATTTAACAAACGATCAAATTGCTATCCGATCATCCCTGCTCGACATATTTCTCAGTTGCGTGGTTGTTCCTCTGATGAACCAGCAGGTGGCAGCAAACAGGTCAAACACTGGGGTAACTTCGGTACACTTCTAGTTTTTTCCTTTTTTCTCCCTCCTTCTATGTCATGTAGTACTTATCTACTCAGCCGTCACTCCTGTCTGAATTGGCTTCGGTTTGGCCGTTGTATCTAGACCGATTCTGGATATAGACACGGTTTAGGCTGTGACCCTTCCAACACGTTCCCATGGGAGAGTGAATGTGTGCGCAACCAATAAATCTTCCCCCTCCCACATTCAATTCTGACATCAACCCCCAGACCAGTCTGGTCTCTCATTCACGGGCAATAGGAGAGAAGGACAATTGGAGAGTGATTTAATGATAACAGAGGAGGGGTGAGGGGGGGGAGATTTAAATGTGGCACAGACAGAGGGTTGCCTTTTATGGTGAGACAGTGATGGAATCTGCGGTTGAACCCCTTTTTTATGTTTTGAATCTTCAGGCTTTATTGTGTGACGTTCTTACTCTCTCCTCCATCCTCTTGTCTTGTCATCGTCCTCTCCCTCACAGCCCAGTCTGTGTACGCTAATATGTCGGGCCTGCAGCTTCTTTCGTGAACAAAAGCAGCTTCTGTCCTGATGACAGTCCCTGGGCCAGACACAGCCCACCCTCCCCCGACCCGCACACACCCACCACCTAGAGTTAACCAAACACTGTTACAAGGCTCTGACTCACACACCAAAAATGACCATATGGGTGGACACTCATAAGCCAAAATGTGATTTGAGACAATCAAAACAAGAGTCTGAAACGGCAGAGAGAAGAGACGTTATTCCCTCTCCGACTAGCTGACTGAAATCGATTGGACTCTAGCGGCTCGAAGCATTTAAAGTCTGAATAAATATTGTGATACAAAACCCGCATGTCCATCTTTGACCCTTTTGGGTTTCGGCCTACAGAACTGCAGTGTATGTAAGAGACGCGGCATTTATTTCAAAGACTCAATCTTTGGCTCGAGGACACTGCAAGGCAACTGCCGGCAGGAAAACATGGAATCTCTTACAGATTCTAGTTTACTGTGACCAGACATCGTTTCTCATATAACATGAACTTGTAGTGCGCTACACTATCATGTAAGCGGACTAACCCTGTCATAAAGGTCTAAGGACAAGGGATGTTCTGGGATGTTTGTCCATTTGCTGAAGTCACTTGGACATTGTTTATTGTTTACCTTGCTTTGCTGTTTATACATATATATATATATATGTTCTATGTTTGCACTTCCCTGCCACAGTAAATTCTGTGCTTGGGTATCTTGCATGGCGAATAATAACCGATTCTGATTCTGATAACCGAGCGAGACTGACCTACCTAGAGTCTCTCTGTAAGTGGCCCTCCAGCCCAGCTTATGGATGGTCGCGTCGGTCCTGAAGACGATGAACATCTGATTGGTGGTGGAGCGGAGGTCTGGGGGCAGATCGCTGCCACAGAACCTTCCCATCAGAGGTGCCAGGGTGTTGGGCCCGTCGTACACAGCCACGTAGTCAAACCTGCAGGTGGACGACACCTCGATCTGGAAGGTGTTGAATCTGTGGAAGGCACGGTGTTTTGGTCAGAAGGGTAGCGGGTGGTTCCCTGAACCGACCTCATTTCCTGTCATGCTGCGTTGTCGAAGACATCCTCTCCCTTCGGTACGTTCAAACTTTCTCTTCGGGAGAACAATAAAAAGATGCGCCTTGATCTCCTCTCCTAAGTGCTTGTATCAGTCGCTGCGCTGTGAATTGGAAATCTAGCCCAGCCGGACTGTCTGTCTGAGGACTCACTTAAGATCGATGACCCGGTTGTCTTTGACAACGATGTGGTAGGTGCAGTTCATGTTGTGGTGGTAGTTCACAAGAGACACGCCTGGGCTGCCAATGGAACCTGAAGTACTGTTGAAAACCCCTCCGCACGCTAGCAAAGAGAGGGAAACCATTGTTAGGCTTATTTCTGAGTTGTGCTCATAAATAATATCATTTTCATACATAACCGTTATCGTAACATCAAAACCATTTGTTTATTGGTAAGGATGTATAAACGGCTTGTTCAAGTTAATATTATGTGAATTCCCTTCTACATCAATTGCTAAAATAGATGAAATAGATGAAAGCCATAGCTAACTGGAAGAGTGAAACCAGAATATACTTTTTAAAATATCTTAATACAGAGTCGGTCTATGTGAATGTGACCCTGGCAGCGAAGAGACATTAGTCATGGTCCAGTCCTGACAAATCACCTAATGAAGTGTGGTTCCCTCCTCATTGAAACGGGCTAGAATGGCTGCCTTGTTACCACAGGGCTTAACTATCCCAGAGTGATTAACAATCCTGCGAGTCTGACTGTTCAGACAGACACGTCAGAGAAAAGTCACATGAATATAGGGGAGATTGTGGGCGAGTGTGTGTGTGTGTGTGTGTGCGTGTGTGAGTGTGTCTGTGTGTGTATGAGTGGAGAAAACACAAGTTCCACCTGGATCTCTCTAACACTCATTTTTAGATACCCTCTCTTCATTCGTTGTTTCTGTCAATCTCTCCTACTCATACACAACCTCTTTCTCTTTTCCCAGCATTCTCCCATCTCTCTTTCTCTCTCTTTCATCCTCTCTCTCTCTTTCTCCCTCTTTCTCTCTCTTTCATCTTCTCTCTCTCTTTCTCTCTCTTTCATCTTCTCTCTCTTTCTCCCTCTTTCCCTCTCTTTCATCCTCTCTCTCTCTCTTTCTCCCTCTTTCTCTCTTTCAGCTTCTCTCTCTCTCTCTCTCTAAAATCCCCTCTGATTGTTTGAAAGCGCAGTGTCTCTCCATTCCTAACATTCTCCACAGTGGGCTGAATGGAGAGCTGGATGGCACAATCCTCCAGTGGGGTAAACAACCCCCCTTATCATGGAGGCTTCATACCAGGGGGGCAAGGGGGCCCTGGGGCCCGCCAGAGCCACACCCACAGCCCCCCTTCACAGCCCCCAGCCCTCCGATCTCACTGCTGAATGAAAAACCTCCGGCTGGAAAAAGCACTATGATAGATGAAGTCAATCCAACCCTGGCATTGCCCATCCTACCAGGAAACAGTATGAATGGAGGCTGAGATGTGATGGGGACATCAGACAACACTGCTTGACCCAAACCAACCAGACGTGGCGGTCGGTACTCACGTATGGCGCTGTACTCGGCCATGAAGCCGTTGTCGCTGATGACCGAGTCGGAGTAGAAGTTGATGAGCATGGGGCCGAAGGTGGATAAGGGGCCAGGGATGGTGTGGCCGCACAGCGTGGCGAGGGGGGTGCCGGTGGCAGAGCGGCCCTGGTACACCTTCACTCCGTCGAAGATGCAGGTGGTGTGCACTGTGTGGGAGGGATGACGCGGGTGAAAAGCTGCTTGGAGGCCAGGTACTGCATTGGTCCTCACCTCTGGTTCTCGATGGCCTTTCCAGAATGTTCTAGATGTTTCCTTCCTCCAACACGCTCCATATAGATGAATGGGTTGCTATCAAGCTCTCAAATACCTGACAACTAGCCATTCATCTGAATCAGGTGTGTAGACGCAAGGAAACATGTAGAACATACAGGACAGTGAACCCTGAGGACAACGATAGGACGAAAGCCAGAGGCTAATCCAATAGGGATGTACTGAGATGATGACATCACAGGGGGGGAAACCCCAAGTCCCCGCCTCCTCTTACTTTCAACCTGGAAGTTCTTGAAGGTGAGGAGGATCACAGTTTGTTCCCCAGCATCGATCAGGTAGTCACAGTTGGAGCTGAGGGGATACTGGGCAGGGTAGTTGGGTGACAGCACCTTGCCACTGGAGGCTGTGAAATTGGCGCCACAACCTGAGCAGAAGAAACAGCGATGAGGATGATGATGTTGACACTATAGTACTGACCTTCCCTTCTGGGGAACACAAATGTCTCCAGATTCTGCTGTGGTTACCTGAACCTAATTAGTTTGTTTTTAGAAACCAATACCAGGCCCGAATGCCTTTTCCCCGTGAAACCCATACATTTTAGAACATTGCATTTATGTCAAGTGTCGTTTCGTTTATTGAGAAAGTCAGGTAGTTATCCCTGGTTATCCCATGTGTGTTACTGACGTGTGATAAAGGAGGCCAAGAAGCCTTTCCCAGGGGAGCCTGTGGACTGGAACCTGGTGGTGATGGTGTTGAAGGGGGCGATGATGGGGGCGGGGGCCGTGGAGCCGCAGCCCGTAGCCAGCAGTGCATCGTTGGCCTCTGTGTTGCCAGACCACACCTACAGGACACACATGCTGCATTACAAACAGGACATCAACTCCGAGAGGGGGAGAACGGGAGAGGACGGGGAGAGAGAGAAAGAGAGGCAAGGAAATAAAAGCAAAAAGGAAAGAGAGGGAGAAAGAAATATAGGGAGAGCGACCTTGCTTTAATTCAGTCTCGTAAATAAAAGTGTCACCCTCAAACACTGATTAAAAATCCTGCCCACGCTGTAAATCCATCTACGAGCACCAGAGCAACAATGTTAGTGTGTGTGTTCCTGCTGAGCTCAGCAAACTAAGCATTTTCTGTTCCCATACATGTGTTTACGTCCCAGCCGTAAACATGTAGGGTGCTGTAGAGACCGTGTCACGTCCCAAACACTCTCGCATCTTGCTCCAATATGAACTCTTCCATACAAAGACAACCACAAATGACTTAAAGCAATGGCAGGAGAATTCCTGTACATTCATAGCTACAGTATTTCCTGTGCTCGGTAGAGAGCATTATAATTATTTAAAAGATCAATAAAGAGGTTTTATTGGCAGGGTATTTTTGTTTTGTACCTTGACATAGCTGCTCTGGCACTGCCCACTGTCTGGAATCTGGAAGTCGCTGTTGAAACTCATTTCAAGGTGATTTCCCTCATGGGCAATGATCGTCCATGAGCACTCAATGTTGGCAGGGAAGTTAAGAGGGTAGTTAGGGGACTTGATGGAGCCTGTGTCTGCATGGATCACCCCTCCACAACCTGGGGTTAAACACAGGCAGAGAGTCATGGCCAACATTTCAACTGAAGCGCATCTCGTGCCGGTCATCCATCGGTCCATCCTTTACCTGAAGAGTCAGATGACCAGGTAGCGACGAACCCTCCATGGTTTACCAGGTGGTCAGCCAGGAAGACCACCACCAGCTTGTTGGAGCCAGACCTGATGGTTCCTGGTGAGGTGGTGCCACAGTAATGACCAATGATGGGAGATCCTGGGGAGCCTCCGTTGAAGAGGGTGACGGAGTCCCAGGAACACTCGCTGTGAGGCTCCACTTGGAAATAGGTGAAGGTCAACTAGAGGAGCATAGAAGGTGATGTTTAAGGGTCCACGCAGGCCAAGACGCATTAGTTTAGCTTAACAGCGTTAGCTTAGCCAGAGAGGTTTTTTGAGGGGGGCATCTTAAAATGAGGGGTCAACTGAAAACAAAACACATCAGCAAATCCTTAATCGAGGACGAGGGGGGGGGGGGGGGGGGGCATGTCCAGGGCGCATGTCCAGGCTTTTCTCTGGCTAGGCCCATAACACAAGAACACGAGTGTGATGAATAGAAGATCTTCAAAAGTTGAGACTGAGCTACAACACTTTGGCATAACACAACACCAGTCTGGTTTTACTTCGTCTCCTGTGTTTCCAACTCACGGCGATGGTGTGGCCCTCGGGAGCCTCCAGGAGCCAAGCACAGCGGCTGTTCAAGGGGTAGTTGTTGGGGTACTCAGGGCTGGTGATCACACCTTCCTGCCCTCGCTGCCAGCCACCACAGCCTGGACAGAGGGAGGGAAGGAGGGAAGAGGGTTAGTGCAGAACTAAACTGCACAATGGATGTTCTTCCAAGACCTTCTTCCCTGGAAGTTATGATCACCCAGTTCTTGGTTTTTCTCTTGGTTTGGCCTTCCCCTGATGTTTGTAAATTAAGACAATTGGCAACCATTGCTGAGGTAAGTGAGTAGGTCAATATCCCTCTTTATCCATCAGCAGTTGAAGATACAGTAGAAGGAGCGTGGGACTCACCAGAGAACTGATATTTGGCCAGAAACCCTAAATCTTCCACAACACTGTTTGTCTGGAAGTGGACCCATAGTTCCGTGGTAAACACTGTCAGGGGAACGGATGGCAAGGTGTTGCCGCAGATCTTAGCCAGCAGCTCCCCATTCGATCCACCTGGGGGAGGAACAGAGGTTAAATCAAACGAGCCTGAAATCTAATCTCCTCTGCTACAGACACCCTTGGTCAAACTCCGGATCAAACTCACCCAGGCGGAACTCGAGGTAGTCGGTCTCGCAGTTCTGGTGGTTCTCCACGTGAAGTCGGTCCAGGACAACCACGATGGAGGAGTTGACATGGATGGAGTTCTGGATCACCCATTCACAGTTGAGGTTGCTGCTGTAGTTGGAGGTGAGGTAGCCTGGAGAGGTGAAGTTCCCTCCAGCAGGATTATTCAGAATCCCACCACACACTAGAAGACGAAGAAAAATGTTTTTAAACAACAAATTATCCCTAACCGACGTTTCCGCACTACACAGCAGCATAAACATCAACCGTCAACACTTCACACAACAGAAACACACTTACAGTCCTGGCTCTGCATATAAATACATACAGCGCTGCACTTTCCAGACTAGAACCCTTAACCATCCTAAATCTAGGGGCTCCTCCTCCCACCTGCGTCCTCGTCGGAGGAGTAGTCGGCAGTGAAGCCCCCGTTGGACACGGACGAGTCGGTACGGAACACCACGGACATGGTGTTGCCAGACGACCACACCTGCGTGCCGGCGGGCACCGTGCCGCAGTAGCGCTGCAGGCGCGGAGCGTTAGCTGCCAAGCCGTTGAAGACCTGGGGGGTAGAGACAGGGCAGCAATGTGGGTGCGGACCTGCACCATGGTGAAGATGGAAAGACTTGTGGAGTTGTGCCGGAACGAGTTTTAAGGTTGAAATCAATGTCCAGTGAAATTATGATCTGTTTTGGTACCAACCGCTTTGAGTGCAAGAAAGGAACATTGCACATAAAATAGGTAAAGGTGCCTATAATACAGGTTAGTTAGGAGATATGGACTTGATACATTAGAAAGCCTTACTAACACACATTCGTGTTGATAAGTATCTTGTATTGGCCTTATTACCTATTAACCTTCTCATCTTACTATAACCCTTCCTTGAACTGTACCAATGTTATTTACAACTTACTTAGTCATACTTACACATTTTATCATTGATATGGATGTTATGCATGCTTCCATATCTTTTAACCAAATACCAGCACCTCTAAAGTAATCAAAACCCTAAAGTCTTAAAGGTTTGAATGACTACTGAATAACTCCTGAGCTCTGATCAGATCAAAGAGAAATAGGGACCCACGTCGACGTAGTCGAAGCTGCAGGGGGAGCTGCCTTCTAGACGCAGGTCGTTGATGGTGAGGGTGACCCTGCGTCCCTGGGCCACGCGGATCTCCCAGTGGCACAGGCGACTGTGGGGGTACAGGTTGGGGTAGTTGGGTGACGAGATGGTCCCCGTGGGGGCGTTTAGCGCCCCTCCGCACACTGGGGAGGGACGGGAGAGGAGGGAGACACGTTAGAAGAGGGACCGCCGAAGTCAGAGCGTCAGCATGACAAACGTGCATCTGTCGACGGTCTGTCGGGTGCTTCACCTTCCACGCTGGCATGGAACGAGAGGCTGAACCCTGGAGCGCTAATGCTGCTGTCGCTTACAAACTTGATGTAGGCGAAGCTGTCGCTGGTGTCTATGGAAGCGGGGATGCTGTTGCCACAGTGTCGACCCAGTAATCGCCCTGCACACCAACAAACAGGTTAGCCGGACACGCGTATCATTTTCATGCTATATATAGAAAGCACAGCGAAAGATTGACTAAGTTCTAAAGCATTTCGGTGTTCACAGTCAAGGAACATGTCGAATTAAAAAGCTACTTAGCAAGGTAACCACATATCAGCAGCCAGGCTGGGAGAAGGACACAGAGCTTAAACATCTCCAAGTGCAACATCACTGACTCTCTGCCTGTTTTGTAAGTGCAGATTGAAATGTAAGCAATGTTAGAGAACATTGCTACGACGTTCCAGCCCTGAAAAAGAGACAGGAGTCTGCATTACATCCATGCGTACTGAGGAAACTGACCTTGTGGAGCAGGACCCTGTTCATCTGAGAGACAGAGATAACACTGAAGGAAAAGGTGTTTTGTCGAAAACAGCCTGTAACCAGGCAGCAAGCTACATCTACATCATCCCTGGAATGCAGGGAAGTAGGGAAACATCTCATCTGAGCCTGGTAAGATAAGGATGAGAGCTTATAACCTTGCTCAGCGAGGAGATAAGACTGAATTATAAGTAAGCTCTCATCCTCCGGGTCAGACAAGGGTGTTTAGACTATCCAAACCCATCCACCTGGGAGAACCTAGTCAGAACAGTGAACTCTTACCAACAAAACATGGCACCAAAAAACCCCGAAAGACCATTAAAATAGCTGAACGTCAATAATACCTGAAGCGTTGTACTCTCTGATCTCCACGTAGTCTGAGGCGCAGTGCGGCGAGTCCTGCAGGTCCAGGGCGTCGTAGCTTAAGGTGAGGTAGTGGCCTGTGGGCCCCTCCAGGAACCACTCGCAGGTGGAGCTGTCGGAGTAGTTAGCAGTGGGGTAACCTGGACTCTTGATGGTGCCGCTCTCAGCGATGTAGGTGCCCCCGCAGATGGCTGAGGGGGGAAGGGAGAGTAGAGTTGGAAGGAAACATCCCAACCGTAGTCACCTCCAGAGAGACACCTTTAGTCAACGAACACTTATTGTTTCAATTCCCTAAAAAAATAGCCTTTCATGTAAAGAGTGGTTGACTCTGTACCGATGGAGTACTTGGCCTTGAAGCCCTTGTGTACGGAGCTGGCATCCGTGCGGAAGCGGAGCAGTATGGAGGAAGCGGTAGAGTGCTGGGTGGAGGGGCGGCTGTTCCCGCACAGCTTGGCGATGGGGTCGGCGTCCAACGTGGCCCCGTTTCTCAGCTCCAGGTAGTCGTATAGGCACCTGAGAGGGGCAGCACCGCAGCGTGAACATAGTTAGGAGATCCATCCAAATAAACCGACCTGCGACTTGATCACGAAGCAAGCTCCTTGTGAAGCGTTTCCGTCTTACCTGGCCGTTGGCTCAATGAAAAAGTCGTCCTCAAAGTCGATCTGGACGGACTCTCCGTTGGGCACGATGATCACCCAGATGCAGTCGATGTTCTGGGGGTAGTCCTGCGGGTAGTTAGGGGATGTGATGTAGCCTGGTGGGTCTGAATCTCTCAGCTCTATCACGCCTCCACAACCTGAGGTCAGGGTAAGATTGGGGGTTAATGGACAGTGTTAATGTCCTTCACAATAGAAGAAAATGTCAAGACATATTTTTGCATTTTAAGTATGGATACTACTTCTATACATTCTCCTGATTATCGATGCCATTTTTCTAAATCTGGTAGAATTGCGCAATATACGAGTAACAATACACTTCAGGTGCCCAAGATGAACGAAAGGGGATTACCCAAACTGTGGGCCTCGAAGGTCAGCTTGAAGCCAAGGGCCTCGTTGGAGGCGTCCGACACGAACTGGACGTGCAGGTCGTTGTCTGTCGTCTGGACAACGCTAGGGGTGCTCGCCCCGCACAAACGACCCCCCATGGAGGGGGCGGAGATGTCCGGACCGTTCCTCAGCTAGAGTGGACAAAGTATGCGCGTGTGTGTGTTTGTGTGTGTGTGTTGGGATCAGAGAGGTAAAGTGGAGAGATCTCATTACAATCGATATCACTTAATGTGGAAATCAAATCTGCAGGCAATGTTGAGAGGGCTGAACATTCCACACTGCACTGCTGTGGCTTTCAAAATGGTGCAAATTTGGTACAATTTTCTTCATATCAACCTAAGTATCCTAGTGTGCCTGTTATCGCAGCCCAGTGCTAGTTAGCAGCTATTAGCACTGACAGATACCACATAGCATTATCCTCAGGATAGTCTCGGTCACCGGTCCAGTTTCCAGTGTTCTGTACGCACCTCGACATAGTCTCCAGTGCTACAGAGCCGCCCAAAGCCTTGGATCTGGAACGGAGTTTGGAAATAGACGGACACGCGGAACCCAGGGGTGACCATGATGTGCCAGCGACAGTCCAGATTTGGCTGGTAATTCTGGGGGTAGCGAGGGGTGGAGAGAACCCCCCTATCCGCATGCAGAAGCCCCCCGCAGCCTAGGTCGACAGAAAAACGTACCAGAACATTTGAGAAGGTACGAAAAACATGGAACTTTTAACTAGAGCTTTGACCTTGAGGGTGTTAAGTTAGTGAAGGCCCCTGTGACACAATGCTTGAAAATAGTATTGTATGAATACATTCAATTTGTTTTGATTCGATGGGGGTCGTGACCTCACCCTTGGAGTAAGATGCGTTGAAGCCACGGCCACTGAGGCTGCCATCGGAGGTGAAGCGCAGGAACATTGAGTCTCCAGTGGAGTGGATGGGACCAGGTAGCTGGCGCCCACACACTGTGGCCAACAGGGGAGACAGGTTGGTCTCACCTGGATGAGGGAAAGACGAACGTCCCAACACGGGAAATAGGGGTTAGAATGAAGAATAGATAACGTCCTTCGTGCTGAAGGATGAATAACTTGTTTCCATGCATTGTGACGTTGAGAGTAGAGATAAGTCATTTGTATGCCCTGCCTTGTCTTGTCTTGGTTTTAGTTTAGTTGCAGTTCTATGGGTGTATGTGAAGCCCTTTGTGACATTGCTTGTGATCACATAAAAAAATTATACCATTACATTAAAGGACAAGAGAGGAAGAACAGGATATCTGGATGTCATAGAGGGCCTGGTATATGTAGTTATGGCGACTGACCATCTCTGATGACCAGGCTGTCGAAGTAACACTCGGGGTAGTCCTCCATGTCCAGATACAGAAGGTTAAACTCCACGGTGGAGTCAGGAGAGCGGATCACCCAGGTGCACTCCACGTTGAGGGGGTACACCTCCGGCCAGTCAGGAGAGAACATGAACCTGGGGGTGTCGCCAGGCATCAGAGCCCCACCACAAGCACCTGCCGGCAGAAACATGGATATGTCCCCATAAGGATAGAAGAACACACAAACACACACACACACACATGTGAAATGTTGGCTGAGAAGCGGTGATTCTGACCTGGTGCTATGGTGGGTAGAGGTCCAGAGTTCTGTACGGCCGTCCACTCGATGAGGAAGCCCCGCCCACCGATGATAGCGTCGGATTGGAACTCCAGGGTGACGGTGCTTCCGGAGCTGGTGACGGAGGGGGGCGTTCGCACGCCACAGAACGTACCCAGGGAGTAGGCGTGCACGTTGGGGCCGTCAAAGATCTGACGGGGGTCGCACAGAGAGGTCAGAGATGAAGGAACCACACACACATGTTTATTAGAGACACACGTGCATATATAAGAGACACACACACACATGTATACATACAGTCATGCGTAGACAAACACAAACACACAAGATACGTACAAGCATATATGCATTCAGACAGACACACATGCACGCACCTTGAGATTGTCGTAGGCGCAGTCGTACAGGTCCTCAATGTCAATGTCCAAGAAGCGTATCTGGACGTAGCTGTCTCCGTCCACGGTGATGGTCCAGCGGTAGTCTGCGTAGATAGGATATGTACGAGGGTACAGGGGCGACGCCAGCTGTCCGGACTCTCCAGTGATGTCATTACCGTACACTAGAGGTGAGGAGAAAAGAAGAGGAGGAGGAAGAAACAGAGAAAGTATTCATCAGTAATTAAGTCATAAATGTATCCTATTTTTTCTAGACTCGGATGACATTAGTAAATGAGTTGACACAAACACTTTTGAATGCACACACACACACACAGACACGCAGACACACAGACACACACCCACACACACTCACAATGGGAAAACGTCAGTCTGAAGCCAGATCCACTGACGGAGGCATCGGAGCGGAACTTGACCCAGAGGATGTGACCGATGAGAGACGTGTAGTTGGAAGGGAGGGTGTCCCCGCAGAACCGACCAACCAGAGCGCCCGTAGAGGTTCCCTCGCGTATCTCCAGGAAGTCGTTGTTGCAACCCGCACTCTGTTGCAGCTGGAACACACTGGCAGAGGGGAGGAGATTAAAGACAGTTCTACTTCTGTATGATATTGCAGCATAAGGGATAAGAGACTCACATGAAAGAGAGCTGTAGGAAGTTGCCTGGAGAGCTGGTGATGGTCCAGACACACTCTACGTTGGGAGGATACGTGCCTGGGTAGTTAGGACTGTTGAAGGCTCCGGTCTCCATGTATAAGTCTCCTCCGCAGCCTGCAGGGGAGGGAAGGGGAGAGAAATGATGTTCGTGGCCTACCTATTACCACAGAGCTGGTTTAGTGACAGTAGAACATTGTTTACTTGAGGTGGAAGCCGTGTAGGTCGCTCGGAAGCCTTTGCCTCCAACAGACGAGTCTGTGACGAAGTTGACAACCAGGGCGTTGCTAAACGAAGTTAGAGGGTGAGGAACCTCGTTTCCACAGTAACGACCTGAGACAGAGAAAGAACGTTACAAAAGGAATAGACCTCATATTGCTGGAGTGTCATCAGATTGTGTTTTCGCTGTGCTGTACAGTACTTATGACAAGTAGGTGACGTGTATAAAGTGCAGTAGGTGTGACAGTACAGTCAGTAGGTACAGTAGGTATGACAGAACAGTCAGTAGGTACAGTAGGTGTGGTGTACAGTCAGTAGGTACAGTAGGTGTGACAGGATAGTCAGTAGGTACAGTAGGTATGATGTACAGTCAGTAGGTACAGAAGTTATGACGGGACAGTCAGTAGGTACAGTAGGTGTGACAGTCAGTAGGTACAGTAGGTGTGGTGTACAGTCAGTAGGTACAGTAGGTGGGACAGTCAGTAGGTACAGTAGGTATGATGTACAGTCAGTAGGTACAGTAGGTGTGACAGTACAGTCAGTAGGTACAGTAAGTGTGGTGTACAGTCAGTAGGTACAGTAGGTGTGACAGTACAGTCAGTAGGTACAGTAGGTGTGGTGTACAGTCAGTAGGTACAGTAGGTGTGACAGGATAGTCAGTAGGTACAGTAGGTATGATGTACAGTCAGTAGGTACAGTAGGTGTGATGTACAGTCAGTAGGTACAGTAGGTATGATGTACAGTCAGTAGGTACAGTAGGTGTGATGTACAGTCAGTAGGTACAGTAGGTGTGACAGTACAGTCAGTAGGTACAGTAGGTATGATGTACAGTCAGTAGGTACAGTAGGTGTGACAGTACAGTCAGTAGGTACAGTAGGTGGGACAGTCAGTAGGTACAGTAGGTGTGATGTACAGTCAGTAGGTACAGTAGGTGTGACAGTACAGTCAGTAGGTACAGTAGGTGTGACAGTCAGTAGGTACAGTAGGTGTGGTGTACAGTCAGTAGGTACAGTAGGTGTGACAGTCAGTAGGTACAGTAGGTGTGACAGTACAGTCAGTAGGTACAGTAGGTGTGGTGTACAGTCAGTAGGTACAGTAGGTGTGGTGTACAGTCAGTAGGTACAGTAGGTATGATGTACAGTCAGTAGGTACAGTAGGTGGGACAGTCAGTAGGTACAGTAGGTGTGACAGTACAGTCAGTAGGTACAGTAAGTGTGGTGTACAGTCAGTAGGTACAGTAAGTGTGGTGTACAGTCAGTAGGTACAGTAAGTGTGGTGTACAGTCAGTAGGTACAGTAGGTGTGGTGTACAGTCAGTAGGTACAGAAGTTATGACGGGACAGTCAGTAGGTACAGTAGGTATGACAGAACAGTCAGTAGGTACAGTAGGTGGGACAGTCAGTAGGTACAGTAGGTGTGACAGTACAGTCAGTAGGTACAGTAGGTGTGGTGTACAGTCAGTAGGTACAGAAGTTATGACGGGACAGTCAGTAGGTACAGTAGGTATGACAGAACAGTCAGTAGGTACAGTAGGTATGACAGAACAGTCAGTAGGTACAGTAGGTATGACAGAACAGTCAGTAGGTACAGTAGGTATGACAGAACAGTCAGTAGGTACAGTAGGTATGACAGAACAGTCAGTAGGTACAGTAGGTATGACAGAACAGTCAGTAGGTACAGTAGGTATGACAGAACAGTCAGTAGGTACAGTAGGTATGACAGAACAGTCAGTAGGTACAGTAGGTATGACAGAACAGTCAGTAGGTACAGTAGGTGGGACAGTCAGTAGGTACAGTAGGTGTGGTGTACAGTCAGTAGGTACAGTAGGTGTGACAGTACAGTCAGTAGGTACAGTAGGTGTGATGTACAGTCAGTAGGTACAGTAGGTGTGGTGTACAGTCAGTAGGTACAGTAGGTGTGACAGTCAGTAGGTACAGTAGGTGTGGTGTACAGTCAGTAGGTACAGTAGGTGTGACAGTACAGTCAGTAGGTACAGTAGGTGTGGTGTACAGTCAGGAGGTACAGTAGGTGTGACAGTCAGTAGGTACAGTAGGTGTGGTGTACAGTCAGTAGGTACAGTAGGTGTGATGTACAGCCTCTGGTGGTGATTCACATCTCTGAGAACCCTACCGATGGTCGGGGCCTGGCTGTTATCTCCATCCAGGATCTCCACTACATCATGGGAACAGTTGGCGTTGATCTTCTCCAGTTGAAAGTCAGTAAAGGACAAGGTCACGTGGTTGACTGTGAAGAACAGACGGTGCAGCATCATTCTCACCAGTCATGTCTATACGAGGTTTGACATGGAAACTATTGGATGTGATATTTACTTAAATTGTGTTTAAAATGACAAGCCCATGAGGTGAATGTGCATTGCATCATAATGTTGGTACAGGATATCTGTATAGATATTTGATTGGTTGACTCACATGGCTCCAGTGCGCGGATGATCCAGCTGCAGTTCAGATTGACCGGGTACTGAGCAGGGTACCGAGGAGAGGCGATGGCTCCACCCATGTCATCAGTCAAGATGGTGGCTCCACAAGCTGAGAGAAGGGCAAAGAAACAAACCATTTCCACACTTTTCACACAAAACTTGGCCGAAAAGCCAAATCACTGGATGTTCATGAAGAAATGTCCATGAAAACCAAAATAAATTAGCACCCTGTGAGAAAATATACCACAGACATGAGAAAAACATGTAACAAAGAAATCAACTGTTCACCATCTTAGGAAAAAGGAAAAGAATGGATTGCTGAAGAAACATTCGGGCAGAACCGTCAACCAACCTTCTGAGAACCGGGCGCTGAAGCCGCGATGACTCCTGCTGCTGTCGGAGCGGAAACGCACGAAGATGATGTTCTGAGTGGAGACGATGGCCGGCGGACGGACCGGACCGCACACCTTAGCCAGCAACGGAAACAAGCTGCTCGGACCGTCGTGGATCTGCAGAGAAGCCAGACGTGGAGGAAGTGAGAGACAGAAGGAGACAGTGACGTAACTACCACCTCCTGTGACCCCCGCTGCTTCTACCGTCCAGCTTGACGTCTTCTCCAAGCTCTCCTTACCGCCACATAGTCAAACGTGCAGTTGGAGTGGACCTCGATGTCCAGATCGGAGAAGTTGAAGAGGACGCGATGACCCTCGTCCACCTTGATCATCCAGGAGCAGTCCACGTTGTTGGGATAGTTGTTAGGGTAGGAGGGGGAGTGGATCTCACCGTAGGGAGCCGTCACTGGCCCACCGCAGCCTGGGAGAGGGAAGGCAGGGACGTGTTCGTGGCACAGACAGTGTGTTTTGCGTAAAACGTTGAATGCGTAACGACAATCGACGCGTTCGCAAATGCTTTCGTGACATACATGAGTGCATGTTCAAAGGTCACGATGCAGTAAGATGTCTCGCCCTCCCTCGAGGTCACCCACCTCCCTGGACCTCAGTCCAGCTGGCGTTGAACCCTCGACCGCTGACATACTCGTCTGACTTGAAGCGTACTGTGATCAGGTACCCTGTGCTGGACACCTCCAGGGGGGTGGAGGTGGTGGTGCAGAGCTGGGCCAGGCGGGGGGCGCTCATGTCCGGACCTCCGTACACCTGGGACGAGGGCAAAGGTCAAAGGGCAGGGGTCAGGGTTGGGGGGTCGGGGGGTGGAGGCAGCTGGTGGGTTAGACACCAGCAGAGATTGTTGTTTATGTTCCAGGGACAGGATGGAGGAACAGAGGAGCAGAGACAGGCAGTGTTCTTCTCTAGGACTTTGGTTGGTGGAGTTAGAGTTTGTTTGGAGTCTAACCCCCTCTGTCTCTATCTCTTTGAAGACCCCCTCCCTCTGCCTCGGTCTTTCTATGGCTTTCTGAGCTGTGGTATCCAGCTCAATTCTGCCCTGCCAGCTCCATTCACTGGGCCGTGGGGGGCGGTGGGGGGGGAGGAGGAGGGGGGGCAGCATTCCACTGGGGTGAGCTACGCTACACTCTCAGTCTGCCCTGCCCACAGAGGGTTTGTGTACGTTGTGGACACAACACAACACTGCCCAGAGACACAGGCTCATGAGACCGACATACATGCAGACAGACAGACAGACACACAGGGTAGCAGACAAGTACAGAGATAGAAAGACATAGAATACATAGAGGGAAGAAAAACTGAGTCATCAACAGCAAAAAAGACACATGGAAAGAGAGAGGGAGAGGGAGAGAGACACAGAGAAGAAACAGACAGCAAAGTAGAAAGATTGAGAGACAGACAGCGAGACAGAGAGAGCCAGGAGAGAGCCAGGAGAGAGCCAGGAGAGAGCCAGGAGAGTGCCAGGACAAGGCCGACCGACCAACCCCATCAGGCAGCCCTGCCACCTTGTCCTTCACCACACACCTCCAGGACGTCGTAGTTGCAGTTGGGGTGATACTCCACGTCAAACTCGTAGATGGTGAGGGTGATGCTACTTCCAGGGGTTGCAGTGATGAACCACAAACACTCGCGGTTCATCGGGTATTTGTTAGGGTAGTCCGGACTATGGAAGGTACCGCTCGGCCCGAACAAGTCCCCACCACAACCTGTAGAGGGAGACACTGAGTTGGTGAATCTGATTGGACGAACCACACATGAATTGAGAGCGGATGAGAATATATTCATATGGTACTGTTCCAAGGTCCGCAGTTTTTGGGCTGTGGCTTGGTTGCGGTTGACCTAGATGGCAGTTGTGGCTATGTTGCGGTTCGGTTGGGTTTCAGTTTGTGGTTGGTTGCGGTCGTACCGTTCTGGAACCAGACCATCTGGAACCCTGACAATGCGATGGATGAATCAGAGCGGAACACCACATGGAGGGAGGAGCCGGACGTGGCGTTGGCCGGAGGGGGCGTGTCGCCACAGAACGTTCCAATCAGAGGAGCCTGTGCGTTAGGCCCATTGTAGAGCTGTGAGATAGTACAGACGGGTTAGAAGTTGTTGTTTTGCAATATTACACAACTCAGCCAAAGCCTCATTCAAAATCTGACAAGCAACCACAAAAATACAGGAAAACTAAATTGGAGTATACGTTTGAAAATAGCCTGAACAGTCTAAATATATTCTGGATAGCGTCACCAGCTGTTGTTGATGAAAGACATCAACAATTTTCAGAGACCAAAGAGAGGGGAGAAAAAAAGGGGACGTATTCCAACTCCTGCCAGTGTACAGCAGCCTCACCAACGCAAGTCAGCTACGAGGACACCAGTCTGTCAAATCCAAACAATGAAGGAACAGTTGTCTTGAGGTGGTGCAGCAAGCAGCAAGCAGTAGACAGATCAGAACATGCGTTAGGGGGGTCTGTCATGTCGACGGAATCTTTCACGGTTACATCACCTGCATAACTCAAGGGTTTACGTGTGACAATACACAACGTCGAGCCAAAACTCAACAGGGGCCTGAAACCCTAAACTCTGAAAGTCAGAACTACCTGAGATAAAACCGTTCTGTTTCAGCAAGGCCACAGTTGTGTTTTAAAGACTCAACTCGAAAGCTGAGAGGAAGTTTGTTTTGATGCGACTCGATGCCGGGAAACACAGACCAGTTATTCTGTTTCGATTTTAGAGCCATTTTTGTAACTGCACAAGCACACACACACGCACACACGCACGCACGCACACACACACACGCACACGCACACGCACACGCACACACACACACACACGGGATGAGATCAGCTTAGCTAAAGAGTGCCAACAACAAAGAGGGGGGAAAAATGAAAGTCTCCAGGGAACCTTCACACACAGAACAACCGTCTTTAACCAGCAGTGGGTGATGTCATGTGTGTTGGAGTTGTCATGGTGACCGCGGGGGCCTCCCGGAAAAAAAGGAAAACAACACGCTGGTACTTTTTCCCCTAAAACATTTCCTTTGTGTGAATGAGGCAAACGTTCTCAGGATTCAGGGCCGTTACCATGTACGTACTCTATGACTCCAACTGGAGTGCATTCCAGAGAAATGTGGTTTGAACTACAACTGGTGGAAAACTGACAGGAAAATATTAAACATGAGAAGCTGTAGGCGCACATCCCAGAAGAAACCTGCCAGTTAGATAATACAGAGTTTTCTGCGTGTGTGAAATGTGTTTGGGGTTTTTTCACCTTAAAATAGTCATAAGCACACGAGGGACTTGTTCTCTCCAGGTCAAAGGTCGTGAATGTGTAGTTGATGGTGTTGCCCATGGTGGTTTGGATGGTCCAGCTGCACATGGTGTTGAAGGGGTAGTTGTTAGGGTAGTTCAGGGACTCTAGTACCCCTCTGCTCTTGTTGCCAATGACTATGCCCTCACAGTCTAGGGAGAAAACAGAGAGAATTTCAAAATGTTTCTTTTCCAGGATCCAACACTTTGACCGAGTCCTGTCAACAGAATTCGATAGCTCAAAGCAAGTGCGACTGCAACATTTCACGTAGACATTTTAATGAAACTCCGCCACTGCAAGTCGACCCGCGATGTTTTCATCCAAGTCAGACTTGAGTGTGGGAGCCAGGTTGACCTCCCTCCTACTTAGCGAGTTTAATTAGAGAGTCAGAGATTGAGAACGTGGAGCAGAGAGAGAGTGCCAAGCTAGCGAGGGCACAGCTGCCAGGACTCAACAAGACAGACTCCACTGATGACCTCCTCTGCTTTCAGGAGCCCTTTAAAAGGAACCAACCCGGTGCAGGAGAATGAAACAGAGGGTTCTCCTGTCTCAAAAGTTAACATTCCTTTGAGGAGCGACTATCTTAACGTCAATCCCCCCCCCTTTGTTTTCAGCGCAGTTCCCTGGTGAACCTCGCCTAACCTTGGCTGTTTCCATGGGAGCCACAGAAAGGAATTGTGGGCCGCCAATGTTGGTAACCTGGGTTGTGTGATGAACTGTATATCGAAGTGTGAAGTGTAAGTAGTACGGGAATAACAAGGACTGTGTGTGTTGGATAAACAGAGTCATAAAGTCTGTGTGTGGGTGGTCGTGAGATGGGGTGTGAATGAGAGTGTGTGTTTGTGTGTGTGTGTGTGTGTGGTGACTTACAGGTCCTATAGGATGCTAGGAAGCCCCCCGCACTAACACTGCTGTCAGTCCGTAGTTTAACGTAGAGTTCGTTATTGGAGGCAATGATTGGAGCTGGCATCACATCTCCACATAGCTTAGCCAGCTCAGGAGCGCTGGTGCTGTTCCCGTCATATACCTGCATAGTACACACACACACACGCACGCACACAGACACACACACAAACAAAGTACATGCGGTTCAGATCCCATTTAGCCACACTGGTCGTAGAGTTAAGTTTGGGTGTTTCCGGCGTTATAAAGACGTCTCTCAAACATGGGGGGTGAGTGTGCGTGTGTGTGCGTATCCCTCACAGCCAGGTAGTCAAAGGTACAGCTGCCGGCCTCCAGGTGGAAGTCTCCAAAGGTGAGCTGGAGCTGGCTGCCCTGGCTGGAGCGGATCCTCCAGTAGCACTCCACGTTGGGGTGGTAGGGGAGGGGGTAGCCTGGAGAGGAGAAGGCTCCTATGCTGGTGAACAGGTTGCCTCCACAGCCTGGTGGACAGTGGAGAGGAGGGCAAGGGATGGTTGGAAGAAGTGGTAGGTGGGGTAAAAACCGTTATGGTGGGCTAAGAGTTGAAGGAGACTTAGAAAGGTATATGCGCTAACGTCGACATATTGTACACACACACACCTGTCTGCGTGCCATCCCAGTGGGCTCTGAAGCCCCTATAATTGACGACGTGGTCGGAACGGAACTTGATCCACAAGCGGTTACTGTGAGAGACCAGGACAGGAGGCCTCTGAGTGGAGCAGAACTTGCCAATCAAGGGAGACGTCTCGTAACCTCCATCTCTGCCAATGGGGAAAGACAAGAGAGAGACAGAGAGACACGAAGAGAGAGACAAAGAGAGAAAGAGCATCAACGTGAGGACTACTCCAAGTCCTGAGGGGCCTGATCCTGAATGCGATGCCTGGTCTCTCGCGTGAGAGCATCTTCTCTCACCTGATCTCCACGTAGTCGAAGTTGCAGCTGGGTAAGCTACCCTCCAGCTCAAAGTCGGTGAAGTTCAGCATGATCTGCATGTTGAGCTCCACGACGATGGTGAAGACGCACTCGCGGTTCAGGGGGTAGTTGTCGGGGTAGTTGGGGGAGCTGAACTCTCCCGTGGGAGCTGTGAACATCTCGCTGCAGTCTGGGGGAGAGCGGACGGGGGAGGGCGAGAGGAGGAAGGGGAGAGAGGGAAAATGGGAGGGGAAGAGGACAACAACATGTGAAAGGCTGAAGGGTGGAATGGAGATGGATGATGGGATGAACAACCTAACATAGCTGACAGTGAGTAGTTCTATTTCAATCTTCCATTCCATAGTCCCTTCTTACTTTCCTGGAAAGTGTTTATGTACAGTTAGTTTGAACCACCATGCCAGCCCCCTTTAACCCTTAAAATGTCCCAAGGTACGTTGTAGTGTTTTTCCTGTTTGACTGTACCAGTGGTGGCGTTGATGGAAATGTAGTTTGCGGCGAATCCCTCTATGGCCAGGCTGGCGTCTGACACAAACAGCACTGTTAACAGGTTGTCTGTGCTGGTTATGGAGGGAGGGACGGATCGCCCACAGTACCTAGACAAACACACACACACACACACACACACAGGGGGAATAATACTACAGATTAGCACTGGGAATCTATAAATTGGAAAACATCTTTAAATTACATCACTACAATTTAAAATAGATATCCAAGATATTACACAGGTGCAATGTTGTTTTTTTACAGTCATAAGAATTCTGTCATTACTTATAGTTTGGAGTAGACTTGGATTCAACATTCTATTATTTGTCTACCACCTAAACGCCAAACTGAGGTTGCCATGGTTTTGTATGGTCGATTACCTGCCGATCTTGGTGCCCGTTTGCACAGTGCCGTTGTCGTACACCTCCACGTAGTCAAAGTTACAGTTCATGTGGAACTCCATGTTGAAGGAGGTGAACGTGAGGCGGATGATGTTGCCGGGGACAACGGAAATGAACCAGGTGCAGTTGGTGCCGTGCGGGTACCCGTTGGGGTGGCCGGGACTTTTGAGGGAACCGGATGGACTGGTGAGAGTGCCCCCACAACCTGGGAGAATGGGGGAGGCAGAGAGAGGGAGAGAGAGAGAGACAGAGAGAGGGAGAGAGAGAGACAGAGACAAAGAGAGAGAGATGGAGAGAGAGACAGAGAGAGAGAGAGACAGAGAGAGAGACAGAGACAAAGAGAGAGATGGAGAGAGAGAGACGGAGAGAGAGACAGCAAAAGAGAGACAGAGAGAGACAGAGACAAAGAGAAAGAGATGAAGAGAGACACGGAGAGAGACAGAAAGAGAGAGAGACAGACAGACAGACAGAGACAGAGAGACAGAAAGAGAGATGCAGAGAGAGACGGAGAAAGACGGAGAGAGAGAAATCGAGAGAGGATGGGAGACAAGGAGAGAGAAAAAGAGGAACGGATCCAGTTACTCGCCAAGGGGAGACGTCAAAGAGAAAAAGAAAATATCCCCTCTCCACACAAATGCCTTTCCACATCTCCTCCGCCTGCCACGATGTCTGGAGAGACAGGACTTACCATCCATGACTTTGTCGTAGGCGGCCATGAAGCCCAGGTTACTGACAGAGGCGTCAGTCTTGAAGCGGACGTGCAGTGACTGCTGGGTGGACTGGATCATGGGGGGGGGTGTGTTGCCACAGTATTTTCCAATCAGAGGAGAGCTGCTCGAGGAACCGTCTCTGACCTAGAGAGATTATGTTGACGTTTGTTTTCGTCAGTCAGCTCAGATATTGCCGATTCTGTGTTTCATGCGAGCAACAAATGTAGAACTATCCCACGCGGGTGACATCACACACAGGGTACTTAAACAAAGCTAGGGCGACCTACTTCGACAAAGTCGTATCTGCAGGTCCCCCCCTCGATGTCGAAGGACAGGAAGTTGAGCGTTGCAATGTATCCTATTGGCTGGTTGATGACCCACTCGCAGTCCTTGTTGTGGGGATAGGCGACGGGATGGAAGGGGGATCGAATCTGACCCGTCCCCGAGAAGGTGCCCCCGCAACCTGGGGAGGAACAGAGGAGGAAGGAGAGAGCATGGGGGGGAGGGGGGGGGTCTTGGGTGAGGTGGGGCCACGGACTCTGAACATTTGCGTGCGTTCGGTTTTACTGTCATAGAACATTCCGGTAGCGTTTGGCCAGATGCCTCCCTCTGCACCACCCTGGTGTGTGAGAGGAAAGCACACAGTTGGAAGCGCATCAGCTTATTCAGACCTGGACTCAGCCTACATGGCGCCGCTAACGCAGTCTGTCAGACGCCCGTTACTACAGAGAGACGGAGAGGTTTTTGCAAAGTGGAGAGGTGGATGGGGGGGGGATGAAGGGAGCACGGAGGGGGGCAGGGAGGGAGGACTGGGTGCATAAAAAGCCCTCTTGGCAAACCTTCAGGGTTTCTACTGCACAGTTCAAGAGCATGTTTAATCACAGACAAAGTGCTAGCATAGCAGAACCATCTATGCCTGTATAATAGATATGGTAAATCACGTACACACACACACACACACACACACCCGTGGGAGCGTCAGCTGAATTTACGGGCCTTTTTTATCCATCACACACAGCCCCCACCCTGCCTAACTACCGAGGGCTGGATGTAGGGGGGGGAGGGATGGGGTCTGGGGAAGGAAAACGTAATTACCGAGAGAACGAGATCAATGAGACAAGGGTTTGGCAGCCCTGAGGTAGGGTATCTCTAAACTGCAGAGTCTCTCCCGTCTACATGACTACGTCAAGGCAGAGGCCTAGAGGACCCTCGTTATTCTAGGGACTCTGAGTCTCTGGGACGTGGAGCGACCGTGTCTTGCGGCGCAAACGGCGGTTACTGTGGAGGTCTCACCGACTTCGTAGAGGGCCCTGAAGCCGGAGCGGCTGACGGACTGGTCCGACTTGAAGCGCAGCCAGAGGAAGTTGGAGGTGGTGGAGATGGGCGCAGGCAGGGTGGTGCCGCAGTACTTCCCTATCAGGGGAGCAGTCTCACCGGCACCGTCACGCACCTGGGAGGGTGGGGGGGAGGAGGGGGTGGAAGAGGGGGGGTTTAGATGAAGAGGAGTTTGGAAAAGGAGGACAAGGTGGAGGAGGTCGGATGTATAAAAGCCGTCCCCTCGATCGCAGCAAAAAGTGTCTCACAATTCCCTTCAACGGTGAACAACTCCACATACGACTCACAACACACAATCACATTTCTAAAAGCAACCCCACCCCCACACACACACACACACACACACACACACACCACGCCTGCCTCCCTACCTCCACGTAGTCGAACAGGCATCCGCTGTGCGTCTCCAGGTCCATGTGTGTGAAGTTGAAGGCCACCACTTCTCCGACGGGAAGCCTGATGATGTAGATGCACTGGCGGTTGTGGGCGTAGCTGTTGGGCCAGTTGGGAGAGATGAGGATGCCTTCGCTCTCCGTGAAAGTACCGCCGCACCCGGGGTCAGCTGAGACACAAGACAGGCGCCAGGAGATTAAGTCAGGCTTATCACCAAAACAAGAAATGGATTTAAAAAACAACTGAATTGAGAGAAAGATCAAATAACAATAAAATGAATGCCATGTAAACCTATTGCCGAGGGTGAATTAAGAGTGTTTGTAGTGTGTGTGTGTGTGTGTGTGTGTGTGTGTGTGTGTGTGTGTGTGTGTGTATGACAAACGCAACCTCCGTTCGACCTTCTGGTCACATAAACTAGCCTTGTCTTACATGGGGTTGTTATATAGGTGATGTGGAAGCCTCTGTCGTTTATGATGAAGTCAGAGTGGAAGTGGACCCAGGCTGCAGGGCCTGTGGTCCGGACCGGAGCAGGGGACGAGGAACTGCAGTACTTCCCCAGGACTGGGTCCTCCGGGAGGAGACCATCCCGGATCTAAACCACAGGGAACCCAAAAGAACCCAGATTGGTTAAGGAAGGTAGAGAAAGGAACAAGAGTGTCTTTCTTTTTCTTTCTCTCTTTCTTTCTCCTTCTTTCTTTCTTTTTTCTGTAATTTTTCTTGATGTATTAATTAATTCTCAGTTCATTCTTTTGTTCCCTTATTTATTCACCCATTCATTCATTCTCATTCACCAGTCCACCATGGGACTTCCTCAGCGTTGCCATGGCACCTCACCTCCAGATAGTCATATTCACAGTCGGGGTGATTTTCCAGGCTGAGTGTTCCGAAAGCGAAGGTGATGAGCAGGCCAGGGCCCACGTCCACCATCCAGTAACAGTCCCGACCCGGGGGGTAGTTGCCAGGGTAACCGGGTGAGTTGATGTTGCCATGGGGATCGGTTAGCAGGCCACCACACACTAGGGACATCCAGACACGGAGGTTTTATGTTCGGACACCCACGCCCACACACACACACACTCATACACTCACCCATGCACACGCACACACACTCATACACTCACCCACGCCCACACACACACACACACACACCTTCATACACTCACCCATACACACAAACACACACTCATACACGCACACGCACACACACTCATACACTCACTCATACACACACACACACACACACATACACACACACACTCATACACTCACCCATACAGACACACACACTCATACACTCACACACACGCACACACACTCATACACACACACACACACACACACACTCATACACTCACCCATACACACAAACACACATACATACACTCACCCATACACACGCACTCACATGCACTCAAACACACACACACACACACACACACATACACTCACCCATACACACACACACACACACACTCATACACTCACCCATACACACGCACTCAAACACACACACACACACACACACACACACACATACACTCACCCATACACACACACACACACACTCATACACTGACCCATACACACACAGTCACACACCTGGGTCCTGGGACTGCCAGGCCACGGTGAAGCCCCCAGCGTTGACCGAGTGGTCCGAGCGGAACCAGAAGTACAGTGCATTGTGGGAGCTGTGGAGCTCGGCGGGAGCGCTGGTGCCGCAGTATTTCCCCAGCATGAAGGACGAGGCGCTGTCGCCATCGTGGATCTGCAGGAAGTCGAAGTTACAGTTGACGCTGTTCTCCAGGTCGAAGTGAGGGAACGTGATGCGCACGATCTGGACAAGGGAGAGGAAGGACAAAAACAGAGCGTTCTGGTTCGGCTCACACACGTTCTACGGTGGGATAGGACAAGATAAGACCGCAAAAAGACCTTGTTGGAGTCCACTCTGATCACCCAGGCACAGCTGACCAGGTGGTCGTACTGATCACCGCCTGGGGTGTTAGGGTAGCTGAATGTTCCGGCTGGACCGTACAGGTTGCCACCGCACGCTGGAACACACAAACACACACACAAAAACACACACACACATACAGGTGATGACACGCTCACACACACTCCACATATCCAATGGCATGGTGCAACACCTCACAACTCGCAACCTCGGCCCACCCTTACTAATCCCTCCGCGACCCCTCCATATACACACACCTTCCCCCTTATCCCCCCTAAAACCCCCTCCCTTGTCGCCACACCTCTTACCTTGCTGGGGGGTCTGGCAGAGCGGGCCCGTCCACTGGTCGCTGCATGTGCAGGTGAAGCCGTTGAGCCCATCGGTGCAGGTGCCGCCGTTCTGACAGGGGCTGCTGGCGCACTCGTTGACGTTCTGGTCGCAGTTCACTCCGCCCCAGCCTGGATTGCAGCTGCATGTGTACCCCTGGCTGGTGGTGGTGGGCTGATGGGGGAGAGAGTGGGGGTGGGGGTGGGAGTGGACAGACAACGGTCATTCCCCCCCCCCTCCAGAAAAATGCCACCTCATAACCAAGTCTGTCATGCCTGCTCCAGTGGTGGACCAGGATGAGTTGAGTCTATGCTGTGACAGCTCCAGTGAGGTCAAAGTGACTCACCACACACTGCCCGTTGACACAGGGGTTGTTGGTCTGGCAGATGCTGCTGGTCTGGGAGCAGCCTGTGGGGCCGTAGCCATTGCCCTCATACCCCGGAGGACAGGTGCATACTGGGAGATTGGAGCCTGGAGAGAACGGGAGGATGTCAGAGTTTGAGGCCACAGTCACTAAATTGAATTATCTTTGATAAGTTGGCGCATGACAATAAATGTAGTTTGTTGACATGGAAAGAAAGATGTGATTTAACGTCGAAAATGTTCAAATATTGATCTCTTTTCTGTTCTGTTTAGGAGGAAATCATGCTTGAAATGACAGCTAAAATTCAATTACAGACCCGCAAATGTATGACTTTTGTCTGTGTGATTTTATGACCCTATCATCATCATCGCTGAAGTGAAGATTTGCTCCCTTCGAAACTGGGTGTAACCGGTTGCTACAGCTGTAAACACCTGACTAAATTGCTCAGCGTTGCACACAACAGCCGGTGATCATGAGACGCAATAAATACCGAAAGTTATGCTGTGTGTGTGTGCAAGTGCATGCGTGTGTTTATGTGTGCGTGAGCACGTTATGGAACTTTGAGTGAGAGATATTGTTCAGTATGTGTTTTTTTGAGGAACTTAGGACCCGTCCACATCAGCGTGAGTATGTGACTGAGTATATATGTGTACCTGGAGTGGAGGTGCAGGTAGCAGTGGCGTAGCACCCTCCATTGTTACTGGCACAGATGTTCATCTGAGTGCATGCTCTTCCATCTCCCTCGTATCCTGAACACGGATCAACAAACCCATTAAAAACTGTGATATCAGTCTCCTCTTCACATGCACCATGTTGCTAAATGCCACGCTGCCAGACCTGGAGGGCAGGACCCACAGTGGAAGGAGCCCATGGTGTTGAGGCATTGCACCATGGGAGAAGTGGAGCAGCCACCGTTATTGGTGGTGCACTCGTTCACATCCTGGCAGCTGTACCCGTTGCCTTGCCAACCTGTGGAGAAACATGGCACTCGCTGTAATGTGGTGGAGCATCACAGGTTGTTTCGTTTAGCTGTCCACTCTAAACGTCTCTCTCTCCCTCTCTCTTTCTCACACAAAACGCACATGCACACACACAGACAGCTCTTCCGGGGAGTCGATTGAATCAGGATGTTACTACTCTCTGTAACTGAGACAAGATCCAGAGCAGGCCTAGCCAGATCTGTGATCTCTGCTGCAGGTTTGGCTTAGGGAGAGCGGACTTCCATGCAGTCTATCACCAGCGTTGCCCTGCCCTGTATCCGTCTCAAAAGCTCCCATCTCAAATGGTCAACCTCCTCTTGAGTCGGGGATCAGACCCCAGATCAGACGGCTCACCTGCGGGGCAAGCGCCACAGTAGAAGGAGCCTGGAGTGTTGAAGCAGTCCACGACAGGGTTGCTGGAGCAGGGCTTGGTCGGAAGGCTGCACTCGTCCACGTCGGCCGTGCACGCCGGGCTGCCGGGCGAAGCCCCCCATCCCGTCTCACAGATACACTTGTACATAGGCTGCACAGACACATGACAACAGGATGGATGTACTGCTGCTGTATTCGTACAGTTTGTATAGTTTGTATCCTGTTTAGTTTATGTATAGGAGAAATGTTATATTTATTTTAAATTGTTTGTTGTTAAACTGTACTGTTAAATGTCTGTACTTATGTAGCACCGTGGCTCTGTGAGACACGACATTTCGTTCCACTGTATGCACCCGCATGTAGCGGAATGACAATAAAGCACAACTTGAACTTGAACTTGAACTTGAACTTGAACTTGCTGACACGACTGTCTAGTTACCACAGTTAAGTAATAGGATGTTCAATGGAACCTGTACATGTAATATGCATATAAAGCTGTGTTCCTCACGCATTCATACACAAGCCATTAATTAATTAGATGACATTACATTTCATTTGAGCTCGTAGATGTGGAATAATTCACATAAATAAATCTGTTTTGAAAGGTCGTACAGCATAATGCATGACCCCGTTCCAAATCACCTATCTAGAATGAGAGTGTAATGGACTACACAGTGTGCTGGACTGGTACTGGTTAATTATGAAAACCATTTCTTAACCTCCGACGGAGGTCCTAAATCAAGCTTGGTTCCAACAAGCCGTGTCTCGTCCGACCTAATTGGCCATTCGTCTCTGGGAGCTAATTGCGCGGGGCACGGAAGAGCGCTTGGCTATGAGGAATGTTCTAGTCTAGTCAGAATTAATGAAGGCCACTTAGAGCGCGGTCTAGTCAGGGAAGAGCTGGGGTTTTCCACGTGGAGCCGTGATGACTGACAAGAGCTGAAGAGAAGCTGCTGACTGATGGACAGGAAGGGGGTCTAAAGGGGGTCTTGTTGTTTGTGGTCATGCCTGTGCCCTAAGCTACATCCATAACCCCTTCCCATTTATTCTAAACACAAAATACATGAAAAAGAAATGCTAAAGTCCAAAAGTGGAGACGCGGATATGGAAACAAGTATCTCTTCTCATCTCACCTCATGATCTTTCAAGTCTTAATGCGACTCGGTAAAACGTTATATATATTTATTTATAATATAATTTTATACCAAATGCATTGAATCATCCCTAACCTTGAACGCCCCTGAAGAGACCATGTAACACTGACATCATGTGTATCATGTCCCTGACCAAGGGAGTCAGACGTACCTGGTTAGGAACGACCCTGTCCGCGTCGATGCACATCCCATGCACGCACAGATTCTGGGCTCCGCCTCTGCAGTCGTCATAGCGAACCGTGCAGTGCGACCCCGACCATTCCGGAGAACAAGTGCACCTGATTGGTTGAGGGAGGAGGAACTTGCGTTCAATTTGTGTTGTAACACCAGGACAGAGACGCTGAGTAATGTTAGGCGAGGGGGGATGGGTGAGGGGCAGATGGGTGAGGGGCAGGTGGGCGAGGGGCAGAAGGGCGAGGGGCAGAAGGGCGAGGGGCAGAAGGGCGAGGGCTTACGTAAATGATCCTGGCGTGTTGACACACGTCGCCCCGTTCTGGCAACCCTGGGCCGACCCCGCTAGAGTCTGACACTCGTTCACATCCGCAGCGCAGTTGGGGCCCTGCGGTGAAGAACACACAGATACGAAGAACACCACCATTATTTATTCAACACGCAGCACGTCTATGGTTTAGCGACCCTGTGCGGGGGTGGGGTGTGGAGGGTATAGGACGCACCCCCCAGTTGCTGGGGCACATGCAGCGATAGGAGTCCAGGAGGTCCAGGCAGCTGCCTCCGTTCTGGCAGGGGTTACTGGTGCACGTCCTCCTCTGAACCGTCTGGAGGGGAAACGAGAGAGAGGGGAGGAGAGATGGGGAGGAGGGGGGGATAGAAGACAGAGGGAGGGGAGGGGGGGATGCTCATGGTCACACAAGGCCGTGGCAGAACATTACGGCCCTGGAGCGCTGAGGCCGACACGTTTACCTGTTCTATTGCTGTGACTTTGGTCTCCAGCGAAGAAACCTGAGAGGAGGGAAGGGAAACAAGAGCGGATGGATTAACAACAACTATTGGAGGCCACGTTCAGGACAGGAACCAACAGCTGACCACGGCAGGAGGTGTCTGACCCGGGTGTCCAGCTGCTGGAGTTTGTTGGTGACTTCGGGGGATGTGCCCCCGCCGTTGGTTTTGATACTGTCGATGTCTGCTTTGTTAGTCTTGATCTGAAATCGCAAAAGACAGGGCAACGTGTAATATTAGAGCGGTGCAACGTAGCGCGTCCTGTTATCACGCAGTCGTTGCTTCAATCATAATGTTACAGATTACAAGTTGTAAAAAAAAGTTGATGTGCTCTTTATGGTGCGCCAGCTCCCTTAAGAAAATGCTGTGTTTGCGGCTGGCAGGTAATGATTCAACTACTCATGTGAGAACCAGCATCTCTGTAGTCACACTGGAGACGCTCAAAGGAACATTCTAGAGAGATGCAATATTTGGAATAGGGTGGCCACAACCCAAAGCCGAACCTAACCCACTCATGCAAAATGGCAACCTCAAAAATGTCAGCCAGGTGAGGACTGGATTAGATAAAAGATTCATCTCAATGCTGAGGGGAGGCCATTTCCATGGTGACGTTAACGACATCAGGCTTGATCCAATTAGAACTGAACAGACACGCGTTCGGCGAGCTGCCGTCCAGACTGCTGGAACTAAGAGACGATATCCGCAGCAGGAAGTAACAGGAGATGCACGCTGACATGTTGCGTGCGTGTGTGCGGCGTGTGTGCGGCATGTGCGCGGCGTGTGCGCGGCGTGTGCGCGGCGTGTGCGCGGCGTGTGCGCGGCGTGTGCGCGGCGTGTGCGCGGCGTGTGCGCGGCGTCCTCACCTGACTCATGAGCTGCGTGAGGTCCTCGCTCCCCACTTTAACAGATCCGGATCCTGTCGTCTGAAAGCGGATCTCTTTGTTCTCTCCCGTGGAGAAGATCAGGTGGCCGTTGTCCGATAGCATCCGTGGCCTGCGGGCAAATGCACCAAGAACATTTCAGCTTCTCTGAATGCGAGATGATTCACTTTGAGAGTTTATTCATCTTACGAGGATGATGATCCAGTTCCTGGCATTGTGGGAGTTTCCAGATGCCTGACACAGCATTTCTTCCCAAAGTTGGGTTCATTTAAATGTACATTTCATTTCGCAAAATACTGTCAATGATAAGAAACATCAAACATGAGCGTGCATGACATCCAGACGCCAAGCTAAACTGACCGCTTTTGTTCTTCAAATCAACCAAAGACCTCATACTACACCGAACACCTAACTTCCCACGCTATCCACAGCCAGTCCAGACACCAATAGTAATCGTTAATAATAATTGTGACCCCCTCTAACTCACTGGTCATTGCTGATGTCCCTCTTGCTGCGTCCGTGGCCGTGCCCCCCCTGGTCCCCCTGCAGTCCTGCAAGGAAGAGGAGGCCAAACGCCCACCAGACGGGCCGCTGCATCCAAGCCATGCTGAGAGAGCTGCCCTCAGACGCTCCTTACACTGTTGTGCTGTTTGAACCAGCTCTGCGCTCCAGTAGTTCGGGTTAGCACTGTACCGATGAGCACTTCGACCCTTAAAGATCTCCCAACGGCCGCTCACTACGACCTATGAAAACTCACCTACACTTACCGAGGGAGGCGAGAGGGAAGGAGGGTTGCTAGTGTCATTGCATAGCTGTTATAGCACTTTATTAGGTGATTGACATGGTCCATCACATGCCTTTGGTGATGAGTAACCAGGGGTTGAGGGCAATGCTGGGAACATTAGCTAAGATGAAGGAAGAAACGGATTGAAAACCTTTTCTTTCTTTTTTTTTTTTTTAGATCTTACTTCAATAAAACGTGTTCCGGGAGAAAGTTGGACGTCTTTGATCAAGATAAACATTTGATGAGGGTGCAAAGTGTCTTCTGAAAAGATCCTAGTTCAATAATGATAAATGAAAAAAAAAACAGAATCCAAGTTTTTAAAAAGCAGCATTTATATACAATTTTTATTCAGTTAGGAATCATGCTAAACTCAAGTGGCTGTGGTCCTTTGGGGTTGTGAACCGACACGAACTGCGCTACTAACAACAGCAGCATTTGATCTCCAGCCATCCAGAACAACAGCTTCAGCAGAGCATGGAAACCGGTCGACACACGGCCATTGGTATCGGGGGGGGCGGGGGGGGCGGAGTTGAACAATGACTCCATGGAGTTCTAGTCCGACGCGGCCCTCCCGTGGAACGTGTCAGGCTACATTTTCTCCAGAAATGTCTGATTATCAAGTGTCCGTCCCTTCTCTCTAGGAAGAGGCTTTTGTGGTTAGCAGACCATTAGCTGTATGAGTCTGGACACCACATGTACATTCAGACTGTTGCCCAGAACTCTGTATCGCTGCTTAGTGGTGATGTTCACTGGAAAGGCTGAAGGGGAAAGATAAAGACAAAGTTTAATAAAGATTTGATGGGGGGAAGTAGGGAGGGGGGGAAGTAGGGAGTAGAGGGGGGGGGAGATAAATTCCACTTTCCTGTGACAATTCATTTCAAACTTTCACTTTTCATTCCCAATGCTTTGAATTACAGATCTAGCAAGAGCAGGTTGGAGTGTGTGTGTGTGTGTGTGTTGCTCACTGAAGGTCTTGGGGAAGCCCATAAGGTTGGCTATCTCTCTAGGGGTGAAGTATCGCAACCTGAGCCTGGACAGCTGGTTCAGTTTCTCCTCCTCCGACAGCTGCTCCAGATCGCGAAACGCTTCTTCCACCTGGACGGCAGCAAACACGGAAAACGTTACAAATGTCTCGTGTGCGTCGTCTCTGTGTCTGCTTAGGCATCTTGGGAGACCTACCTCTGTCTCCGAGCAAGACTGTAGGACAGAGCCAGTTCCTTCTACGTAATGGCCATAGCTGAGGAGAAAAGGAGGACAAATTATACAAACTGGTGGGAAAAAACACAAGGTTGGCTTCCAATCATCTTCCCAGCTTGAAAGAGAGAGACATGGGCATTCTTATGTCATTTCCTGAGGAGATAGCTACAGCAGAGGGGTTCCATACCCTTTGGTGAAGCAAACCGATCGTCTGCAGGAGGGTCTGACGATGTCCATCAGCAGAGCGTAGCGCAGGAGGGTCTTAGCCGGCAGAAGGTATTTCTCTCCCTCCTCGCCGTCCTCCATCTCTCCCTTGGCTCCGAGCTCCAGGAAGTCTCGAATCTGTCGCACCGAAGTGTCATTGTTCTGACCCGACTTCCTGTCGGCTTGTTTGGCCGTCTCTAGCTTGTACAGGATCTGCCCCTCTCCTTCTTCCTGTTTCTCCTCGTCTTCCTCCCGGCAGGAGGTTCTACAGGAAGCAGATGTGACTGAGGAAGGTTCTGGAACGACCTGAGAAGCAGGAGACGGGAATCCTTCGAGAATCTATTCAGGGAAGAAAAGAGGATTGTTCGTCAAGTTATGACGGACAATTGCTTGTTCTTGTTGTTTTTACAAGTCATTTAAAAAATAACAATAAAGCTATCAGGACTCGGTCACACGGTAGCTGAAATACCACGACGCAAGCAGGGCTTGCAAGAATATACTGTAGCCAGCTGTAATCATTAACATGCTGAAGACCAGTGTGAAGCTGTCTGGTTCTCACCTCTGAGGAGGTCTGGAAGGAGAAGCTTCCAGGTGGAGCTCTGGCAATCAGGAAGTACCGAAGTCTGGAGTTGGGGATCCCTAGCTGTGAGCATAACTGAGTTAGGCTACGCCGAATAGAGTAGCGAAGGGAGAGATGCTGCCTGATCTGCCATCTGATCTGAATGACTGGAGGTTTGTACTGCATTCTTACACTTGTTGGGGAGATCAGAAGCTCCTGGTAAGTATATCCACAGTCCTTCAGGGTGCTTATCAGAGACTCTCTAGGAAAAGGAAGATGGTGCATATTAGATTAGAAATTATAAAGCTTGTAAAACAACTTTTGTAGCACCATGACAGACTGTTGTGTAAAAATGGCCTTTCGGTAAATGACAGGGAGGCCAGCGACTCCAGGGAAGACATCCTGACTGGCTGCTGGTGTTTTTCCTACTGAGGCTGAAAGTCTCGCCGTACCGTGACCGAGACAAGGGCAAGCACACAGCACGTCCCGGGACCCCATTGGCTGCCAAAGGTGCTACCATGGTAACCCTCGCTCGCCCCCCGGACCCTCCCCGTGTCCATGGTTACCTAGCAGAGGAGGTCTCGAAACCTTTTACGTTCTCCAACAGGATGAAGCGTGGCAATTTGCAGAGCCTATAGATAGATATAGAGTGAAAAGGGGAGAAAAACCATAAATCAATGACGTTGAAGTCATGAGAAAAGAGAGAGGGGGGGGGGGGTGAGGACGTTTTGGAAAACAGAACACTAATTCATATCAACACACATGAATGCACTTCAGTTCCAGAAAGGACTCATACACAACATAGACAGATAAAAGGCCCTGACGATCAACATGCCCATGAGCTTCGGGTGAAACACAAAACCGACCACATATCAGTAAACCCCATTTTAGAACCAGGAAATGATTCAATGGTGACAAAACCAGGCAACAAAGGCATTAGACAATGTAGTGGCCGGCCAATCATAAGCCTCGGCCGATTCTCATTAGGAAAGTGTCTAAAGAAAGTAAGTGTTTGACCTCGGTAGTAGATCCAGGATGTAGAGGAAGCTCTTTGTTCTGGGGTCAGACACGTCACCCTGCAGGCCGATTCTACAGAGCAAAACATCCATTAATTTAAACATTACGTGGCACCCAGCTTGGTTGGTGTTTTCTACAGACTACGGGTCTCGCACTCCCAAACGTACCTGGTGAATGGTTGGCAAGGTGGGCTCATCAAAATCATATCAAAGGCTAATTTATCGAAATCGTCCAATGTCATCCCCTGAAAACAAAAACAACATGCATTGTTAACGACAACATTCGTGACTAGGGGTCAATGCTGCTTGCTACTGGCTTTCATAGCAGCCCACAGTATGGGTCTAACTCTGCTATATAGGTTGTTAGGCCACGTAGCTCTCAATCATACAGGTGTTGTCGTCGTCGTCGTCCCCCCCCCCGTCCCCAATTCAACAGTTTCACAACCAAGCCAGAAAACAAGATTATACTGCCGGTCAGAGGTATATTTCCCTGAACTTTAATAAGATGCTCTATAACAGTCGTGTTGTAAGGCTTGTGCGTCCAAACTGGATGCTGACAAGGCAAACAACCTTTACCCCTCCACTAACCATCTGCTGTTACTGTTTCACCTCCAAATGTTTATTAGAAAACCGGTCATGAGACATAGAAACACCTGCTATTAAATACACAAAAACACCAAACCAGTGGATGGTGGAAACGAATTTTGAATTATTACAATTATATTTGTGACTGCTGTTTTCCTTTACCTGTTTATTTCACTTTTAATAGGTCACAAAGGTTGTTTGTCCAACTAGAAATGGACAGTGGAAATGATTTAAAGTGAGGGTCAGGCTTACTGTTTGTCTGTGAAATATCGCCTAATCCTAAACCATGTCAGAGTGGGTGGGGGGGTCAAAGGTCAGGGGTCAGACTCACCTCAATAGTCTTGGACCTGAGGGGAGTGTTGGGGAAGTTGTGTTTGTAGATGTCATTGGCGGTGGTGTTCACGTCGACCGCAGCCACCACTTCAGCAGTCACGCCACTCTCTGGAGAGAAGACATGGAAATGATAATGCTTAACGAGTCTTTTGACGGCTGTTAAGTCGGTGATTCAACATGTTATCTAGATTGCTGAAGCCAATCCTGACGGCGCTCCGGACGACTTCTCAAGTCAATCATTATGAAGATAGCTGACTGACACAACCATACGAGACTGAAGACCATAGACATGAAGACAGTGACACCTGTTGAAAGCCAAGGTGTGAAAGGATCGACTCGTTGTGCACGTACTGCATAAGCTAACAACCTTGGTATTAACAGAGCTCGGTTACATTCCCCTCGTAAAACACAAAAAACAAACAACTGTTCAAAAGTGTATAAAACAAAAGGAGGCCAGTCTGCCTTAGTCAGGAAATAGCACAGTACTAACTGAATACATAACTTAATGCAGCTGATTGTCATGCTATCTGATGTTTGCTTTCCCCTGAATCTACTCAAGTCAAAGACGACCGCTTTTGGCAACAACATACACGAACGCTGTCCATACACATATTTACAGTATTTTAAATACCTTTCAGAGCATAATGCATTCCTCCAATTCCACTGTACAACTCCATTACCCTAATGCTATCCATATTTCACTTCAACTTGCGGCTTGAAAGCCGCATGTAAACAACCACACGTGCGACTGTTGGTGCGTTTCCGATCTAGGACAGTATTAAAAAGAAAGGTTCCGGATATTTGTTCCGATGTTAGACATCGTACTGGACACCTTCTTAAAACAAATTGGACCAGTCAGCAATTTTATGCTAAACTATTATGCCTTATCTGAGCAAAACTTTTGTTACACTTTTTAATAAAATGTATGTAGGCTAACATGTGAATTTGGAGAAAAAAATAAGATGTCGGACAAATGTAAATTCTAATGTGGAGGATTAATTTGGTGTTATGGCAAACTTACACAAACCTGATTTTAGACTATTTCCTTAAGGGATTGATACCTACAGCGTATGTGTTCCGTATACCGAATACCCTGTGTTCATTCATGGGGCTTATTATGGCTCAAGCGCAAAAGGCACAAACGCACTGCATTGGTTTTACCTATTTGGAAAACACCCCGTGAAACAAAAGGCATGAACCGTTCAAGCTGAACGCACGCCGCTGTCTAACAGGCTCCCAGCTGCGTCACTCAAGCTCCGTGCACAGTTATGTCATTAGCATAGGGAGTGGACTATAAAGACGATCCTGGTCCACTGCGGAGTTCTCGCTGGGTCAGTGGTAAGTTGGACGGGGTACCCATCACAGACATTTGAAACTCCTGCAAAATCGCCATCCCTCTGTGGAAAAAATTACTTTACAGTTCAAGGAGAATTGTGAGTTTACGGACCAGCGGATTACAAAATGTTGAGCAACCGGTCAACCACCACCAGGCAACCCTCCTCCTACAAGAGGATGTTCGGCGGAGAACGTCCTGCAATGGCCCGGTCGACTTACTCGAGCCGCCAGTACTCGAGCCCTGTGCGCTCCTCCAGGATGTCCTACAGCGTGTCCTCCGCGCCGCCTTCCATCTTCGCATCCAAGACTACCCGTCTCCGGAGCAGTGCCCCAATGCCCCGACTTGCATCGGAGAACGTTGACTTCGCTCTCTCGGATGCAATCAACACGGAGTTCAAAGCCAACCGGACCAACGAAAAGGCGGAGATGATGCATCTCAACGACAGGTTCGCTAACTACATCGACAAGGTGCGATTCCTGGAGCAACAGAATAAGATTTTGATCGCGGAGTTGGAGCAGCTCAAAGGGAAAGGAACGTCCCGCATCGGGGACCTCTACGAGGATGAGATGAGAGAGCTACGGCGGCAGGTGGACCAGCTCACAAATGAGAAAGCTCGGGTCGAAGTGGACCGGGACAACCTGGGGGACGACATAGAGCGGCTCAGAGAAAAGTAAAAAGCTGAAGGATTCCATGTCACGCACAATTTCGCACAACTAAATATAGGCTATTATACTGTCTATGAATAAGTAACGCTCAAATAAGTGCCTTTTATTAATTACCCTACTTAAGAAAAGCAAGAATAGTCTTTTGGCGCTGCCTAAATATTTTTTTTCTACAGCCTGCAGATACGAAACTACACACATATGAAAAGGCTATTGTTAATAAAGCATTTGCTAGCTATGTATAGTATTAGATTTGATGTCTTTCTTTACTTAAAAACGCAGAGCAACACATCCTTTCTGTGTTTTGCCTTTAACTTATTACGCGATAACAATTTATTATTATTATATTATCTTACTGAACCGTAACTAACTGACGGCTGATTCTTTGCCAGAGCGTCTACGATGCAAAAGAGTAGAACGTATTTCATGTTGGAAGGCTCGAGACTGTTTCGGTGTTCTGGCTTCACTGCTCCGTGATTTTCTCTCCAGTGTGGGTGTGGTACTTGTGGGGGCTGCATTGTGTAATACTTTCCCATCTCCCCTCCAGACTTCAGGAGGAAATGCTGCAGAAAGAGGAGGCAGAACATAACCTGCAGAGCTACAGACAGGTACGACATGTTATCCAGTTCATGTTAAGCACTTTTCCCTTCTTCATAAAACCCCCACAAACGTCACATAATAACTCCAGATGTAGGGCATACCACAGCTGATCCCAAGCCTTTGTTAGGAAGGCTGCCACATGGTGATGCCTGGCTGGCTTATTGATCTGAAGCAATAAGGAGTCCTTAGCTACGGCTAACCTGTCAATCAGTCAAGTCTCCAGAACCTGTCTGTAGGAACATAGGGTTATTTTAACAAATGAACCAAGCACACTTTGCGTAATTCTTTGTATTTTTCACGTTGGATCATATAGGGGGGGGGGGGGGGGGGTGGTGCACTGTGAATAAACTGGGTGTGGTTTTTAACCCTGCCTACCATGCTGATGGATGTAGATAAAGTCCTACATTAGAAACAGGTGTTGTTGTCTCTACATCCATTTACTCCCTGTCCCATCCATTTACTCCCTGTCACCCATCCAATTGTCTGTTTGGCCAGTCCACAAATATTGTCAATCTCGCCCCCCCCCCAAAAAAAAAAGAAAAAAAAGATGAAATAATCGGAATAAAATGTATTCTATTAAATTCATTATCTGATAATGAGAGGAGGGATGTTGTACATGATGTTAAACTGACTCAACAAAGGCCTAGACGTTTGACTTGGTGCGTGTGTGTGTGGTGTGTGTGGTGTGTGCCAACATGCCGTGCCAAGGCTTACAAGCCCTCCTGCCAGTCAGTGGCCTAAAGCAGGGCTCAATAGTGGGCTTTGTCCGGTGGGACGTTGTGGCAGGAAAGCTACTTCTCCCTCACGCCATTGTTACTGCACTGGATGGGGGGAGAAGGGGTTTGTGGGTAAATGACAAAGCAAGCTGTTGTCCGAGTAGGCGACACAACCAGGAACTGGCGGGAGGTGGGGGGGGCTGTTTGCGTGTGGGTGTGTTTATCTGTGTTTGTGTGTGTAGTTGTGTGTATGTGTGTGACTGATGACACCGGCCGCTACTAAGCAGCGGCCAGACAAAAGCCGACCGTGTTTGGTCAAGTACATCTGGCGTTGGCACCGAGAGCCCTATGGGAAGCCAAGGTTGAGAGCAGAGAGCAATCTGGTGCCACCTTATGCTTGGATCAATAGGAAATTGGACTTAATTGAGCATAGCATGTAGGCCATGATAACTGATGTCATTAATTGGCAACATTTTGAGATCGTCTCACAGACGTTTTAAAGACACCTACGTAAAAAGAGGATTTCCCGCTGGCACATGAACGATCGCGCGTTCGTCTTTGACTTTAAATACGGGAAGTTGGTAATCTCATTATCTCCCTTCCTGTTGCTTGTGTTGTTGGAGACAAACACAGGACACTGTCTGTCTTAATCAGCCCACGTACCCAGGCTGCACTGTGACGATTAGCGGCGCGCTTCGGCCGCTGGTTAACTAAGATACAACAACCGATGCCACGCACGATCATCTGACTCACAGCATGACACTCAAAGAAAAAGACAGGTGATTGCCGATGCTAATGCTGAATGGAGAACCTGTATGGAGAATACCACCAATCCATGTTGTGTGTTGCTGTGTGGTGTGTGTGTGTGTTTGTAGGATGTGGACAACGCCTCCCTGGCTCGCCTGGACCTGGAGAGGAAGGTGGAGTCTCTGCAGGAGGAGATCGTCTTTCTCAGGAAGGTGCACGATGAGGTAAGAGGGGGCGAACGGACTCGCTACTTGACGCAACGACTTTGAAGGTATTAATCCAGGTTCCAGATCTGTCCAGGTGGAGGTGGGGGGTGGGGCATGTCACAGACCGCGTTCTGCGCGCCACTGTCACCCAGCACTGATTGGATCAGTCTGTCAACCCTTCAGGGGTCATTACCATGGTGATTACACACACTCAAATAGAGCACCAGAGCTTATGAGGGAGTGGATCAGGGTAGCACATGGAATGACTAAGTATGTGCGGGAGAGAAGGGGCTTGACGGCTCATTCAGCTGTTGGGTGGCGTTGTCGACACACTGGATGACAGGGTTTGCCTCGTCAAAGTATGCGTTCACGTGGGTCAACCCAATAATGTGTCAAACACTATATAGGATTGTAATACTGCTACAAGCAGACCTGCTTTATTTCATGATGCTTACCCCTTCCTACCTCTCCTTTCCCTAACTCTCTTCTCTCCACCTGTTCTCCACCTCTCCTCTCCCTATCTCTCCTCTCCCCTCCTCACCTCTCCTTTCCCCATCTCTCCTCTCCTGTTCCTACCCCTCCTGTCCACTCCCCCCACCTCTCTTTTCCCCTCCTCTCCCTACCTCTCCCTTCTTCTACCCACCTCTCCCCTCCCCACCTCCCCACCTCTCCCCTCCTCTGCTCGCCACACCTCCCCCCTTCTCTCCCCTCCTCTCCCCTGCCCACCTCTCCCCTCCCCTCCTCTCCCCTCCCCTCCGCTCCTTTACCCACCTCTCCCCTCCCCACCTCTCCCCACCTCTCCCCTCCTCTCCCCTCCTCTCCCCTGCTCTGTGTAGGAGGTGGCTGACCTGCATGCTCAAATGCACGAGCAGCATGTTCAGATAGACATGGACGTGGTCAAGCCTGACCTGACTGCTGCCCTGAGGGATGTCCGGCTGCAGTATGAGACTCTGGCCAACAAGAACATGCAGGAGTCTGAGGAATGGTACAAGTCAAAGGTCAGTGGACAGACGCGTTCGTATCGGGTATTTTAAGTGTTGATGTGTGTGCGTGTGTGGTGTGTGTGTGTGTGTGTGGTGTGTGTCCAAGGTGAAGGGCTTTCCTGGATCGCCCTCAGGGGGATTAGCCACTCTCAGCAGGACAGATGGTACTGCACACACACACTCTCGCTTAAAAGCATATTGATCTTCACCAAGGGGAATTAAGGTGAATTTTTGTGTCCCACATTGCCCTTATTGCCAGTAGGTGATCCATTTAGGTTGCGTTGTTCATCAGGGGGAGACAGATCCCATTGGAATGAAACATTAAGACTGGGATGAAAGATAAAGGGAGGAGAGAGGGATCTCAGCTCTTAATCTCAGGGACGCAATCTCCTGACGCAGGGTCAGTCGTGTAGCTCTCTCTCTCTTTCTCTCTTTCTCTCTCGCTCTCTCTCTCTCTCTCTTTCTCTCTCTCTCTCTCTCTCTCTCTCTCTCTCTCTCTCTCTCTCTCTCTCTCTCTCTCTCTCTCTCTCTCTCTCATCACAACAACTCTCAACCTAACCAAACCTCACCTTACTGAATGCAGGCAACGAAAATAGAATACATGTGATGTTGTTCTAGTAATGTCCCTGTTACAATCAGTCCTCCCTGTCTGCCTGCTCGTAAGATAAGCCAGTACGTGTGTGGCATGGCATGAGACTGTCCAACGCCCTGTCTAATGCGCTTTTCCTCCCCCCCCCCCCCCCCTCCCGCCGCGCCCTCCCAGTTCACCGACCTGACCGAGGCGGCAGCGCGCAACACTGACGCCATCCGCCAGGCCAAGCAGGAAGCCAACGAGTATAGGCGTCAGGTCCAGGTCCTTACCTGCGACGTGGAAGCCCTCAAAGGAACGGTAAGCCTCTTGCTTCCTGTCTCCCATGCCCTCAGCTGCACTCATGCGACAAAGGAGATTCACCTGTTAATACTGACCCAGGATCAGCTTTGTCACCTCCAAATCAAATTAAAAAAGGGAGGTTTATCTCACGCCTGCTTTTCAGACCTCCCTTCCCTAACCCAACACGGCCGCTCAGAATTACACTTTCACGTACCTACACATGCCGTACCAGAGAACTGGCTGTTCTGATCGTGTGCTGTGCTGAGTCAAGAGTCATGCAACTTTAATGAGACTTTAAGCGTTAAAATAGAACCGTGGTTCCAGCAAGGGCAGGCTGCTCTCCTCGGGGCTCGATTAGACAGAGGGGGGGAAAGAATAGGAGGAGACACCACCTTGACGCCAGCAGGAAATTGCTGATTTTATATCCTGCTCAATCAGGGGACTTGTTCGACCGAGTGCGTCTTCAAAGTAGCATTCAAAGCAAAGAGGAATTTGAGTTTTGAACGGGAGCGGATGCCATTTACATGAAACTGACTGCCAAAAATCCCTCCGTCCCCCCCTTCAGAACGAGTCTATGGAACGACAGATGAGAGAGATGGAGGACACCTTTGGCGCAGAGGCGGCTACCTACCAGGACACCATCCTCCGCCTGGAGGACGACATCCGCAACATGAAGGACGAGATGGCCCGCCACCTCAGAGAGTACCAGGACCTGCTCAACGTCAAGATGGCCCTGGACATCGAGATAGCCACCTACAGGAAGCTGCTGGAGGGAGAGGAGAGCAGGTGACGCAAGGGGAAGAGGGGAAAAGAGACGGGGGGGAGGCATGGGGGGGAGGCATGAGGGGAGAGGGAGATTTACAGGGAGAGGAGACGAAGAGGAGAGAGAGGGAGGGAGGGATAAAGAGAGAGTTTGTGTGTGTGTGTGTACATGAGTCAGGGTAAATGAACTCTGTAGCAGCCTGGTTACTACCAGTCATTCTCCTGAGGTTGGCGGATTAGGAAGATTAGTCTGTCTGTCTGCTTTACATGTTTCTGGAATCCTCCACTGTCTGTCTAATGCGCTTTTCCCTGCTCTATCCTCCTCCCTCCTCCCTCCCCAACTGTCCGCCCCTCTCTCCTCCCCCCCATTGTTGTTCCTCAATCCCTCTATCTCCTTTCATTCTCTCCTCATCCCAGAATTACCACTCCTATGCCCAACTTCTCTTCTTTCAACCTGAGAGGTACGTTGAATCCCCCTTTTGAAGCCGTTTTCTATTACCGTTTGAAAACCATTGCAGTGAATCGAACTGTATCGAGGACAAATTCCTGAGGACATGGCTTTTGGCAGCAGAGCTCTCAGGCTGTTTGTTCTACCCCAGCAGAGTCCCAGTAGAAGCTCAAGCCTTGAAAATACATGAATTATAGATTGAATCCATGATGGAACTTCACTTCCCAGCTCTGCAGGAAACTAACTGTACTCATAAAGTCTTTTTGTGACAACAAAAAGGAGAAATAAAACGTGAAGCAGGCGTGTTTATCTAATTGTATATGGGGTGCTTCAGGCGCACCTATTTGTTGGACTCTGTAATTGGATAGGACTTAAATGGGATATGTGTATGCATACTTTGTTTGTCCAATCATCTCTATTATTTTAGAATCCATGGTGGAGGCTCGGCCAATGATTGACAGTATGTCCAAAAAGGTTCTGATCAAGACTATTGAGACCAGAGATGGACATGTGAGTTTTCAGCGAATGATCGATCGACTGTAGATCAGCAGGACACTGATTGGTTGCCGAGAATTAGAGATCAACTAATGACGAGAACATATTTCCCCCCAACAGGTAATCAATGAGTCAACCCAGAATCACGACGAGCTCGAGTGATGCCAGCAAGAGTCAAGAAGAAGAGATCTTCCCCCGCTGGAGGACTGCTGGCCCATTGTGAAATGGGGAGAGGGAATAGGCGATATTTCTGTTATTTCAGTGAGCGTTAAAAGTATACTTAAACACACACAAAAAACAAACCGTGAAAACATGTTGAGAACAGCTTTAAAAGTGCCTTGTCACCATGATAGAGGGGCTGGCTGATAGGGTTGTGCTGATATTCTACGATAGAGTAGAAATAGAACACTGTTTAGAGAAGAAACCAGCTATACTGAATGTTTCTATCCATCACTGCTGCAGTCTCTAGTTTACACTGTAACCACAACAACGCTGACAAAATGGCTGTTTTTCCTTGCTCATCAAATTTGACCAAATCACCATAAATAAAGACACTGTCTCATGTTCAATCAACACCAAACTGGCTCTGCTTCTGTACCTCATTAAAACTAATAAAACTAAATAAAAAAAGGAATAAATAACATCTGATATGGCTTTCGTTATTTATGTTAACAAATAACACAAATAAGGTTGTGTCATTGTCGTTTTTAAGACCACTTTGACTTGAAATGTAGCCGAGCTTCTATCACCATCGACAGACTTTGTGCGATGCATGACTACCCTCTAGCGGACAATTAATGGCCTCTCCCTATATATCAGTCAATCACGTTGGCTGTCAGCGGTTGTTTATTTGGGACAACTGGGTTAAATCAACGTGTTCTGTTTTTTCTCCATCCACAGGACAGCGCTTAAGTGGTCAATATAGTGTTTGTCAATAGTGTTGATTTTTGCCATTTCACTGATGGTTGCTCTAATTGCTGCGCCCGATTAGGTGTTGCTTTTCAGTGACCCGATTTGGTTAGTGTGTGTGTTATCTTGTAGTGTTCTAGTTGGAGCTAAGCATTCGACAATATAACAGAATACATACTGATTCAATGCACTTTTGTTGGTGCGTGTAATATTTTGGCCAGCAAGACCAACCGAAACTCTTGAGATGTTGAATTATTGAATACCTCGATTTCCTGTCATCGCCTTGCGCTTTTAACGGAACTTCAACGATTGCAGGCGCCTGCATGCGTCACTAGCCAACCCCGGGGATGCGGGTGACCTTCCATGCGTAAAACTCATTGGCAACTTTAGTTTTTGAATTACACATTACATTATTGACTTGCATGCATAGTGTTAGGTCAAACACATTTCTACTGAAACAGCCTACTTTACCCAATTTTCGCACATTGTTCCGTTGTAACGCGGTGAACATGGTGGTCTGCAAGCTCCGGTTGACCTAAGGACTTCAACCGAAACATCTGATTAATCACTTTTGGAGTTGACAGGACAGCGCTGGAATTAAGCAGCACGTTGATCCGCTGCTATGGGTTCAGCTACATCTGCGTTTGAAAGAACCAGGAACACTGTAGTGCAAGTCGGCTCTCCAGCAGAGACGGAGCGTTGCAAGTTCGTCCCAGAAAAGCGCAGAAGTCAACGGTCGATGATGTTCTCGTGCCACGGAGGTGGTCAAAGTCAGGACAGACGGGAGTCGCTCTCCAAGGTCCTGAACACGCGGTCTATGGACGCTGTCTCGGAATCTTTTGGCGGTAAGAAAAATGACTGAAGCTTTCGCATATATTCACATTAAGCTATTAATTGAATTGTAAAGATTAGCTTCACACTAACCCCGTAATATAGGCCCTCTGTGGACTTTCTTGTTGCCCTATTGATATATTTTAATTGTCGTTCTTCTCTTATTTATCTGCGATTGTTTAAACATGCATTCCAGCATAGAGGCTGGTAACTCATTGTTATGCTCGTCCATAAATCAGATGAAGTCAGATGCGTTCTTTCATGATGAGTAATAATTTGGTGGTCAGAATTGTGGTCCAGACTTAATTTGCCACTTGGCCATTCCTGTTTTTCCTCAAAATCCCATGTATTTTATAGCAATACAGAAGCACCACTAAGATGCATGGGGGTGCTACTCGCACAATCATGGGTTTGAACAACACATTGGACTCACATTTGACTCAATATGATCGTCCACTGACTTGCTTTTTGAAAGATTTTGACATCAACACAAGCCCGACTGTTGGTGCCTCTGCTCCCTCCCCAGACACTCACTAGAGCACCTCACCTAGGTTACCCCAGGCTGCGCGTTTCCCCTAATACTCACAGTGGAAAACCCATTGACTGCCATCTCTTACTATCGTTCAATGGCCTTTACTGTGAATATAGGGCACACTTAAGTATCCTATACTGGCCTGCTAACTCAGACTCAGTGAATTCAAAACATATATTTGTGCAACTCATAGTTCGGCATCGTGGTCATTGTTTTGCCCCAAACCTGTTTTCTTTCCATTGTTTCAACATGTTGGGTTACTGCAGAAAGTCACTCTGTTCAACTTGTATCAATGATTGACTAAAATAGCTCATAAAAATAGCAAGGCTTTTATGGTTTAGATTGCATGGATGACGGCTGTTTTGAATACTGGAAATGAAACGGTTACAAATAGATCGAATAAAGAGTTGACAGACTGCAGTTTACATTTCAAATACATCAATTGGCTTTATTATACTAAATGTTTGCTTGATATACTTTATATTGATATGGTGTATATGTTCTCACCATATGAATGCTTTTAAAATAATACCTTGCTTCCTATGGGGAAAGAGAGGGAGCATCTATAAAAACCAATCCAGTGGAAAACTCTCCAGATATAAACAGCCTCCTGTTTTCTAAGAGGGACTATAATCTCCTTCTCTAACACCATCTGGGGCCTGTGGTGTTAATTTATGTTAAGGAGACCAAAGGAGCGTGTGTGTGTGACAAGTGCAGCTCGTTTCCTCGTGCCATTCCCCTCTCGTGTTTGGATCGACCTCAAACACAACCTGATCCCCTCTGCAACCCGACCGTTTGGTGACGTGGTCAGTTGGAAGAGAAACCGGTCGCAAACGATTGTTTCTAACCGATGACATTATGTATGCAAGTAACGTAGTTTATGCTAAACGCTTGAGAGACAGGAACTCCCTTCGCTGGGTTGGTTTCCAAATAAATAATTATGAGGCAGAAAAAAACTCCTAACATGTCCTGGTACAAACACATAACACAAGACTCACTGCTCAGGGTTTGACCAATCAGTGTGGTCCTTTTTGAAACTTTCACATTTAGAAATGAAATCAATATGCATTTGAATGTCAATATCTCCCTCTAGTGGTGTGAGTAGCATCCTACTACACCCGTGCTATTATCAGCATGATTCTGTCGTACGTGTGTGTATGTGTCCACCATGTGTGTCCATGTACTTGGTGCATTCATTGGTATGTGCTGTATTGTTGTGTTCATACCTGCATAGTCATCTGCCAACCATCGCCCTACGTAAAGGTCAGATCACAGGGTGATCCCCTGGAACGTTGAAGTCTGAGCATTCAAACCCTGGCAGGAAACAGACAAACGTCACAGTGCAGCACAAGCACAACTCTCTCCCTGGATGCCAGGGCCAGTCTCAGATGGTGGGAGAGCCAGCTACCGTCCCGCCTCAAACTGCTTAGCCCCCAGCCAGCCAGTGAGGTACTGCCCCATCCACAGCCTCCATCGGGCTGTGAGTTTGCACACCCATGAAACGACGTCAACCCTGCCACCTGGGAGCCGGCTCTTGTCTATGGCCTGACTCCACGGACCAAACCACCGTGTCTCGACGCGGAGAAGCAAACATAGCATAGAGAAAGCAACATCAGCAGCATCCACAGCAAGACCCCCTGCCGTCCGCATCATCGGACCCTCCGGCTGGTGTGTCCGAGTCGGACGCTGTGTCGCCGTGCTGACACGTAACCTCCAGGTACCAGAAATCTACCACGGGGGTCTTCAGAGACCGCGCTGCTGACGAGTCTAGAGCGTGACCTTGCGTTTCGCCAGATCAACAACCCCATGGCAACGGAGATGGACCTCTCTCTCTCAACCAGCCAATGGCGGGGAGAGAACGGAGACCTAAGAGCTGCGATCCCATGTGCACTGCCATACCTTCTGGCTGCTCGGATGGAAATCCATAGATGCGTTAAGGCCAGTGTTCTCCCTGGTGCGAAGCGGGCATGAGGACACATGGTTAAAAGTCAGTGCCAGGGAAGCGCTACAGAGAGCTAAACAGATGCTTGGAGGCAAAAGATTGTTCAAATGGTGAGCGTCTGTGTTTTATACGCCAACCCTTAGCTTGAGGAAACACCGCAAAGTTCAACGCAAATACGTTATTGCAATGCAGCGTACCTCATCAAGAATGAAGGAGGAAAATTGTTTGGTCGCAAATGAAGATGAGTTTGTCACTTGCCCTCCACCTAAAATGTTTTTTTTTCCGTCTGTTTTTCTACCAAATTGGATGAGTATGAACCAAACTCTGCATTCGTCATAAATATGTCATTGTGCCTTGCGTAAGATAGCAGAACTTTGGTCCTCCCCTGTGACAAAAGACCACATGCAAGCAAGTTATCAGCACAAGATTGTGTCCGTGTGGTTGCAGTAGGTGGTCTCGAGGCCTTCTGCTCGTCTGTCAGCTGTCTCCAAGCCCTCGTTAGTCCCCCCCTGGACGAGCCATGCTCCGCCTGCTCCATGTGTTGCACTGCACGGGGTCTCTTACTTCATCCGCCTGTTCAACACTGCCCGCTAGTAACATTGCAAGACAAACAGAAGATACGTTGGCGCGCGCACGTGCGTGGGCGTTCACCTGTTCGCAGGTTGTCGATGCTTTGATTGGTTCAGGGCCTTTATGTGTGTGTGTGTGTGTGTGCGTCTTGGCCTTGCAGAGGGGAGAGCTTATATAAGATGAACACTCTTCTCCTGCTCTAATGCCATGGCTGGATGGTGACTCAGCGATGCAGGGTCGGTGCCAGTCAACGACAGTGCAATCACATCATTGATAAGAATGCGTTGCATGAAAAGTTGGACACGGCTGCACTCCAGACTCGCTGTTTTTGCATGGGGAGAGTGAAGGAAGAGGAGCCAATCAAACGAGACCGAACGCAGACGAGAGAGCAAGGGAGTGTGAGAGACGGACTGTTGTTTTTAGGCTGCAGGAGACAACAAAATGATAACGAGATAACGAGCGATATGCAAGGCTGTGCAAGGGTAGAGTCAGTTGGCGGTATGAGAGAGTATGACCAGGTGCTGGATGGTTAGTAGGTTTGGAAGGGGTTGGTAAGAGCTGGAGGTAGCGTGCCAAACGCATGAAGGTAGGCGAGAAGGAGAGAGAGAGAGAGAGAGAGAGAGAAAGAGAGAGAGAGAGAGAGAGAGAAGGAGAGAGAGAGAGAGAGAGAGAGAGAGAGAGTGGGGGGGGATTAGGGTTAAGGTTAGGTGTTGTTTCAGAGGAGGACAGAATGTGACAGAAACAGAGAATTATGTCATGCATGTCTTGCTTTGGTCTTCCTGCCCAGTTGCAATTTGCCCTTTTCTCTCACTTTCTCACTTTCTTTCTGTTACCAACTCACTCTTTCACTCTCCGTCTCTTGCTACATCTCACTATGCCGTGTAGATATCGCTCTCTATCTCTTCCTCTCTCATTCTCTCCCAGTTCAGTTTAGCGAAGGCTTTCCTTTTCTCTTTCTCTCTTCCCTTTTCTCCAATGCCTTAATTACTGAAAAGAGAGCTTTTACTCCATCAATTATGAGTGTATTGTACCCTTGTTCTGCCCACATTTCCTCTGTCACCATTATCCATGTGCTTCAGAACGGAGCTAATTACAATAGAACCGAACTGAAGGACAAAGGCAATTATGGAGCCATTGTAATGGACAGAGGTTTCACCGTTGCTTCGCTGATTTGGCCCTTGATTCAAAGAAATATGGAGGAGACATTTGACTGACATGCACAAGACTTTGATTGGTAGAACAGTGTTGTGCGACCTCTGTGTTCAGTCTCGGTGGTGCTTAAATAGCCCCTGACCTTGAGTCTGGAAGGTCAGGGGCTATTTTAGGTCCTTTGACCCTCCCAGTATTCTGATGAGAAACAAGTCTTTGACTTGACAAGGCAAAAGGAAGAAACAACACTCTGTGACTTCGGTAAGTGCGAAAGACAGATTAGGAAAGCGAGTGAGGGAGATTGACATAGAGAGAGAGAGAGAGAGAGAGAGAGAGAGAGAGAGAGATAACCAGAGTGTGAAGGATCTGGTGTTACTTCTGACAGTGGCACAGTCGCTATCTAAGGAGTAGGTAAGCATGCTCTCATCAGTAAGAGTCCAAACGCACCATCCCCACACTCTCTCTCCCTTTCTCTATTCACCTTCTCTCTCCCTCTCTCTCTCTCTCTCTCTCCCTCTCTCTCTCTCTCTCTCTCTCTATCCCTCTCACGCTCCTTCTCGCTCTCTCTTTGTTCATTGCATGGCATTTACGTAATACATGGAATCCGCTTCAACAATCGCCAGGGTGTAGATAATCTGCAGTTAACACATGGCAGTGTAACCTGTCCCCAATCCTGTTTCAACTTGGATAAAACGCTCTCAGTTCCTTCTCTTCGGACGGGAGTTAAGCTTTTGATTGATATTTTTCATTTCAAAGCCAACTAAGTCAGCGCTCATAACCAATCAACAACTAATGAACAATAACAGTGATTGAATGTGTTTATACAGACCCAGTGGAGTTCCCAATGTGGAATTCAGCTGTTAAAGACATGTGCCGTTCCTATGGTAACTCAAGCCGAGCGAGAAAAGGGAGATAGGTAGTGAGAAAAAATGCAGAGAGAGAGACGAAGGGAGGGAGAGGACTCAGGAGGCATTTTGAAGGACCCTGGCTCTTTGAATAGGTGAGAGAGAGAGGGAGAGAGAGGGAGAGAGAGAGCAAGATCGAGAGAGAGCAAGATGGAGAGAGAGAGCTACTGTAAAGATTGAATGATGAGAAAAGGCAGAGATGGGCTTTGTGTCCTCCCTCCCACTCGATCACTGGGCGAACATGGGTGGCGGGGGAGGTGGGGGAGGGATGGGGGTGGGTAGGGGGGGGGGGAGAGAAAGTTGTCGCTGCACGGTCCGAGCTCCCTGCGCTCGTCCTTGAGCTTCCCTCCGTCGTCGTCCTTTCTCTTCGCCAGGAGCCAGAGTGTTTCTCTCCTTCATTCCTACCGCGTCACCAAGTCGTTTACCCTTCTCACGTTGGGGCAGACGATGGTTTCGACGAGCCAACGTCATCCGCCAACAGTTGCGAAGCGAGGTAGAAGGATGTGTTTCAGTGTTAGGACGGCCCCCTGCTTAGATGTGAGGGTGCAGATGATTCATTTACCAAATGGATTTTTCATCGGAAGCTTTTAGCCCAGTCGACGCGATCCCATTTCTACGAAAGGAACGGCGATAGGTCCATTTACGCAGTCTGCTTGACCCTCGGTCATAATACTGCTCCAGTCACAAAAACAGATGATTGTTCCTGATGGTTCTCGCTCAGGGTGATCCTACAGTGAGCCTCAACCACATGACGGACTTCTGTGATTGGAGAATGATGTTGTTCGGTCTAGATGGGCGGCTGTAAAGATGATTCAGCGATTCTACGCCCTGTTTTGCGTATCCCATGTTGAGTCACTGTTGCAGTGATGCATTGTGGTCTGAGTTGTGTGCCCCTGGTCAATACTTCAATAAGACAATGGCTGACCACTGGCATCACTGTCACAACTCACCTATAGGCAGCTGGGGATGAGGTCTTGGGGTGTATCTCAATAAGTGATGCTCCCCATCTGTCATCTGATTGGACAGAATCTGAGTCGTCCTCACAGCACGTTTGCACAGCTTAAGTGGAACAGTGGAAAAGTGGAAGTCCTGGGCTCAAAACAGTTTCAATTGAGATCATCATTAAAATTGTATTTCGCTTTGCAACTAGACTTGATTGACATCTGTGAATCTGGTGCCAAAATCATACAAAATTCATCATCATACAAAACAAAATTAGACTTGAAAGAGACTAGAGATTAGACTTGTGACTTGAAGCCATTCGGTGCTGGTAACCTCAGGCTACGGGGGCAAGTGTGGTATCTGGGCAAGATCATGCACCCAGCCCTGCCATCCCAGCCATGAGGCGGATGCCAGAGGTCGCTGTGTGAGCGTCGCGTGACGTATCCGAGATGACCTCTGACCTCTCTCAGACACAGACGCCAGCTTGCCACCCCTGAGCATGTTCTCCGGAAGCAGGCGGTCAACTGGGCCAACAGTGTAACAGATGGCTGGCGTGACCTACCATGTTGGATGTTGCTCGATTGATAGATATTCCTGGAGCTGTTCTTTGTTCAATTCAATTCAATTTATTTTTGTAACGCCCAAAATCACAACAACAGTTGCCTCGAAGGGCGACAAAGATTCTATCATTGGTCAATAAACAGAAAAGCAAGTTAAACAACGTCCATATGATTTTAGCAAATAGACATCTGTCCCAGAACATCCCCTGTCCTTAGACCCTCCTTCTCAGCGAGGAAAAACTACCAAAAACCCTGTGGGAATAAGTAGAAACCTCAAGGAGAACCACAGTGAAGGAGAGATCCTACTCCCACGGATGGACAGGCTGTAGATGGTCCAGGACTGGCGCGCATCCATCTGCAGATGGACTGTAGAGAGAGAACCACTCAGGAGGAAGGAGGGGCTCATCTAGATCATCTAGTGTGAGGAGAGTTCAGCTATTCAGAGAAGTGGATCTGAGGAGAGCAGCTCGTCTGTTGTAGGAAGCATTCCTCCGACTTGTTAGGATTTGGGCTGAAGCAATCGCTAGTTACGTTGGGAAACAAGGAAAAAATTCCTGTTATCTGGAAGACAAGGAAGGTGGTTGTGTGTAGTTTGCTTTTCAAGAGGGCGGTGGAGCTCTGGACCAAAGGGCCGTACGTACCACATTGGGAAAACATGAGTATTACAAATGAAATAAAAGCTTTTAGTCAGATCTTTCCAATGCCAAAAGGATACACGGAAATATGATGTTGATAATCTATTTGTAACTGTAGAAAGTATGTATATATTTGAAAGGATTCAAAGAAAAATGGGGCTTAATGTACATTGGCTCTCAAATCCACTGCCTAAAATGCACTTATGACCACCCTGGCTCTGAACCCTCGATATGTCCCTGAACGACCTCATCAAGGCGTGGGTTTCTGGGGCTAATATATGACACCGGTAAATCTGGCAGCGTGACAACATTTGGCTTGGCAGGTGCTCGCACACCCTGTAACCGGGAGATGGCAGGTGTGAACAAGCAGGTGTTGAGAGACAGATGTGGAACGGAAGCTATATATAGACCTTTGGAGGCCTGGTGATGAACTGCTTGGCAGGGACCAAAGGTGACGCGCTGTTGACGGTGTCAGGTTTCTCACCTCTGCCCTGAGGAGAACGGTGCGCTCATAAAAGTGCCATCCGTAAGTAAACAGCACGGCCATTTACGGTCGACGTTTCTCATCAACGGTTTTTATCCTTTCACTTTTTCCTCTGCGAATATAAGCACCGAATAACATCCTTAATCACAAGCATTCGTTTCAGCGACCCTTACCTGTTTTGCTTTGACACCACAAGTCCTCCTCGATTTCTTCGATGGCGGTGCAAGCAGCCGTTTCTGAACGCACGAGACGAACGTTTCGTTGTCAAACGGAACCCGAAGGTGTATGTTCAGTGATTTTAACAGTGGAGGAATCCGGACGCTTCTACCTTTGAAAGAAAGTAGACCTTAGGCCGCTTGACCCACCTTTGATGTCGTAAACGGCAGACACAGAGCAGAAAACCTCTGTCTTGAAGAGGGATGTGTAGAGGTTCTGCATATGATGATATCCTGCTCTGGGACTGCATGTCTTCAGAGTCTCATAGAGACAGACACGCAGCTTCACGCAGTATAGTCCGTCCTCTTCAGTAGACAGAAGACTGAAGGTCTTGTCCTCTACAGAAAGGCTTGTGTTTTGCAAGGCAGAGGCCACGGTCATGGATCTGCAGAATAGCATCTGACCTCCTCCCAACCCCGTGAGTGAATAGGCTCCGAGAAAAATGCCTAAGTAAGTAGAGCGTGCGTGGGCGTGTGTGGTGGGCGGCGTGCGTGTGGGCAGAGCGGAGAAAAAAAAAACATTCTCTCTTTTTCTTCCCTACTTGGATTTGGTGAAGGCAGACCATTTCCATTTGGAACGATTCAAGTAGATCCCAGGAGCTGAAAGCCGGAATCATAACAGCACCACTGAGCCCCCCCCCTGTCCCCCCCCCTGTCCCCCCGTCAAACAGACACCAGACATAATGGGAGACGCGGGACGTCAGATATAGCACTCGTGAGGCAGGCAGCACCACTCTCCATATCAAAGTCAAGTGCTTGTTGTCAGGGTTAAACAGAAGTTAAAGCCTGTATTAGTTTACAGTTTGCAACGACGAGGCGAGCGGCACAAAAAAAACAACCTGCTTTCCTGTCTGAAGTTTCTCGCGGCAGATGATTGCAGTTAATCAGGATATTGCAGGATAAGGTTAATCACCATGAGGAATAAGTGCAGCGGTTGACCGAATGTGTATCGTGGTGGTTGGTAAGGTAACCCCGGTAAAAGGGTAGTGTAAAAGGAGACATCTTACAATTAACAGTGAGTGCATGGCAGCCACTAGCCCATGGCTCTGAGTAGACTTAAGTGGAGTGAAATTGCATTAAAGAATAATTATGACGAGAGTCTGCGTGTGTGTGTGTGTGTACGTGGGCATGTGTGTACATACTGTATACTTCATAGGTCACCCCTTAGTAACAAGGCAATATTCCTCTTGACAGTATACTGTAAACATTGTAGATATATTCACGGATAGTCAAGGACAGCCAAGGAATTAAATCTTTCTACACACACATACAGTGCATATATACACAGGCTCAAACCCATATGGTCATGCGTAGAACGTTTTCTCACACGTATACAAAAATACACGTTACGATATCTTGAATAAACATTGATAGAGCGTGTTGGATATACAGTAAAAGCTAATGTATACTGTGTTGATAGGTTGCTAACCGTCTAATGTATAGTCAAAGAAAGAGGGAGACGAGAGAGCGAGCCGGGATGTAAATATTCAGGAACTCGCCCTGAAGAGTATGTATGGTACAATAAAAACAAATGAGTCAAATAATTGTGTGAGGGAGAACGGGAGTGAGTGAGTGGAGAGGGAGGGGGGAGGGGAGGGGAGAGAGAGGAAAGAGGGAGGGAGAGCGGGAGGGAGGATAATCAACTGCCGTGTGAGCAAAGCAGTGGGACGAGTCAGAGAGAATACCACAGGGAGAGAGAGAGAGAGAGAGACAGACAGAGAGAGAGAGAGAGAGAGAGAGAGAGAGAGAGAGAGAGAGAGGGAAAGGGAAGGAGCGAGCGAGCGAGGCTTCGGATCTCTATATCGCTCTCTTTTTAGAGAGAGTGGTAAGTGTGGCAGGGAGAGACTGAGCTGAAGAAAGACCAAGAGAGGAGCGAGACAAACAGAGTCACCGAGACACAGTAAGATACGAAGGGAGAGAAAGAGACAGAGGGAGAGAGACACAGAGAGAGACAAGCACCAAAGCTAAAGGCTCCTGAAGCTCTCGGTGGCCCAGCAGGATGATGAGGAAGGCAGGGCAACACTGACGCGCGTGCCCTGGATAAGAGTTCCCTCTCAGCCCTGCCAGAACTTAGCCCGCCGAACGCACAGCCCCCCCTTCCCCTCTCCCCCTCGGTCTCAACCGACTGCACCTAGCTACCAGCCCCAGCGGCACCCAGGGGGGGCTGGAGGGGCGGGGGGCGGGGGGGAGCGAACTCTTCCGGGGAACTGCCTGGAGAGGCGCCCCTTACGGTCCCTCTCCCAGCCTGCCGCTCCGACCGAGGGACGCCGGAGAGAGACGGGGAGAAGAGCTCCGGAGGAGGCGGAGGCGGAGCGTCCGGAGCAGACATGACAGAACCCACCTCAAAGAAACAAGGATTTAAAAAGTGCCGGAGTGCTACTTTCAGCATCGATGGATTTAGTTTCACGATCGGTAAGCGACCGGGGGGGGGGGGGGCACGAAAGCCCGTGTGCTTGTGCTTGCGAGAGAGCGAAAGCGGGAGACAGAGAGGGGGGTAGGAGATGGATAGACGCGGCCGGAGAGAACGAAATAGACAATGTGTGCGTGCGCGATGTTCAGTGCCATGGAGTGTATTTGCGAATTCATCCAGCAGTGAACAGATGGTGTTCTTGACACAAGGTTTTATTATGTTTGAAGTGTAATCTATGTCAGCCTCCATCAACACTGATCCATATACCCATCTGAGGGACCTCTACTTCTTAGAAGTATGACACAGTAAGACAGTGATTGGAATCTGGGATGTTGGTAATTGACGCAAACAAGTTTCGATGTTGCAGTAGAGATAGTCTTAACTGTCTAGCAGACTCTTCTGGTCTCCCTTGTGGCTATATAAACTCCATGTGTCGATCATGTCTCATGCAAACGGAATTATTGGACAACTTGTGCGTGACTGGGCACAAAAACGACATTGCTTAGACGCAGCATGACAACTACCTTTTTCGAAGTTGCTCTTCAACATGGCTTTAGAATGGTGGGAAATAATCTGCGGAGTTTCATGAACAACTGCGTGTTGGTCTGTCTTCCCCTCTGCATGTCAACTCCCTGCTTTTGTCACGAGTGATGTAGCGAGGGAATAATGACCACAAGGCACTGGGCTGAACATTTGTCTCATTCAGTCAACGCTGTGTCGAGTCAAATATCCCTGGGTTGCCTGAAAAGAATAGGATTGCGTAACAGCTCCGCACACAGGCTCTCCCTCTCCCTCTTTTTCTCTTTCTGTCTCTATCTCTTCCCCCTCCTTCTCCCTTTGTCTTTCTCCCTCGCTCCCCCCCCAAAAAACTGAAATAGTTCACAATGACTTATCCAGATTTCTCATTTTCTCCTGGACTTTTGTTTCGGCATTGTCCCCCTCCCTGGAGCTGGTTCCCTATTATGGACCCGTCAGACGCGGGGGGACAATTGAAGAATGCGGTCGTCTTGCCTCCTAACGTGACAGGCCAAGGCAGCGCTGGAGAGCGGTTATTGGTGTTCAAATGAAGAGGGGGAAGGCAAAACAATAGGGGCCAAGATTGACACAGCCGTAGTTGGCGGGGAACGCCGAGCGATGCAGGGCAGTAATTACCGAGCTCTCAAAGGTCAAGTGGCAGAGTGTTACGTAACGCCTGTTCTGTCGCTCGCTCGGCTCTCTCGCTCCCTCGCTCCCTCTCCCGCTCGCCGGCGGAGGACAGGGGGGGGGGGGGACTTGAGAGGGGAGGAGGTGGAGGAGGGGGGACTTGATGGCTTTCGCTCCTGCGGACGTGTTTCGGACGGGGCGGTCCTGTTCAAAGTCAATCGGGTGACCTCGCAGGAACAGTTGAACGCCAAAGCGAGCCCAGGTTTGTCGACAAGGGGTCTCCCTCTCTCTCCCTGCTTACATGGGGCCTGCCTGCGGTCGCCATGGGGGGGTAGGATCGGACATCGTCCACGTGTGCCTGCCTGCCAGAAATGGGCTTTGTGTTTGTGTGTGTCTACATTTACATTTTGTTTTGCCGTGCAGTCCCTGTTAACGTTTGGACAGGGTTTTAATGACTGTGTTCTGCGCGCTGTATTTATGGATGGCTGTTTTGTGTGCGCGCGTCTGCGTGTCCTTATGAGTTCATGTGATTATTTTCTGTTCACACGTCCTACGCCTGTTGCTATCAGTGACTGAGTATGTGCTCTGTGGAGACCTCATTAAGAAACTCACACCTGTTTGGCAATCACCCGAACCATGGCTTGTTTGTGTGTGTGTGTGTGTGTGTGCACGTGTGTACGTGTGTGTATGTGTGTGTATGTGTGTGTGTAAGAAACTCAGAGCAAGGGGCAGGGCTCTCTGGGCTTAACTATAGCCTCTGATTCCCAAGTAGAGGAGGTAAGTGTGTGTGTGTGAGTGTAGGCGGGTATGGGTGTGTGTGTGTGTTTGTGAGTGTGGGCGGTTTTGCGGTCTCAGTCGTCACGGCATTAACAGAGTAGTCCCTGGCTGAGCACAGGGAATCATTATCTCTAATGAAGTGGCCTCTCCCATCAGTAGCACCCAAACACATGGACCAACACGGCATACCCCCTCCCTCCCTCCCTCCCTCTGTCCCTCCCTCACTACATCCCTCCCTCCCTCACTACCTCTCTCCTTCTCTCTCTCTTTCTCTCCTTCCCTCTCTCCTGCTCTTTTTTCTCTCGATCACTCAAATTCCTCCTTTCTCTTCCCTTCTGCTCTCTATCGCTTCTCTCTCTTGCTTACTATCCCTCCTCTCCGCCTCCCTCCCTCTCTCTCTAAAGCCTTGTGCTCTCTCTCTCTCTCTCTCCCTCTCGCTCTCTCTAAAGCCTTGTACTCTCTTCCCCCTCCCTCTCTCTCTAAAGTATTGTCGTCTCTCTCCCTCCCTCTCTCTCTCCAAACCTTGTCGTCTCTCTCCCTCCCTCTCTCTCTAAAGCCTTGTGTTCTCTCTCTCTCTCTCTCTCTCTCTCTCTCTCTCTAAAGCCTTCTCCTCTCTCACCCTCTCTCTCTCTCTAAAGCCTTGTCCTCTCTCACCCTCTCTCTCTCTCTAAAGTCTTGTCCTCTCTCTCCCTCCTTCTCTCTCTAAAGTCTAGTCGTCACTCTCACTCTCCCTCCCTCTCTCTCTAAAGCCTTGTCCTCTCTCTCCCTCCCTCAATCTGCCTGGATAGGCAGCCTCCATACCAGGTGATTTTTCCTGATTTCTCCTAATGAACTGGCCCTCATCTGCTGCCATGGTGTTTGGCTCCGCTGTAAACGGCCTGGCAACTGGGCTGCCCTCCTTGCTTGTCCAGTCTGCCTGCTGATGTCTCCCTCCGTCCATCCCTCCCTCCCAATCTCTTTCTCTCTGTCCCTCTCTCCTTCCCTCTTTCTCTCTGACCCCTTTTATCATTCAATCCCTTCGTCTTTCAATCACTCTCCCTTTCTCTCTCCCTGTGGCTCTTTTCCTCACATTTCCTTCCTCAATCCTCCGTGAGTTTGGGTGTGATAGCACACGTCTTCCATTCTCACATCCTTTCATCTTCCGTCGCTCCTTTCATCTTCTTCTGGCCCTGTGTTTCTTGTTCTCCGACCCCTTGCCTCCCCATTTACCTGTTCCTCCTCCCTCCTTCTCTCCCTCCCTCCCTCTGTCTCAACCCCTCCTCCAACCCTCCCATGCCCTCCTCATCCCTCCACCCTCCCTGTCTTCTCACTCCCTCTTTCCCCTTCTCTCTCTCTTTGACACTTTCTTCTCAATCCTTTCTCACTCCCTCCGTCTCTTCTCTTTCCCGCTCTGTCCCGCTCTCTCTCCTTCTCCGTCTCTCTCTCTCTCTTCTATAACCCCCCCCTGCCACTCTCTTACCCGCCTTTCCTCTCATTCTCTACCCTCCCTCCTTCCCTCTCTCCCTTTTCTTCCATCCCCCCACTTTCTCAACCATCTCTCCTCACGTTCTCCAACCTCCCTCCCTCCCGCCCCGCTTGGTCCAAGTGACGCGAGTGGACATCGCCTCTGTAAGTGCTGGTCATCAGTGGGGTTAAAGAAACCCAGAAACCATGGTTACCCCAAGCCTCCTCGTAGGGGCGTAATCTCCCCCGGAGCGATCAAAAACACAAGTCCGCCCGGAGGAGGCCAACCGCACCCCAGTCACAATGCACACAGACTCAGAGAGAGGTGCGTACGTCTGTTCCTATGTTTGTTTGTTCTGTCTGCTAAAATGCTTTGCCCAGGCTAGGACGTAGGCATCGTTTCGTAACTAGATAGATCGGTAGTTATATTGCAGATGAGTTTTATTTTTTTGCGCAGATGTGCTTCAAGCGTCAATGTGTGCCCGTGGCTTGTTTACACGTGTGTCTCTGTGTGTGTCTTCGCACGTATGTGTGTGTGTGTGTGTGTGTGTGTGGGAGAGGGGGTGGTGGGGGGGTGCCTCCAATGCCATAAACACCACTTATCAGGTGAAGCACTGTAACCTCAGCGAAGACATCTGCTCAACATCTCTGCCATGTTGTTGGGCTCTCCTAGAAGCTGTGCGCAACCTTAAACGGAGCGTTTTGTGATGGGGCTGACTGAGGCTTCAGAGTAGATCTGCCAAGGGCAGAGAGACCCACAGGTATCTAGGCAACTGAGATCATATGAGGCTGCCAAATTAAATCCTACAAACAGGCTTTTGAAGCAGTAAAATGATTAATGTTAAAGAGTAATCCTGACCAGGTTCCCTAATAAGGGTACGATCAGTTCGTAATCGACTGGCCTGGAAGTTATTTTTGGTTTTATTATGTGTGTTTTCAACGGTGCCGTTTTCAGTGGATTGTTTATTTTATAGTAGAGAGGTGTTTCAGTAGGATATTTATTACAGTACAAAGGTGTTTCAGTGAGGTATTTTGTTAGGGTACAAAGGTGTTTCAGTAGAATGTTTATTTTATTGTACTTATTTGTATTATTCTTCCGTGGAGTGTCATTTGAAGGCAAAGTGCTGTTTCAGTTAAGTATCCGTTTGCAGAAACCCTCACAGACAGTAGGGGGGGCTATTGTATTAGAGAGTGGTGGCAGCGGCGTAAACTGAATGTGTCTTTAGGTGTGCGTGAGAGAGAGAGAGAGAGAGAGAGAGAGAGAGAGAAAGAGAGAAAGAGAGAAAGAGAGAAAGAGAGAGAGAAAGAGACAGATCTGTGAGAAAGTATGTGTGAGTGTGTTTGTGAAGGTTTGCCTATGTGTGGATTGTTTCATCTTCCCTGAATCCCAAGAGTGTGACAGAAAGTGCACCCCTAGACAGAAAGTGCACCCCTAGACAGAAAGTGCACCCCTAGACAGAAAGTGCACCCCTAGACAGAAAGTACACCCCTAGGTGATGAGAACAGCACCGTCACTGACATTGTGACCGAAAACCTCAGTCCCTAGCCGTCTGGGAGCAATGGTGTAATGCTAATCAGACTGACTGTCAGGCCCTGAGGACTGGCGCAGGGTTGTAGTCACAGGAAGGGAATGGAACCCTGAAGCGTCACATTGTGTTGGATCAAGGCCGTTTGGGAGATGGATTGAGAGCATGGGCATGTTTGTTGGGGAGAAACAGACTGAGTCAGAGACAGAGGCACATATAGAGACAGTGGTGGAGACAGACAGCACAAGACGCAGAGGTAAAAGCAGGAAGAGGTAGAGGCAGAGGCCAACATAGAGGCAGAGGCCAACATAGAGGCAGAGGCAACATAGAGGCAGAGGCAACATAGAGGCAGAGGCCAACATAGAGACAGAGGCCAACATAGAGGCAGAGGCAAACATAGAGGCAGAGGCAAACATAGAGGCAGAGGCAAACATAGAGGCAGAGGCCAACATGGAGGCAGAGGCCAACATAGAGGCAGAGGCCAACATGGAGGCAGAGGCCAACATAGAGGCAGAGGCAAACATGGAGGCAGAGGTCAACATAGAGGAAGAGGCTAACATAGAGGCAGAGGTCAACATAGAGGAAGAGGCCAAAATAGAGGCAGAGGCAACATAGAGGAAGAGGCCAAAATAGAGGCAGAGGCCAACATAGAGGAAGAGGCAAACATGGAGGCAGAGGTCAACATAGAGGAAGAGGCCAAAATAGAGGCAGAGGCAACATAGAGGCAGAGGTCAACATAGAGGAAGAGGCTAACATAGAGGCTGAGGCCAACATAGAGGTAGAGAGAGGTAGCGATGGAATTGGAGAGGATGAATGGGCCGGAGAGGCAGACACCAAAAACGAGGCCAAAAAGACAGTTTCCCTTCTTGCCCGTTTCACATTAAACGTATCTGACCCTCGTTCTCTCCCCCTCTCTTTCTCTCTCACTTTCTCCTTTCACAGTGGCTAACGAGGCTGGAGAAAGTAACGCTCGCCCGCTGACTCGCTTTGCTCGTGAGTCGCCTCTTCAAGCTCACTCACAGACATTCATCACGCTCGTCATTCAAAGTCACATTCCCACCTTTCAATGAACAACACGCCCCTCGACCCAGAAAACCATCTTTCGGACCAACAGCTTCAATGAATCATATCTCAAGTATAGTAATATCTCACCCAAGATCTAGACAGGCTTTTCAACAGAGATTTTTATGGGCCATTTATTATTTTTTCGTAACTCTGTATGCAGGTCAATAACTAAACAGTAGGGGGCAATATACACCTGATGATGGCAAACCATGGCGTTGCATGCTGATGTCAACTTTTTATCAACAAGATTTATAATGTGATTAAACCCACGATATGGTACTTTGTATTAAACACTGACATCTACTGATTACAATTTTAGAATCTTGTCTTTGAAATAATAGCCCGGGTAAATAAAGTGGGAAATGATTGGGATCATTTATTATTGTTCAGGGTCCAAATCCCAGAATGCCTTGTGGAACGCCATCACAGCGGGGATCGGGATCAAGGATAAAGACAAGAGAGGCATCGTCATCGACCCCCGAAGCCCTGAGGAGATCCTGGCCGACGAGCTTCCGTCTGTAGATGGACCAGACGCCATGGAGAAGACCGCCATCAGGTCTGGACATAAGAGGGGATCCATCCTACACACACACACACACACACACACACACACACACACACACACACACACACACATACATACTTTCACCCTCATAATCTCTCTACTATCTCTCTCTCACACACACAAACGTGCAGTTTCACAATCTCAATCTCTGCGCTATCGCTCTCTCACACGCTCGCGCACTTGGGCAATCTTGATTACTCTGCTATCTCTCTCTCTCACACGCAAACAAAATCATACACACACACACGCACACACACCTAAGACACAGAATTATTCCCTGTTCCCTCTCTTTTGGGATTTGATTTAACTGCTCTGATGCATACGTCACCTGCGTGGTAGCGGTAGCTGTGATTGGTTAGCTAATGGCTTCTTGATTGGGCCCAATTGATCAGTAAGATAGCTGGTTGAATTTTGCAATAAATATTGTTGCTGTGTGTTGCCGGAACCCTCACTTGGGGATGAAAAGAAACGAATGCTGGATTCGCTTCATTTGTGTTTGGGTTGCAAAAAACATCTATTTATAATGAGTTGCTCAAGACAAAAAAAATATTTGAAAACAAACCGTATACGTGTGGAAATCTTGGGGTTTCCAAGCATTGCAGTGATACAGCTACTACACCCCTGAGTACCAACCTATCCTGCCATTCATCACTGAAGAAGATTATGTTTGTAGATGAAATGATGATGATGATGTGTGTGTGTGTGTGTGTGTGTGTGTGTGTGTGTGTGTGTGTGTGTGTGTCGATCTGTGTGTGCAAATAATCCCGGGACGAAATTTGAGTTATCTGTTTTGACATGCAAATGATATATGTGTTATGGCGTATCAATGTAGCTAACCTAAGGATTCTGGATGTGTATAGTAAATATGTGTATGTGTGTTGTTTTATTTATTACGTTTTGATGTTTAAATTCCTTGGATAACGACTTTGAAGACTTCAACGAAATGCTTGGTGAGCGTAGCATTTGTTGGAGAGAGTCATGCATGGTGGTAGAATACTTTGGGTCCATTATTGTTGGACTGATGGTTATGGTCCTCTCATCAACTGTCCCCTCTCTTTGTCTTTCTCTCCCTCCCTGTCCCTTTTGGTGCCTCTTGTGTGCCATAATCCATAACACTTAGCATATCACAGTGCTCTCAGACTGAGAGATGTCAATAGCCAAATAGCTGTCACAGATGGTATTATTCTCATCAGATTTATTCATTCAAAATGAAGAGTAAAGATAATCAAAAAGATTATATCCAGGATCATTTTTCAGTCTCAGCTTGAAATCATTTGGATACCTGATTGCGGATCAGGGGTGGTCATCTAATCCATTGTATATAGCAGAGCAGTTGATGATTTTTTCAGCCATATTCATTAGCTGTAAAAGCGCTTCCACATTTGAAAGACATATCTTTATTTAATTTTTTCGACTAAAAAGGTTTACCAGTGTCTTTCATGCACACGCACAAATGCAAACAGTCACGATTGCTACATCTCTACACAAAACATGACTGCGGAAGTAAATACATCTGCTTCTTATTGGCCAGCTGGCTATCAGTCAAACAATGTGAGCCAATAAATGAGTTGATACAGCAGGCGCTGACCGGGTCTTCCTGCCAAATTACACACACGCACACACACATATTGGTATCTATAAATACCACTGTAAAAATCTCTGCACAGGATCCCCTAATGCTCCATTACGGCCTTTATTGATGGCACTCCAACCGTCCAGGCGGCTAGCACAGGGACGCGTTGCCTTGGCGGCAGCCCCCTGTGGGGTAGAGACGAAGGGGGAGGGGAGAGGGCGAAGGATGAATGTGCTTTGGAGGGGAGAGGGGAGGAAGGGGGGGTAGAGTCGAGAGAGATAGCGGGATTTGACAGATAAAAGGATGGAGGGGTGGCGAGATGGAGAGATACAGAGACGGAGGGGGGGCAACTTAGAGAGGGAGGGAAGGAGGGGCGGAGGGACAGGGAGCGAGACAGAGCGATGGAAGGATGGGTGAGATGGGGTGATGAAGTTCAGTAGGGACGATGGCCCAAGGTAGATAGGAGTGGAGGGATCGGGGGATGGAGAGATGGGAGGGGGGGGAGGGTAGGGGGCGAGTTGCGTACTGACTGAAATGAGCTGTAGACGTGCGTTGGGGTACAGTACAGGGTGAGCGGTGGGGGGGAGTGAGATGGGAGGAGAGGAGACCATGGAAGAAGCCGACTGCCCCCATTCCCCCTCCTGCTCTCGCCTATGTGCAGCCCTGCCGTCCAAACCACTGGTCGAGGTCGGTCGAGGTCGGCGTACTTAGCGTTTCTGCGACGACTCATGTTTGGACTCGTCGATGTCTCGTGAGTGACATGACATGGCCAGGCTAGACCCTCCCACTGTCAAACGCTGTTCTATCAAACGGTGCTTTGACAAGGGCGGTGCAGAACTCCCACATGCGCGCACCCCCACACATACACGCATGCTCTATCTGAATGATAAGAGGCTGAGAGCTTGAAGCCCACCAGTGGAAAGGTCACCTCAGTGGGGACAAGGCAGCTGTACTCTAACAGCCTGTAGGAGGAGGAGGTGTCAGAACGTCAGCCGACAGCCCTGGTTGAGGTGGAGGAGGAGAGGGGAGAAGAAGGAAGGGAGAGGAGAAGAGAGGAGGGGAGGGGAAGACAGAGGATGAGAGGAGGGGAGGGAAGAGGAAGGGAGAGGAGAAGAAAAGAAAAAAGAGGAGAGAGGAAAGGAGCATATCAAGAGAGGAGAAGAGAAGAGAGGAGATGAGAGGACGTGAGAGGAGGGGAAAAAGAAGAAAAGCAGAGAGCGAGAATCGAAGAGGATAAGAAAGGAGAGGGAACATAAGGTATCTTGGGGACCTGACATGCACAGCAGTCAAAAGGCCAGCAGGCTTTCAGGGGTCCACGGGGACAACGTGAGTGAAGGGCCAGGAGCAGAAGGGGTCCCTCTAGAGGGTCAGGATGTGGTCACTCTTAACAGGAAGTGGTCACGGTCTGGAGCTCAGTCAGACAGCCGACAGCACAGATCTTACCCTCTGACTCAAGGGTCTCCTTTCTTATTGCTCCTGCCTCGATCTCTCTACCGGAACTTAAGTCTGGGCATCTATGGCATACAGTGTCTGTATAAGGGAGGGTGGAGCTCAGTGGTAAGAAGATTTGACTGCAAATCAAGAGGTTGCAGGTTCATATTTGGCAAAAGCTACCATCATTTGAATTACAATGGTTATAGCATGTCTAACTGTCAGTCCATTCTTCTTAGCTGATATGTGGCGACAGAAATGCTGCGTCAGCACGAATAGTAGATTGTAAGGGGTGTGTTTTTCATGGTACCCTTGGCGCTGCACAATGTCATTGATGCTTGAAGTTAGCAGGAAACGCTCTGACGAATGGAGATAAATAGAAACAAGGCCTCGGTCAGGTCTATAGTGTAAGGTCATGTTGCCCTGTTGTGATGCAGGCCATAGTGACCTTTAGACAACCAATGACAGGAAAGGCCGTCAGTAATCTAAAAGGAAAGCAACACTATACCTACTGGAAGTGTGTGTGTGAGAGGGAGAGAGAGAGAGAGAGAGAGAGAGAGAGAGAGAGAGAGAGAGAGAGAGAGAGGGAAAACCTCTAGTTTATTGATTGACAGGTCGGGATTTCCCACAGTCAATTTGTCAAATAGGACTGAATCTGTGACAGACAGCTGAGCGAAGGAGGGAGGAGAGAAGGAGAGCAGGGGAGGAGGCGCAGGGGGGGAAGGTACAGGAGAAAGGGAGGTCCGCGAGGTTGATGAGGTTGGGAACGGTCACGCTGGGATCGAGCGTTAAATCGCTCTAAGGTGACTTTGGCTTTCAGAAGATGAGTGAGGGGGGTGGGGGTGTGAGAGATGGGTGTTTGTGGGGGAGGAGGAGGCTCCGACAGGCACGGTAGCCATCCAATTCTTTCCAACGCTTCCAACGATTTTTCCAACGGTCTGTTTTCGGTGGCGGCGCAAGGAGACTGGGAGACTGGGCTGCGGCACTGTTCCAGCTCAGAGGAAGCAGCAGTTATTCTGTTTCCTGGATTGTTTGTTCCAGGTAATGGAGGTTCAAAGCCACAGTAGGTGTCATGATACCTTACCCACAGTTCTGGGTGCCTGTCCCGTATCCATGGAGAGCCAATCCTCTCTTTCTGCCAATCTCTTTCTTTCTCTTTCTTCCCCCATTTTCATTTTACTCCATTTCCATCCACCTCCCTTTCTCTCTGTCCATCTCTCCAGAGGCTTTTTTTTACCTTTGTTGATGTGTTTCTCTCCATCTCCGAGTCTCTCTCTCTCTTTCTCTCTCTCTCTTTCTGTCTCTTTCTACCCCTCTCAATCTATCTGCGGTTCCTTTTCTGTCGTGCGTCGTGCGGAGATGCATTTGCATGCCATTTTCCGCCGCAGTGATTCACAGATGACATTTTCATGGCCCCCGTATCCAAGAGGAAAGAAAATCAGGAACGACTTAGAGAAAACCAGCCCCGTCCATCCACGGGCCCAGAACGGCCTGCGAGGTTTCGCCAGGTGCCCAACCCCCCACCCCCCGCCCCCTCCCTGCCCCCTTTCTGCCCCCCACCCCCACCCCCTGTCTCCGTCTCCGATGGAAATTCGACTGTGGCTGTTTGCTGGATCTCTATCTGTCTGGGAATGGGAATTATTACCTGTGGAGAGTTCTCTCTTTCAGCAAAACCATCTGACTACCTCCCTTTAGACCCCCTCCCTACCACACACACACACACACACACACATCCCTACTCTGCTCACAGATAGGCCATTACAGAGGGATTTATCTCCCCTCTACGGCTACAAATGCCCACTCGCGCAAACACTCGCTCAGCGAGATACACGCGCGCGCACACGCTTCGGGTTGAATTGACCTTTTGCAAGCCTATTCCCTCATCTGCTGGCAATCCAAGTCTTTGCTTTGTGTCTGTGTGTGTTTGTGTTGTGTCTGTGTGTGTTTGTGTTGTGTGTGTGTGTGAATACAGGTGGATTGGTATTGCGTCACTCACTTCATGCCCCCAAGCCTTTCCTTTAGATAACTCTCTCTCTGTCTGTCTCTCTCTCTCTCTCTGTCTCTCTCTCTCTCTCTCTCTCTCAGTCTCCCTCCCTCCCCCTCTCTCTCTCTCTCTCTGTCTCCCTCCCTCTCTCTCTCTCTCTCTCTGTCTCTCCCTCTCTCTCTCTCCCTCTTTCTTTCTCTCTCTGTTTCTCTCTCTCTCTTTGTTTCTCTCTCTCTCTCTCTGTCTGTCTCCCTCTCTCTCTGTTTCTCTCTATCTGTTTCTTCCTCTCTCTCTCAGTCTCCCTCTCTCTCTATGTCTATCTGTCTCCCTCTCTCTCTATCTCTCTCTGTCTGTCTCCCTCTCTCTCTATGTTTCTCTCTCTGTTTCTCTCTCTCTGTTTCTCTCTCTGTCTCCCTCTCTTTCTCTCTCTCTGTTTTTCTCTCTCTCGGTTTACCTCTCTCTCTCTGTCTGTCTGTCTCTCTGTCTGTCTGTCTCCCTCTCTGTATCTCTGTCTCTCTCTCTCTGTCTCTCTGTCTGTCTCCCTCTCTCTATGTTTCTCTCTTTGTCTGTCTGTCTCGCTGTCTCTCTCTCTCTCTGTCTCCCTCTCTCTCTGTCTCTCTTTCTTTCTCTCTCTCTGTGTCTGTGTCCCTCTCTGTCTCCCTTTTTCCGTCTCTATCAGCACTTCTCTCTTCCCATTCCCCTCCCTCCCCGTCCCTCCGTCCTGCCGTCAACCCCTCCCTCCCTATTTCATCGCTCCATCCGTGGCTCCTCCGGACCTTTCCTCCATGTCAATAAGCTGGTGGTGCTCGGAGGCCGATTTCCGAGGAGAAACCTCATTTTCTGGCTGAGCGCCGGCAGCCTGAGAGAAAGAGGTTGTGAGGGAGCCCAGCTCAAAGGGGGCAGGGGTGAACGTCCCGCCCGCACAGCCGCACGACACTATGCTGTTGGTAAATAGAACCGTGCGGTCGTGACTAACCTCTAGGACCCACCGAGAGTTAGAGAGAGAGAGAGAGAGAGAGAGAGAGAGAGAGAGAGCGAGAGAGAGAGAGAGAGCGAGAGAGAGAGAGAGAGAGAGAGAGAGACACAGGCGGTGTACAAATGTTTGTGTGCATGTGCCGGCTGCACTTTCGTTTAAGCAGCAGATTATCCACGAGCGAGCGCTGGGAGACTTGTTGATGTTGCGGCGGAAGGGTGTCGAGTGGACTTTGAAGTGTACGCGTGTCATCGGCTGGACAAAACGAAAATCGCACCCGCTACTACCTCGGACGTATTTGAACGTTCAAAGCGGTTAAGGTGTACCTCAAAACGGATTGGATTGTGTATTGGGGATTGTTAACCGTTGCCCAACCATATCATTCGTGCATTTGTTCCAAATCACACTCTGGCTCTCAACACAGCTTGAGGATAATTACAGTGAGTGTATGAGGATGATGGAGGATGATGGAGGACGATGGCGACAAACTCATGTAATTGTCATTAGATAAGCAGCCAGCATTCATAATGTAGTCTGTGTATGTTTTCAGAGGACTTGACCTTGTGGCAGATGAAACCCAGGAAGCTTAGGGCGTGGCAAGCTGTTGTCATGGTGACGCGATCATTTAAATAGAGTTCAGAGAAGCCTTATCCAGCTCCCGCCATTTTGTAACTCGGATTGGAACGGTCGGGTTGGAGGACGTTGATGTGGGTCTGAGGCGGGTTAATAACGATTTGGCCACCAGAACTCGACCCAGACATGCATTCCCTGTTGATACCATGAGCTGATTGGTGGATAGGACCAGGCCAGGTTAATGGATATTGTCTGACTTTTCACCTCCAATTTATCCCTGGAAGCAGCGGCTTTTTGATTGCCTCTGATAAGAACTGCATGTGTTTGAGTGTGCAGGTGTGTATCTGTGTACGCACGTGTGTGTTGGCACGGGTGTGTTTGCAAGAGCTTTCAAAGGCTGTTTCCCTCCCTCCAGAAGGGCCTGGAAATCAGAAATCAACATCTGACACAGAATGGAGGTAGCGACACACCAAGGAATCGGACAACCGCGGTGGAGGCGCCAACACGGCGTGGTCAACGGCTGGATGTTTAGAAGAAGCTTTGGACAAGCGGTCATTAGCGTTCTCTCTCTTTCACTCCCTCTTTCGCGGTCCCCACTTTCGTTTCTGTCTCTCCCTCTCGCTGTCTCTTTCTCTCTTCCTCTCGTTCTTTTTGTCTCGCTTCGGGCTCTCCCTCTCCTCCTCGCCCTCCCTCGCCCGTCTCTCCCTCTCCTTCTCCTCCTCGCCCTCCCTTCCTCTCTCTCCCAGCTCTTTGTCTCTCAGCCTCTCTATTCCTCTTTCACACACATTAGCATGCTAGTGTACTAGGCGTCGAAGGCTGTGTTGAACGAGACAGTGGAGGGCCTGGAGGCTCATAAGCATGACTATGTAAATGGGACCTCCTTTACTTCACCTTGCTAATGAGATGGGAACCGTCTCCACAACACCTGCCTAATTCCGCTGAAGCAATAGCTGAATGTTTATTTGTGTGTGTGTGTGTGTGTGTGTGTGTGTGTGAGTGTGTGTGTGTGTCGGCGTCTGCTGTTTCCCTGCTATAACGAGATGTATGTTGATAGTGTGGCATCTGAGGGTTAGTTTAGGTCTTCAGACTGTAGCTATTGGATGCACATAGCTATTTTATGCAACATTACCCAAGATGTCATGTTCATGAGCGCATAGACGAACCCGTTAGGCTTTTTCAGGGTCTCTCGCTGTATTGATTTCAGGCTTGCTACCGTTCGTTCGTGCAAACGCAGCGAGCGTCCTACGGCTGCGACCTGAACGCGCCCATCAATGCACCGCTAAACCCTTACTCTCACCGGTCGGGCCTGTGTGTTGGCGTGACGATGGGGTGAGGATGGTGGTGGTGTGTGTGTGTGTGTGTGTAGGGGCGGGCGGGGGGGCGGCTATAGGTTGGACTGGGGACTGGAGTGTGTGTGGGGGGTGAGGGTGGAGTCAGCGGCTCGATAAATCTCTCCATTTGGAACGGCTCTTGGCGAGGTAAAACCAATTAATCAGCGGTAAGTGATACCATTGTCCTGTCATCCGGCTGCGTTGTTTGTCCTCTCGCCCGCCTGACCAAGCGCTCCACTGGGAGTCTCTGTTTCTGCCTCCTCCTGTAACTGTACGAGCCCCCCACCCCTTCCCCCCCACCCCCGGGGTTGGTCCATTCACTGAACACCGGAGTGTGGGGGGGAACCTTTATTCGGTATCACTCGCCCCTCTCCAGACATTTGAACCTGGCGCGCTCATAGACTCCAACTGTGAGGGCCTCCGCCTGGACAGGATTAAAATTTCAATAATGGATGAGCATGGATGTGCGTAATGAGCTTGTCCACTACATCGTCCCCTTACTTTTCCGCAGCAGAGTCTACAGTCTACCTGGGCTGTGTGGGTTTGAATATAGAGACATTAGGAGCAATTCAGGAGACAGATTTGTGTTACGGAATATTTCAACTTTGCAAGCTCTTGTTGCCTCCCGGGAGTTCACTCGAATTCTTTGATCAAAGATGTCTGAAAGCCCTTCAATCCTACACTTATTGACTGTGAAAACAGTCAGAAAGGAAGCATCTTAAACACTGGTAACCAGCCAGGGAACTATTTTCAGACATGTGTTCATGTGTACATTTGTTTGCCGGTGCTTTACTGGAACTAGCTGATAGTGCTTGTTCAGGAACCTGCAAATAAACAGTCACCCAAACGCACTGTCATCACGAAACCAGGCCCCTCGACGCGCCGCCACCAAAACAGAGGCAGAGGAGGATTCAAACAGAAGCGAGCATGAATCCTCTTTTTCTCCGTCGATGAACGCAAAGTGGCTGGCTGGGGATGGTGCTAATGCATTTTAGATGGAGACGTGGGGGAGGCAGGGGTGTTTTGGGGGTGTCACGTCCCAGTAGCTTCTCTCTCTCTCTCTCTCTCTCTCTCTCCCTCTCTCTCTCTCTCTCTCTCTGCTGGGGGAGCCCTGACGCTGGCAGACAGCATCCGTCCAGGCTGCTGCCAAAACACGCCCCGTCGTCTCCAGCTGTTAATTGAATTGCTCGCCACTTAGCCGACAGTTAGGAATCTCATTTCCATCGATTCACCCGGGGAGCAGCCGTTTCGCGCAAACACGCTCAGACGTAAACAGTTACACGGCAGAGGCGCCCGTCCGTCCGCCCGCCATCCGCACGGCCCGGCGGACAGACGCGCACTTCGAAAGCAGAGTATGAGGTCAGTGAGGAAACACACACACACAAACGAAACCTAACCATTCTTAGGTCGTTCTCAAATCCCAGGTGACGCAAGGCGAGGAATCATCGGAGCACCCACCTCCTCCACTCCTGGTAGTTCCCCGGCTAAGGTCTCCTCTGCTCCATCGTATCCCAGACTCCTCTCCTCCTGGTGGGGCTGTGGCTCCCCTGTCTGGGTGTCACACTGTTCCTCCCTCCCTGCAGAGAGCTTGAGCTTCCTTTCAAGTGCCCGGCACTGTTGTTGCACCAAAGGATGAAAGGGAGGGGAGAGTGGAGAGAGGGAGAGAGGGAGGGAGGGCGGGCGGGAGGGGAGAGTGGAGGGAGGGATGGATGGAGGGAGGGAGGGAAAGGGGAAGGAGGGAGGCAGGGGAGAGCGGAGGGAGGGAGGGAATGGTGGCGGATGGCATGGGGAAGAAAGGTGGGGAGGGGGAATGTGGAGGGTGTTGAGGAGGAGGAGATGGAATAATGTCTTTCAGCACTTGAAAGGGAAGGACAGGAATGGAAAGAGAAAAGAGAGAGCGGTGGTGAGGCGGCTCTCGATGTTGCCCCTCTCCCTGCAGGTCCTTGAAAGCTTTGGGGGGAAACAGATGTTTGATGTGAGACCGTGGCACAAAACCACACTTCTCTTTCTTTTGGCTTCGGTTCAAAACGTACCTCTCCCGCTGACAACCATTGACGTGATTGGGTTGGACTTTATGGAAGACAGTAGTTTGGATTCTCACCAAACTCTAGAGTTCAGGAGAATAGCCGGCTGTTGGTGTGGCATCGGAAAAACAGATTCCTGTCTTTTTTCCGCAGCACAGTTTTGTAAAAAAAAAGTATTTCGGTTAGTTGGAACGAGTTGCCAGAAATGTCCTCAGCATCAAACACCTGTCCAACATGGCCACCTATCCTTCTACTAAAGCCAGCTCACGGTCCGAAATGCCCAATGATTTATTTTGTTCATCGTGAGACCTGTTAATTAGCAAAGCAAAAGCTGCAGCGCCGAGATGATAACAACCTTCCAATTTCCTGCCAGCGCCGCTGCCACAACACAATGGCCGCCTTCGCCTGCCTCCATGCTCGCCAACGCAGAGGCTCATTACAAGCACACATTTAATTCCGTTCGTCTTCATCTCTTTCTGATAATGGAGCCGGCGTGACAATGCAGCCGTCGTATCTGATGTCATTAAGAACGCGTTCCCCCCCTACGCACACCCCTCACACACACACACACACACACACATCAGACAGCTAAGGCGTCGGTCTAATGCAGTCGAACGGTCAGATTTGGAACCAGATGGAAGTCAAGTCTCGTTTTGTTTTTGTGTTTTTGTGCGGCCTGTGTGAGCAGCGGCATTGGCTGGGATGATGAGGGCCACAGCGGCGTGTTTCCATCGAGTCGTGCAGGTGGCGCGGGGGAGAGGGGGGGGGAGGAGTGTGGGGAGGGGGCAGGTCACCTCAGAAGTCCAACCGTTCTGACGAACGCAGCTGCAACTCATTGGATTTGAGCGATGTGGGGGAGGGAGGGGGGGGTTCAGAGCCACTGAAGTAACTGTCAGTCATTCTTAGGGTGCGTGTGACAGTGTGTGTCTTCTGCAGCGTGGGGTCCAGCTCATCCGCACTCTTTGGATTGTACCATCTGTTTGGAAATCATTCACGATCTCGGATCGTGTTACCATATGATCGCATGGGCTTTCTCTCTCTCTCTCTCTCTATCTCTCTCTCTCTCTCGCGCCTCCTCTCTGCCGCTCTCTCTCTTTCCCTTCTCTTTCTGGGTGACTTCGTCTCTGTCTGTCTCTCAGTGTCTCTAAGCCCCTCCCTGAATGTCTGCAAGCTGTCCTCTAGATTCAGCTCCACACTGTTGACTATAACAAGGTTTGAAACGGGTGTGCTGAAACAGGTCTAGTCAGCGTCTGTTTAACAGCCCACAGATGGACGCAGGAATTTGGGGAAAACTGCTGCATAGTTTCTATCTCATTTGTCTGGTGGGGTTTAGCGTTCCTTACTGTCTTTCTCCTTTCCGCAATTCTCTCGTTCTCTGTCTTTCACTTTCTCGCCCTCTCTCTCTCTCCCTCTCTCTCTCTCTCTCTCTCTCTCTCTCTCTCTGTCTCTGTCTCTGTCTCTCTCTCTCTGTCTCTCTCTCGTCATTCCCTCAATCCCTTCTCCTCCTGGGTTTCCTTCAGATTCCAGTGGTAACATTAGCTCTAGCTCCAGCAGACAAACAGCGTCTGTTTGATGCTCTGTTTGCCGACGCTGGCAGACCCTTTAATCCCCCCTCTACCGTCCGTCACCCCCCCCCCCCCAGCCTGATATTATAGAGAGGTGGAGCGTGGACTACTACTGCCCCCCACCCCCCCTCATCCCCCTCCCCCCAGCCCCTGCTCTCTCCTGCTCCTCCGCACGGGCGCTCAGTGCGTACCTGAGTCGCTGAGTGCCGGAGCGCTCCGGAGGGAGAGACGGAGAGAGGTTGATCAAGAGAGAGAGAGTGAGAGAGAGCAGCTCTGCAGAGGACGGGAGCCTCCTTGCGCAGCTCTGCCAGCAAACCCACAGGATCACGCGAACAGAGAGAGAGAGAGAGAGAGAGAGAGAGAGAGAGAGAGAGAGAGAGAGAGAGAGAGAGAGGGAGGGAGGGATGTGGAGGGCGGGAAGAGGATGCGAGGACGCACTCCAGCTGTCACGCTGACAGAGATGGGATAGGAAGGCCAGTGAGCGGATCAAGGCAAGCAGGCTTAGACACCGGGGAGGGCAGAACAGTGTCCCGGCACAGGGGACCAAAAAAAGAAGACAAAAAAAAAAGAAACCAACTTGATATTCTCCTCCCGCGCTTGTGAAGTGGGCTCTGGTCCAAAAAGGAAGGACTTTCTCTTCATGTCTTTTTGCCTGGTAGATATCTTCGACATGGAATCGCCCACCAAGGAGATAGAGGATTTTGAAAGCAACTCTCTGAAGTACCTACAACCGGACCAGATAGAGAAGATCTGGCTCAGACTCAGGGGGCTGTAAGTATACAAGACGATTATAAAACTAGAATATTCTACTACTTTTTTTTCTTTTTCTTTTTTTTTGGGGGGGGGGGGCGATTCTGTTTCTGTTTCCCTCTGCGATTGTGTGTTTCTGTGTCTTGTGTCCTCTTTGGTTGGTCTGTGTTGCTGTCTTTTCTAGGAATCATTGGTCACGGTGGGGTGGCTGTTGATTCACTTTTAGGGATTTGGACTATTTAGTCTTATTCCTCCATCATGACTTCACACTCTACTTACATACAGCACAAACTCTCAGTTGTAAGAGCAGTGGTTTGCATTTTCTATTTCAATCCAACGTTGTTGCCGAGACGGGTGCTTTCTCGGTGTTTCGAGTTTCGACGATGTGCTTTACTCGAAATTCCTACCCCGCCACAGCAACGCATGGGTCTTGGTAAAGAAGCTTCTTTCAACATCCACCTCGGAATCGTATAGTACATCTCCTTCTCAAGCTTGAGCAGCAAGAGAGAACCCCTACAAAACACAGAAGAACGCCCGCCATACAGAGTCATAACTGAGACAGAGGACAGGACTACCCAATAGAGTTGCGTTTTTTCCCCCCATTTCCATTGCCCTTCCCTGACTTCTTCTCAAGCTTGAACAGCGAGACAGAGACACGCGGAGTTCAGAAGCCCTGATGTAACTGCCTGAGGTTGTATTCCCCATCGCCTCGATCCGATGATTTGTAGGTAAAGTTCATGCCGCAATCAGGTTAATGTAGCAGAAAGCAGCAAACAGGAACCATCCACGCTCATGCGCAGGGACAGGATGCAGAGCTTCTTACGCAGGCAGTCAACACCCAGTCGAACGGCAACAGTTAGAGACAGTTAATCGTCTTTTGCACGGCACTAGTTCGACGAGGGCAAAAACTTCAGACGCGGTTAAAGAACAACGTGGTCAAATAACTTTGGCGGCTGACAGAAGCGCGACCCCTTCGCCAGCCCTCGGATCTGTTCTGACTCTGGCGTCCTCTCTGTTGCCGCGGCGTCAGGGAGAGCATCCGTTCTGCCTTGTTTTATGACACTATCATTTCAGCCGAAAGGCCCAATCAACCTCAGGTTGACTTGACGGCTAGCAACAGCTGCTCGGGAAAATCACACGCACGGACGCACCCCCCCTCCCCCCTCCCCCTCCCCGCGCACACAAGAGCACGGGGCGTACGCTCCGACACAGACACGCATGCAGACAAACGCGGTACATGATCTCGCGACCCATCTCAGCTTTGATCCCGTAGCTTTAGCGGAATCCCCCCTCGTCCTCCACTGTGAGGGATGTGCAATGCGAGCATGTGGACATGCTTGCAGGGTCACCGAAGCATACCCGACATTCAGGTAACACTAGACCGCACGCGCACTCACACGGTCCTACACAAACTCAACCGTCCGCTAGACACAGTTGTGTGCGCGTCCCAGGCAGGCCCCAGACAGTCATTATTTGCCAGTCACCATAAACACAGGCAGCCTTATTAGTCCTTACCGATGACAACAATCAACCATCTTTCTTTCCTCTCGTAAATGCCTTGCCCCCCCCACCCTCTACCCCCCCACCCTTATCTCTCCCGGTCGCTTCGCTGTCCTGACCATCGCCACCTTGAGGGAACGCCTCGTACGGAGACACACACAGGCACCAGCACAACACCACACACATCGCGCACGCACCTGTACCCCGATGCCCATTAAGTCTGGGACGGCCATTACCGTGTCTTTACGGCCACATCGGTGGTGTTCAGCAGCCGCAGTCTGGAGCCCCACAGACATGCGGACATTAAAGTTGCAATACGGTTCCTGTTTAAAGGCTGCAGGGCTTGTGATAGGATGGGTTTCACCTTCTGATTGAAACGGCCCACAGAGGAAACGCTAGTGTTTTTTCTAGAAACGCCAATGGATAGATTGAAAAGCATGCACATATACGCACATAATCATACCGAGTACAGTAAGGTCATGATTGGATGACCACTAAAAGATCACAGGACATCCTTGCGAAAGGTCATCCGAGACATGGATTTCTGATGCGATCGTGACGTCAATTCTTCCATAGGTGAACCGACCATCACTATGGATTAATACGCTGGACGTGTCTAATCCTAGCATTTCGCAGATTGAAGTCATGAGTGAGGATGTCCAGACTAACATGACCGTCTCTCTGTTCTCCCCACAGAAGGAAATACAAGAAGACGTCCCAAAGGTAAGGCCAGGCCTGGAAACACAACCCAGCTACCTGAACTACAACGATTCACGCTCACTTCCCAGACAAGCCTTTATGGAGAGCCACTGGCCAGCCCCACAATACACAATAAAGATGCGATACCACATTCAAGTCTCAACTCAGCAGTTTCTCCTTTCCCCAGGCAATCACCTTCACCTTTGTTTTGTTTTTTGTTTCAAACACTGATTTGTACAGCCGCAGAGAGCAGTTTTGTGCTAATGCAGGTGCTGATGCTAATTGATATGCCATTGTAGTCCTCCTTGTTCAGTGAATCAGAGTCTTTCAGTTTGGTGGATCTATTCAGGAGTATTTAATAATATTCTGTAATCACTGTTTAATCATGGAAACACCTTTGGGAGCAAACAGGGACTAGAGCATGTGGGGACTACATGACTGGTGCTAATTTATTATTACATTAGCATAGCAGGAGGTAAGCAGGCTTCACTGGTCTGGGAACAGTGTTTGTGTGTGTGTGTGTGAGTGTGTGTGTGTGTGTGAGCGTGTGTGTGTGTGTGTGGGCGGCAGGAGGGGGCTGCGGGGCATCTAACCTTGACGACGCTCTGTTCCATAAAACCCCAACACCGAACACGCACTCTATTGACAGTATCTCTTGATCCCAGTCTGATGTAGTCTCTCTCCATCTCATTTTCTCTCTCTCTCTTTTCTCTGTCTCTCTTTAACACTCACGTGCACGCGGATGCCCAGAGTGAGCCAAAATCCGTCTGAGACACTCCACAGACACCAAACAGAGGAAGTGCATTGACTCTGTGTCGAACGGCGAGACGTAAACAGTGTATGTGCAGCGTTCGACCTTAGGACTCCTCTCCATCTCGCTCTTGTTTCGCCGCGGCGGGTGATGGGGGCTAAGGGGTTACCGAGGAGAGATGAGGCTTGGAGCCTGGGTTAACTGAGGGGTGTGTGGAAGTGTGGTGGTATAGCTTTTTACACAGTTCTCCAAAGGCTTGGTGTTAAGGGAGGGGGAGAGGGTGGTGAGTGTGTGAGAGGGGTGTCAGCTGTGTGATATATAGAAACACCCAGGAGAGAGTGGGGTGTGTGTGGTGTGTGTGTGGGGTGTGTGGGGTGTGTGTGGTGCGTGTGTGTGGTGTGTGTGTGTGTGTGTGTGTGTGTGTGTGGTGTGTGTCTTTTAGGGGACAGGCTCAGGCAGGAAGGACAAGGAAAGGCCAAGGGGACATCAGACTGAGTCACACTCACACTTGGCGAGCACAACCTCTGAGACTGATCACCCACATTCAGTCAACAACAGGAACACTGTTGGCTGTGTATGTGTGTGCTTGTGCGTGTGTGTGCACGCGTGCGTGTGTGCGTGTGTATCTATCTAATTGTCTGGGGATGGCAGTTTCAACACATGCAATTAGCGCCCGCCACAGAGGTCACTCTGGAGGTCATTCACTATTTTTTCTGTCCCGTCTCTCATGTTCACACTCGCACACTTTTGGTCACACTCTGTCACACACACACACACACTCTAATTGACACACGCTCCCATACCTTCATCTCCATAATGATTCATCGCCGTAATGATATTTCTCTCTGCTATCTATAGGGAATATGATGAGTCAGTTTTGGAGTGTCGTGGTGTTTCATTAGAGCATGGCTCAGTTCTGCCAGCCTGTACGCATCTGATTGGTTCCACACGCTGTGGAACCAATCAAATGTGTGTATCTCACAGCCAATGCATGAGAATTGGCAACACTGATGGCTGGCCTACAACGTTGAGGTATAAGTTTGAAAAAGAGAGTAAAACAAAGAAATACAGAGAGCATCTGTTCAGATAAAGAGTTGGGTAAAAAGAATGGATTTCCTGCCAAACGAGGGCAATCAGATAGTCTGGCCTTGCTTGGGAACTTCCATTCTTTTGGGAGGTTATTTGAGGATAGCTGGAAGGAATGTAAGTACCACTTGCATATTCTCCCAATATTTTATCAACACTTCAAAATTTCCTCGGGCAGAGCAGTTTTCACTCAAACTCCAGGCAGCCATTAAAAGTTGACAATGACTTGCAATTTTTTTTTTTTTTTTGGCAGTTTAGACATGACCGTCCTTTTATGATGAATGTTGAGTCACATTGTGCATGGTGGTTGAGAGTATCACTTCTGCATAAACATAGAGATAAACCATAGCAGCCAGAAGGAGGAATGCCTGCGTGCTCTTCTAACAAGCTCCCACGAGGCTGTAGACCAACCCAGAGGTCCTCTAACTCAGAACTTTGCTGCAAGTTTAACATTTAAATGACAAGCCTTGACTTCACTTTGCCAGATGAAAAACAGCCACGTTCGATGACATTGCAAAATCAGAGGATGGGGTTTCAAGGCCAGGAACCTATGTACAGTTTAACCACTTCCATGAATTCCATGTGGACGTTTGTTTTGGAACGTGTGACATAGACTCAAGAAATTCATTTATAGAGTTGTAACATTTCTAGGAGTTACAGATATTGCACTTTGAATAAACCTACACATTTACATGTACATTTGACATATTCAGTGTAAATGTGCATCGAAAAACCGACAGCGATCTGTTAAAGATGTATTCACGAAAGCAGGTTGGTCCTTCAGAGAAAGTGCTTAGGAGCGTGTTGTTTGGTAACACGGAGGTGAGCTCAATGATGCAGGCTCAGGAATATTTGTGAGAACATTGCTCATGTAGCTAATGTGACGTGAAACAGCTGAGCATCCGTCCGCGCGTAGCCGGTGCGCGTCACTCCTCGTAACTCGAAAAACACAAAAACTGAGGGGTTAAGACGTAGCATTGTGGCGGAATGCCTGTGAGGAATAGTCCCTGCTTGCCAGAGCTATATTTCAACACTGTTACGATTCCACATATTCTCCGTACAGGAGTGATAAGATTCTGTGCTACGTGCTCGATAGCTGTTGACCTGCCTTTCAGTTCATCATCTCGTGAAAGGTCTAATAAAGGCTGTAATGTAACCTTTTGAAGCGGCTTCGAGGAAAGCTTTCACCTAAGCTGGAAAGTTACCAGTCGCTCCCGAAAATTTGAAAAGGCTTGGTACTGTCTGTTCTTCTCTCAGATAATATGTTCTATTCAGAACAGCTCAGGAGCTCGGCACATCTGCGCCGCGGTGATGTCAGTCTCTCCATCAAAGCCACTGGGCTTCCCCTCTGGTATCGATTGCTACGGTCTGAGTCTTCCCAGCTTTTCAATCTGGACTCATCTCTTGATTGCATTATCACTTAGCCATTGATTGGCTGCGGGCTCAGATTACCCATCATTCTAGGTGGTTAGCAATTGCTTGGCCGGAAGGCAGTTGAGTCGTGCCTCGTCTCTCTCTCTCTCTCTCTCTCTCTGTCTCTGAACGTTGGAAGAGAGAAAGAGAGAGACACAGAGAGTGAGAGAGACAGAGAGAGAGAAAGAGAGAAAGAGAGAGAGAACTGGAATAGGCATTTGTTTCAAGCTCACATTGTTGTTTTTCAAACTTTGTGTTTAACGATTGGATCACACTCCATTATCTTGTTTATTGATTTGGCAGGACCGGCAGATTGTGGTTAAATGATAGTCTTTCTGGCCCGAGTCTTTGGAATCTTACAGATAAGAAAGATTCAGAGTTTTATGATTTGGCTCCATCACAAGATGTCTCGAAAGGTTTGAACAAGCGAGCAATGTGACGGTGGCTGTACGACAAGTCACACACGTGCACTTGAACATGTCTCGAATCGCACGGGAATAGAACCTGAGGCCTTAGCTGAAGAAACGGTGGATTTACAGGGCTTTTCTTGTGACACTTTGGTTTTGTAGAGGGCAGACGTAGCTGGGAAACCTGTCGTGTTTGATGGTGTCATGCTTGAGTGATGAATTATAACCCCAAAGCCTCAGACACAACTTGGGTCTCGATATAACATGTCATTTAAAGATGTCTGACATTTACTACTACAAGTCACTGCTGGCAAATGGCTGCCCTGAGGCCAGGCAGGTGCAGGGTGAAGACAAGGAAGTAGATGACAGACCGACTGACTGTGGTATGACATATGCTTTGTATGACATGACTACATAAAAGGAACTGCTTGATGCGATTGGTTCATATCCCTGGAATGTATAAGCACCATGTCCCCCAGTAATTATGTCATTCCTTGGCACAATTCAGTATCACTACGCATCTGTTAGTCATTGCCCCAGGCAGTGCTATATTACCCACATACTGTTGTGAGCTTTTGCTTGAATAGACATTACATAGTATATACTTTCTGTTCTTTCCTAATAACCCAACCCCTCTTAATCACCTCAACCTTTATTTATGTAAAACACTGACAATACAAGCCGTACCTGACTCTAACTATGGAAAGAAACACGTGATTGGCTGATATACTGTACACATTCTTATAAGAGAATGTCCGTCATTGCTCCCCTCAATGTCCGCAGCAAACCTTTGGCATCTGCCCCCCTCTCAAATCTCCTTTCTCAGGAGCACAAATATCCACACCTTGTGTAAGCGCCAATATGAATAGCCCAGTTCGATCCTCATCACCTGAGACTACTGTTCCCTCGCATAAAATCCTTTAGCTATCACAATGCAGTCTCTGTGACAACAACCTTTTCTGACACGCTCAACCCTGCTATACCTTTGTCCTCTACTGTCACTGTGTCCCCATACACATAGGACGATACTATATGGTATGCCATAAAAGGATTTAGTGTGTCCCATTACATAGTATGTCAAATATACGCCAAAACTTGGAGGAAGGGGGGGAGGGCATTTTAGTGTTTTGTTTTGCTCTGCAGAAGGCCCGTACTTTGCAAGGGAAGCTGCACGATGCAAACGTAGTAAAAGGAAATAGAAAAAATATATATTTCTGACGCAGGTTGAGAGTCTTCCGATACACACGGTCGGGGGGTTGAGATAGCAGACAGTGTGGCCTCCGCTGATGATGTAATTAAGGCGAAATGCCCGCTCTAAAGCCCGAGACTTTCTGGACCTCGCTCGCCCTCCCGCCGGCACGGCCAATCTGTTTTCACACAGGGCGTAATAAATACGATGCCTCACTCAGCAGAATGCTGAACAGATGGTTCCGTATTTATATATCTCTACGTTTTTTCATATTCAGGTCTCTCGCTATGCTCGCATATGTCGTGCTTAATCATTCGGAACCTGTGTGCGTATCGCTTTCTTTATAGGTAGTTTTGGACAAGGTGTGAAAGAAAGTAAGCTCTTTTAACGCTTTCGATTTAATGAGCACTGATAGCGTTTGCTCAATGTTTGTCTTTCAGAGATTCATCTTATAGCGGTGCCGTAACAGTGTCAGCGGGGGATTCGATGAGTTTAAGTTCACTGTTAGAGCCGAGCTGAATCCACTCTATTAATAATTCTCGACCACTCATGACCACTTTACGATTATAAATATTGGGCCAGCTCACGACAGCACCCACATCGTGCCTCCCATATTAGTAACCCAACACGAATACCAAATCATTGTGCGATTCCCCCCCTTCCTGATTCGTCTGGCTCAGAAGCAGTCGGCGTAGTGCTTGTTTTGTCTGGGTGTCTGGGGGAGAGTGTGTGTGTGTGTGTATGTGTCTGTGTCTGTGTCTGTGTGTGTGTGTGTGTGTGGGGGGGGTGTCAGGGGAGGGGTTCAGCTTCGCTAGAGCCTGTCTTCTGAGTCTCGACTTGCCACTCGTACCTGCCTGATTGGAGCTTGTTAATTGATCACTTCACAGCCTCTGAATGGCACCGTCTGCACCTGCTAATTAGCCGGCATAATTACCCCAGTCAGGAGCGTTGGGCTTTATGCACGCAGCCGTCACGCTATGGCACAATGTCATCCCTGAAAATGAACCCCCTGACATTTGGTGTTTGTGTACACCCGCACCGAGTATTTCTGGCCCTGTTGCTGTGGATTAGAAAAGTCGTCTGTGAACTTCAGGCCCCGTTTAGGGAATTGTAGATATTGAAAAGGTTTAGAGCGTGAACAAATGTCAAATGGAAGTCCCTGGCACTCCACTAACATACACATAACACAGACGCACACACACAAACACACAATTCGACACTTTTCATCGCACTTAAAAAACGAATCTTCGGGAAAGATTGAAGATTGGGCGCGTGTGTGATTGCGTGCCAAAAGGCAACTGAATGTGCGCGCGTGCTATGGGTTGTGAAGGTTCGCAGACCCGGTAACCCCCGCCCTTCCCTTGAACGAGAGCCCCGTAATGAGTTGAGGTTTATCTCACAGCGCAGGGGGCACGGAGAGCGCGCCATGTCGCCTCCACCACCCAAGGTGCTGCTAGGAACAAACGAGAAGCCCTCGCGCTGACGCCAGTCTCTCATGAGGCGTTCAGCGCACGTCTGTCCTCCGACTAACATCAAACAAACCCGCAGAGCTCAACAGAATTTACCCTCTGATAACTCCTCTTAGATTCATAATTGCTTTCTGGCTAACAGATTTTTCAAGCCAGAGAAAAACCTAGTTACTTTAATCTTATATTAAACATGCGACTGTAGTGCTGTTTGCGACTCAAACATGGTTGGACTACTCAGATCAGTGATTGAAGCTGACTGGCAGAAATGCTAAAGTGCGCGTGCACGACTGTGCGCGTGCACGACTGTGCGCGTGCACGACTGTGCGCGTGCACGACTGTGCGCGTGCACGACTGTGCGCGTACATGCTTTGTGTTCGTGTGTCACTTGCCTGAGTTACCTGTAATGGAAAGTCCGTCAGAAGCCTTGAGACAAGCCGTATTACTCTATGTTATATTCTCCTGCAGACCTAGGAGCTGGGCTTGTAAAATACTTTTGATTAAAACTCCAACTTTATTGGTTCCTTTGCAACCCTGGGCCTGAGGTTTTAGATGCAGGGCACACATAGAAAGACTAATCGTTTTCCTGATATTACTTTTTATTGCAGCTGTATATCACATGGTTTATGACCTTTTAGTGTTTTCTGGATTACTGCTGTTTTGAATAACAACTTTCACATGTCCAAGATACTGAACGTGTTATAACCAAAGGCTCCAGAATAGAGCTACTTTGGATCACATCCTTTCTGTTTTCAACCTGTCACATCCTTTTTCTTTTGAGCCACCGGAATTCTTCACTTTGGTCCATGCCCAGTATTCCGGGCGTCAAACCAACACGATCTGTTTCAACTGCTCTGTCCTTTTCTTTCCAAAACTGGCTGACCTGTCGCGACCCAAGCCTCTTCTAGAGAGGGTTCGTTTGAAGCAAAGAACACACATAGTTCCCATCTATAGCCACCAGAGAGGGATAGAAAGATCTCACTTCCGAAAAGAGACAGATAGAGAGAGGGGAGAGAAAGAAAGACACAAAGTGGAAATAAAGTGGGCAGGACCAGAAAATTGAGAGGGAAAGACACAAGAGTGGGAGAGAGAGGGAGAGAGATAGAGCAAGCTAGATAGAGAGAGAGATGGTGAAAGAGTGAGATAGACAGAGAGAGATGGGTGCTAGGCAACTCATATGGCTGCTTTTTCAGGTACGGCCCATAAAAGTCCAGTCGTGATGAATTTTGGCCATAGCTCAGTGATCATATACAATCGCACCCCGTCAAGAGCTGTGGCCCTGGGATCCGTCCAGCCTGCCCCCCCCCCCCCCCCCCATGGCCCACAACAGAGCAGAGCTTATTTATGGGATTGTTTTGGCCCCAGGTCCTGGCCCCTGCACGCCCATATATCAGTCTCAGCTGGTCAGAGGGCTCCTGCCTGTTATTCCTCTGCTCAGGGGCCAGTGCTACCACCGACATCCTCAAAGGTTTTGGGGATCTGGAGAAGTTTGGAGTGAAGGAACAGTGGCCAGAAACGCCGTGGGGGGGGGATTCAAAGTTATCCTTAGCACGTGCGAAAGTTGCGGACGGGAACGCAAAAGTCTGAAGTTTGAAGTTGCACTGCAGGTTGATTGGAAAAGCCAGGTTTTTTACATGAAAGTCAACAACAATATGCACATGTGATGAGATGAGAGTGCCCAGGCCTATCTTCCAGCAATACGCCCTAGAAACAGTGTTACTGGGAAGATATCGATAGGCTGAGCCGGCGCTGCTTAGCATGCTCCTCCGAGGCAGAAACGCAAACACTGCGGGTCATCAAGACTAAACTCCCATATACATGATTGTAAATGGCCATTGAGCCGATGTTGCTTATGGGCTCTAAGACTCTTGATTAGCCGTGATCCAAGCCTATCACACGCTGTCAGATTTGATCTTTTATTACTTGTCTCGTCCAGGCTAAGCCAGACAGTGATAGGGATTTTAAACTGCCTTGTCGTTTAACAAAAAAAAATTCCCAATAAAAGCAAGGTCTCGTGTCTTACCTTACTCGGTCCTATCTTCCCCCTTTTTTGACCTCTGTCTCTCTCTCTGGGGATATATATATAAATATATATATATATATACCTTTCCCTACCTCTCAATCCTCCTCTCTGTTTGCTCTGTAATCCCAACATGCAACAAATGACCCAGAAAAACAAACGCACCGAGTAATTTTATTAATGCTGGTCCAACACTAAACCCTGAACACGTGACTCATTCATCTCCCCCTGAGTACGGGCCACCTGATGCCAATACACACACACACATTCACACACACACATTCACACACATACACACACACACATACACACACACACCTCCCCTCTTATCCCCAACCCCCAGGGGAAGTGATGTCAACTCTGTGGTGATACAAAGGGCTGTTTATCCTTCCAATCCTCTTTGAACTTCCCGCCTCAGTGGGGAAATGTCATGTTTGGAGGCATTAGCCAACAAAGTCCTTCTGCTGAGTTGCCCGGCTGCCATGTTGAAGTCGGTCTGTGTTTATCAACGCAAGTGTTCGAAGGGTGTTGTGTGCGTTCCCTGTGTGTTCGCTGCGCACCTTTTCACACGGGCTGTATAGAAGCTACACAGAAATATGCACGGTTGCATGCATGTAAATATTTGATGCCACTTCATCTCCATGATTTTTCTTTTGCCAAGTCCAGCACACAGAATTCGACACAGTCTTTTGACATTGAGAGAAAGGGATAAAGAGAGAGAGCGAGAGAGAGAGAGAGAAAGAAAGAAAGAAAGAGAGAGAAACAGACTGATGGAGCACCAGAGAGGGATGACTAAATGAACAGCCATGGTGCCAGTGCCGTTGGGCCCAAATCAAATTAGACTTGGGGAGTGCCCTATCCAGTCCATTAGTATTCCAGTCTACTGGCCAGGGACCAGCCAAAGGCCTGCCATCCATATACGAACACTGGCATGGACTACAAACATCGTCCTGCGCTCCCTTTTATGTCCGTTTTGAAATCATCGCTGGACCGTTAGTAAACGATGATATTTGAGATTTGATGAGATGAAACACTGCTTCCATCTAAGCTCTTTTCAGTATCCAAGCGTGCATACAGCTGTCCAATTCCAGCTCGCAAACGACCCCAAAATGCTACCCCACGACGTCGAACGGCTTGGCTAGCCGTTGACGTGTGAGTGGGAGGGATATCAACAGCCTTTCCTTTCCCTCCAATCCAACACTACCTAAGGCGGAAGGCTCCAGAAAGCACCAGAGAGCTCCATTGGAGGCGATGAGTCGTCCACGTCCTTGACCCGGGCTGCGCCGTAGGCTCGACCCAATATGGCAGAACGTGAGTCAGAATGTTGCACACCATATTCGTAACTGTCGTAGTCTGGACCAGAAGAAACGTGGGGCCATCTGTTCACACCAGTCACTACCCTCTCGTGATGTGTACAAAAACGCATACATTTAATGCTTAATTTTAGCTCTTCGCTCTCTCTCGCTCTCTCTCTCTGTCCGTCCATCTCTTTGCATCTTGTCTCCTCTCCTCTTTTTTTCCTACTCTCATCTGGCCTTGGCTCCCTCCTCCTCACCTCACTAATCTCCTCCTCTCTTCCCCTTCCCTTCTCGGCCCTCCTCCTCTCCTGTACTCTCCTCTTCTCCATTCTTCTCTCTTCACGCTGGATGCAGTAACGTGTCAGGCAGATGTGGCTCAAGACAGTGATAAACACATCTACTGTCAATGAACCCGGCCACATTCATTCTGGGAGAGCGTCTATCCGTCAGACACACACACACACACAGATACACACACACTCCGACACAGAGAGATGACAGGAAAGAGTTACTTGCAGAGTCACACTTCATTGCCTGTTTGTCATGGGACTCTGGTGGGACATGCAACAGTGTTGACGAAAGGGGGATGACAGAGCGACGGAGAGAAGGATGGGGGGATCAGATGGAAGAGGATGGGGGGGGGGGGGGGGGCTGATCGTCGGCGTGGCTCAGATGACTGTGAGGGGAAGGCCGTGTCATTCCCTGGATAGGATGTGACTGAGGGCCTCTGTGCATGTAAATCATTCAGAGATTGTAGCTTGTGTGAGGGGCATAAGCCACTGAGGATGTGGTCATTTGTGTGTGTGTGTGTGTGTGTCTGGTCTTGTTAAACTACCCTTGTGGGCCCTTCCAACTTCAAGTCTCTTTCTGTTTGTGGGGTCTAGGGTCAGAATTTCTGTTCTTTTCGGTTTAGAATTAGGGGTGAGAGACAACCTAATTGTGAATGAAAGTGAATTGTCAGTCCTCAGTAGGATAGTAAAACAAACCATAAGTGTGTGTGAGTGTATGCATTTATGTGTCTCTATGATGACCTTGGGCTGTCCAGGGCTGCAACCTGATTGGTGGGCCGTGTGTTTGTCAAGGTTAAATGGAATCCTGTTGGTTCAGTAAGGTCCAGGCAAAATGAACCCCCAGACTGACCCCGGTGTTGTTTTACACACTCGGCTCAACAACTGCTGTCTTTTACAGTTACCCACCTCTACAACTGAAGGGAGTGGGAAAATGTCTCCTTGTTGCAGTGTGTGTGAGTGTGTCAGAGTGTGTATGTACGTGTGTGCATGTGTGGCCCTCCACTGTCTCTCCCATGTCTGTTTTTAGGTCTCCGGTTTTTGCATTCTTGGTATGATTCCCTTTGACACTAATCCCATAAGGTTTTTAAATCCCAGGTTATTTCTGAACTCAACCTGCCTGCTTGTGCTCCTGACTAGGCCAATCAGCAGGCACCGACTCTGACGGCTTCATCACGGCCAGATAAGGTGCAGGAAATGGGGTTAGTGGTTGGTGTTGGTGCAGGGGCCCTGACACAGATAGGGGTACTCAGTAGTTTGCATCCCATAACAAAAACAGCAGACCTAAATGCATGCTAAAAAGACTGGTGTTTTAGCTGAGAGGATTAGAGAAGGGCTGTGTCAGACTGTTTAGGTGTGTATGTGTGTCTACGTGTTTGTGTGCGCACGAGTGTGTGTGTGTGTGTGTCTACACGATTGCGATTCTCTGCAGTCTGTCAGTGGAGGCAGGTAGTAGGAGACTGGACTGACCTCCGGCAGCTGTGCTACCCTTCAGTGGAGAAAGAGAGAGAGAGGCAGAAAGACAGAGAATGGGCGGAGTGAGAGAGGGAGACAGCGAGATGGAGACAGAAGGGGAGCGAGAGCAAGAGAAATGAAGTGAGAGACCGAGATTCAGAGAGATGGGAGGAGAGATATCAAGAGAGAAAGAGACGGCCAGAGAAATTAAGGGAGCGACAGTTGAGAGAGACGAGTGGGGGAGGGTGGCGCCAGGACGAAAGAGAGACGAAAGAGAGGGAGAGAGAGAGGACAAGTGAGGGGCACGGAGGGGTGAGGAGAGACGTTGTGGAGGAACACAGCGTGTCTCCTCACCAAGGACAGAGGAAGGGCCAAACAACCGTCTTCAGCAATTAGACTTCAATTTATCCTCCCACAAGTCACCACTGAGGTGTTACCATTCTGCCTAATAGACCTGGGAATATTTGATGTGCTTTATTGCTTTCTATCCCTTCCTCCCGCTCTCATTCTCTACCTCACCTTCATTCTCTCTCCCTCTCTCTCTTTCTCTCTCTCTCCCTTTTTTTCTTTCTCTCTCACCCCTCTTCCTCTGACTTCCATTTCCCATTCGCACCTGCACTTTCTCTCTCCCTTTCTATCTCTCTTTCTTTCTCACTCCCTCCCTCCCTCCCTCTCTTTCTCCCCCTCCTCTCTTTCAAGAAAGGCAAACAAAGTCAACTATGAATATCTTAGAAAGCGACAGCAGACCATGCAGGTCATGGAGAGAGCCATGAATGTCAACGATTACCGTGACTATCGAAGAATAATAGCAATCATCATAGACTTATTCCACTGCGCCACCATAACTGTAGTAAAGATATTTGACAATGTGTGTTTAGGAGTAGGGTTGTTAGCGTGTGCCCCTGGGTGCGTGTGGGCGCGCGTGACTGGATGGTAATGTTTGTGTGTGTTTGATGGTATCCTTGACGTCATAGGCAGTTTGTAAAGCCTGTGCCACAGTGGACGTGATGCACTAAGCCCGGCAGTGTGTGTGCGCTGTGCCTTTGCCACAGTAGTGTGCCCATGTGCACGTGTGCGCAGTATGTGTGTACATCTGAGTTTTCTTATAAGGTCTGTTGATAGAACAATAGATAAAGAAGCAGAAAGCTTTTTGATTGGTAGGTCCTGGAATGAGGAGGAGAGAGGACTGTGTGTGTGTGTGTGTGTGTGTGAGTGTGTGTGTGTGTGTGTGTGTGCGCGCTTGTGTGTGTGTGTGCTTGTGTGTGTGTGTGTGTGCACGTGTCGCAGGGAGGTTAATGGGAGAAACCTTCTCTCCTCGTTTCCAGCTGGGGTCTGTCTGATCTGTGACTCACACAGCCCCTGAGATAAAAATCAGCCGAGGAAGGTGGTGGAACTCAATGCTGTCTTCCCCAGCCACCACTCCCACGCGGGACTTTGCCATAAATCAAATGCGCTCTAAACCACTTCACATGTATTTATTCCACAACCGTGGATTAGGTTGGATTTATAACAGGTCTACGTCAAGAGATGGTAGGCTAATGTCCCTGTCATTAGCGCGTGAGGCTGGAGGAGGGGGGGGGGTTCCAGAGAGGCATTGTGGGACGCGATACATGGTTTCGTCATCTGATGTGTAATCCCTGGCTGCGGTAATCTCTATGCTAACACAAAAACTGCCAACGCTTCCCAGATTAACATCATAAAACTATATTAGAACATTTGCCCTGCCCGACCCTTACCCTTGCCCAACCTCTGCTTCTTTAGGGGTATCTAGCGGACGGCTGAACCCACTAGAAAGAAATCGGTCTACTTTGGTAGCAACAATAGAATGCTCGCTTTGACAACACCGTCATTGTTTTGCAGTTGTCTCACAAGGACAAAATGTTGATGTTTTCTTTTGGTGTGTGTGTGTGTGTTTTAATCCTCCCCTTCTATGTGGAGCTTCATGTTGAGATCGTCCTATTGTTAAGTTAATACTTAAGTTAATACTCTCTAAGCCCACTGTTGAAGACAGAGGGTTCGTTGTCTGCCCCTCAAGTGTATTGTACAGAGATTTCTAGTGAAACCAGACGATCTCTTCCTGCTTTTGTGTGTCGTCTGCCTGGCTACAAGCGAATCCTGTCAAATCTTTGACTGACCTACAACTGACTTTAAATTCTGAGTATATTCCCAGGATATTCGCCGTATTCCCTGAAGGGATTACTTGGAAATACTGATTTGTCACTAGAGTTGATCACTAAAGGTTGTTGAATCAATCCATCTGTATGTTATTTACCTCTCAGTCTATCTGTTCATCTTTCCTTTTTTCACATCTGTTCATAATGGGTTTTGAGGCCTGTTGCCAAAGCATAACATAGCTTGCTACGGTAAGAGCTCATTGGCTAGGCCCTATTAGGGAGATCCTCTTTCCAGTGAATGTGTTGGTTGATTTGTCCGAATGCTTTTTGGGGAATTACACTTACAAAGTGCACATAGTATTGGCTGTTTTCCCCAATCCCTTATTAAGCCTGGTTTATCCTCAACTAATCCTGGTGGCCTCATAAACGATGGATTTGAACCCTTTTTCTCTTCTCTCCTCTGCTCTCCTCTCCTCTGCTCTCGTATTCTCGCTGTCCTCTCCTCCACACCGCTCCTCTCTGGTCGTCATGGGGAGGATGGAGGAGTTTGATGATGGGTTAGGGGCGAGGGGTGCCTTGTGCCCAGGGGATGGGGAGGGAAGGGGGGGCTCAGAACGGAAGCTGTGGCTAGGGAGTTCTTTTTTTGCATGGTCTGTTAGGTTTGATTGGAAAAGTGAAATGCAACATGAAATGGGTGTGTTTGAATAAGAAAGTGTCTGATGTGGAGAGACTACTCAGCTTGCTGGTAGTTCTAACTGCTCAACAAAGGTGTTTTTAAAAGTCACCTCTTCTCTCCTCTCCCCACCTCCTCTCTCTACCCACCTCCTTCCTCTCCTCTCCCCACCTCCTCTCTCTCCCCACCTCCTTCCTCTCCTCTCCCCACCTCCTCTCTCTACGCACCTCCTTTCTGTCCTCTCCCCACCTCCTCTCTCTACCCACCTTCCTCTCTTCATCTCCTCTCGTCTGCTCTCCCCACCTCATCTCCTCTCCTCTCTCATCTTCTCCTCTCCTCACCCCAACTCCTCCTCTGCTCTCCCCACCTCATCTCCTCTCTTCATCTCCTCTCCTCCACCCCTCTCCTCTCTCATCTTCCCCTCTCCTCACCCCAACTCCTCTGTTTTCCTCTCCCCACCTCATCTCCTCTCCAAATCTCCTCCACTCCTCTCCCCTCTCATCTTCTCCTCTCCCTCCCCCCACTTTATATCCTCTCCTCTCTCACGACTCTATGACTCACCTTATTTGGCCCAGCGTTCCTGTGCTGCAGTGCGTCTGCGTTGCCGGGTTGCGGCGTGCGTGTGTGTGAGACGTCAGGAGGAGGCGGCGGCAAGGGGGGGGGGGGGGGACATATGTTGTGGCAGGTGCCGGGAGAGGAGGAGAGGGTGCCCTCTTCCTGCCTCCGGGGCTCAGGGTCACAAGGGCATGCTGGGATGCAGAGACGGGGGTTGTGGGTACGTGGAGCGCGCTTAATCCCAGAGGGGGGAAGTGTGCGCAGGGACAGGAAGTGGCACAAGCTGGAGGTAATCCCTTTCCTGGCTTCAAGGAGAGCCTGTGGGTTTGGGTAAGGCAAACTAGGCAGCGATGAGATGACAGGGGTGAGCAAGGCCAGATATGGTGGTCTTGTTGGTGATGGGTGTGGGGAGCGTAGAGGCGGACGTAACCGACATGTTGTTTCTGTCAGGGGACAGAGGGGAGGTGGGGGGGAGGTGGGGGGTGGTTGTTAAAACACCTCCTCTCCTCTCTCCTGGGAACGGTCTTATGGTCTTCTCTTGTCTTGTCTGTCACGCTAGTCTTTGGCAGGGCCCTGTTGGCCCTGTCCTGGCTGAAGGTGGACATGCTTCCACGCCCGCCATCACACTTAACCCTCGCACACACGGTCGCACGCAGTATCAACGGCTGTCATGCATACTGTCACACACATCTATACAAACCACCACACGGCCCCTCACCTTCGCACACACTACCACACACCGCACACACCATAACACACATCCTAACACAGAGGATCACACATGCCCTCACACACAATCACACGCACCCTCGCGCACACTGTCACACTCAGGGCCAGCTGTGTGCTGGCATCTTGCAACACTGTGTAAAAGGCACGTCAATGCAACAGCACTTTGAGATCCAGATTCTATTTTATGAATTTGATTCATATTTTAAAGCTTTGTTTTTCTCCTTTTGCTGGAGGAGTAAATCACTTTACTGTTTACATGCATATCCAGTCATGAGATCAGACAGTAGTATATACACACACACAGACACAGACACACACACACACACACTCACTAACAGCTCAGTGGAAAAGAAAAATGAATGTTTTCCAAAGATTTCTTACTCAATCCAGTGAGTCATCAGTTCCAATAGAGCAGTCTATTCGTCAAGAGCAGACGGTAAGCACACACACACACACACACACTCTCACACACGCATACGCACACGCACAGCAATAATTTACCCTGCTACTCAGCAAGATGCATTGCTTATGGAGCCTTGATTTTCTAATAAGAACACCTAGACAACACAATTTGTTCACTCAGACACAAACACACACACACACACACACACAAACAAAAACAAATTAAATGAAATGCAGCTCTCCAAGTGGAAATCAACAGAGAGGATAATCCCAGATCTTTTTCCCTCAGAATAAGGGATGACATTTTCAGATCTTGAGTCCTCGTGGAGTGTGATTATGGAGGTGGATAGACATGGAAACATCATGGAGCTGTAAGCGGAAAGACGTGTCCTTGCTCTGGTACATGGATATCTACAGTTATTCCCAAACGCGAAACCAGAGAGTGACTGGTAGGGTGCCTTGCAAACGAAGGGTGCAATGAATGACCGTGGCATCCTTGAGAGAGACGCTCCCTGCCGCTTTGATCCCGGTTTGCGCTGGAACTGAACGGTAGGATTCGCACGCGCCAGAACGCGCAGGGAAACACCCCTGCACGAACACGCGCAGCGGCGCGCTCGCACGTACAGGCGAACACAGGAGAAAGCGACATAGTGGAAAGGTCGTGCATTGTTCCCGCAGGTGTCTGGGTTGTGTCTGGGCCCCGTGCGCTCTTATCGTTGGTTATCAGAGAGGATTGTGGGAAGGCAGGGTAATCCTCTAATGCTGTGACATTGACGGGAACCATTGATTATGTGTTTGTCTGCCCGAGGATGGGAACCCTAAGGGGATGCAGAGACTCTGCTGATTAGATGATAAAGAAGAAGAAGAAAAAACGAAAAACGGAAAAAGAACTCTGCACTCTTTTTTCTCTCTTTTTTCTCTTTCTCTCACTCTGTTTCTCTAACGATCACAAACTTTGTCGCGCGTCTCTCTGCCACGCACACGGTCTCCTTTTCACGGTCTCTCCTGCTCGGTTTCTCTTTTTTTGCTCCAATTTGATCTCTCTTTGTCTTTGTCTCTCTTTCTGTCTTCTAACTATTTCATTCTCTCTTCTTTATTACCTATGGCTGGTAAGCGTCTCCCTGACCAATGATGCAAGACTGTTCCAATTACAGTCATGTAAAATAGATGGATGAATCTTTACCAAAAAACGATGAATCAGACTCATATTAGAATTCGGGAGCAGGATGCCCAGCCTTGGATAGTTTATTTGGCTCCGACCAGAGGCCTCGGATGACGTCAGCTGGATCAAGTATCCACTTTCCCCTTGTGCTTTCGCTCGTGTGCGGAGGGTGAGCGAGAAGTGAACCAAGATGAAACAGTGTAACACATCGGAGTGGAGAGAGAGAGAAGAGGCTTAGCGATTTCACTCTTCGCTTCCCCTCGCTGTCTGTTTGTACCTTGTGTGGCCCTAGCAGCTGGCCCGGTAACTGGGTCAAACCTGTCCCCCATGTGTTCCTCCCACATTCACACCATCCAATCACAGACACACATACACACGCACATTTACACATTTGGAAACAGGCACACACACGCATTTGGGGATTATTTGTGCTTTAGCACACACACTGTGCAATGCCTACTCCGAACTGAACACGCACGCACGCACACACACAGTGCCAAGCAGGGTACTAAAGAACTTCTGGAACAGAAGCAGCTATTTTTATCCTAATATTTGGACAGACACACACATACAGACCTTCCTTATTCTCACTCTATCTCTCTCTCTCTCTCCTTCTCTCTCTCTCTCTCCTTCTCTCTCTCCCTCTCTCTCCTTCTCTCACTCACTCACTCACTCACTCACTTACTCACATACACATATGAAACAATCACCCAATCAGAGGTACCTGTACGTAGAGGTCACTGTCATTAGTGGAAGGTAATCTTTTAGGCACGTAGGAAGTAATTACACTGTCAAATACTGGCAGAAGTAATCTCTCCCATTTAGACCTGTGTTCTTTGGTTGTTCAACATGGTCTGTTTGTTTTGAGATTATTCCTTGTTGCCTGTTTCAGCCCCTGGACTGTATTTCTGCCCCGTCAGATGTTGGTCTGTGTGTTTTGTGGCGTGAGTGCTTGTTGTGATGTTGAGCCTCCGTGTGTGTGTGTGTGTGTGTGTACGTTTCCGAACTTGCCAGCCACCGCTTTACACCCTTTCGCCGGTTTCTTTCCCTTCCCCACGATTTCCACCCCCTTTCCGTCCGTTGCCACGACGACCGTCTGTCAATCACCCCGCCCGTGTAATTGTAAACCAATTACGTCGCTGTTTTTACAAGGTCGTCAGAGATTGGTTGGTACCCGCTGACCCCGGTTATCTGCGCCGGGGCGTTGAGTTAATGGACTTTGACTGGTTTCAACAAAGCATGAAATACCCTTGCAAATCCTGCCTCTTTTTTGTACCCCTTTTTTTCTCCAATCTCCACAATTATTTCCATCGACATGCGTTTGACACGGCATTAGGATGAGCTGAGGAAGTCACCTGACCTGCCATTTGAAGGCTAAAGGCAGAAACCACGAGTGTGCCGTCTCGGTTGTGGGGGGGTTCTGGGAATTGCGATCCTGGTCAGATCCTGATAGCCTGATAGCAGTCCTCATCTAATCTCAGTCTTTCTATCGCTTGATCTGGATCTGTAGTCGCTAATGCCCGATAAGATGTAAGGTAATGCTGATGAGGTGTGTGTGTGTGTCTGCATGTGTGTGTCTGCATGTGTGTGTGTTTGTGTGTGTGTGTGTGTGTGTGTGCAGGTTACGATGCTTGGTGAAACAGCTGGAGAGAGGGGAGGCGTCGGTGGTGGACCTGAAGAAGAACCTGGAGTATGCAGCGTCTGTGCTGGAGTCTGTCTACATCGAGGAGACCAGGTACATGGCTTGTTTCTCCCCCAGGACCCAGACATGACCCCTGCCCCTCCCCTCCCGTCCCTCCCTGCCCCGCCCCTCCTAACCTCCCCCNCCCCCCCCCCCCCCCCCCCCCCCCCCCCCCCCCCCAAGGAAATGTCGCAGAGCCACCAAGGACATGACATCATGGCACGGCTGCTCTGCTCCTCCCCTGAAGTCGTCGTAAAGTTTCTCTGCCACTTTTCAGTCTCTCTTTCTGTCTCTGTGTCTGTCTCTCTGTCTCTCTGTCTCTCTCTCTCTCTCTCTCTCGCTCTGTCTCTCGCACACCATGGCTCCAGTTTCCTCCATCTGCCTCTCCTCATCTCTTTCACTTTATCTCTCTCCTCTCTTTCCCTCTTTCTCTCTCACTTCTTCTCTCCCTCCCCCCTCATACTCTCTCTCCCTTCCCCCTCTCCCTTTCTCCTTTCTCTTACTCTCTCTCTCTCTCTCTCTCTCTCTCTCTCTCCAATATCACCACATTTGTGCTGGTGGAATTGGCTCCTAATGAGAAAGCCCATTAAAGAGCTCCAGACTAAGTTGGCCTTTCAGTTTCATTTAAACTCCAAGGTCGCAATGAGAAACAGAGATGGGTGGGGCCTGTTCCCACTCCCTTAGCTCATTGGCTGGCACAGATTCCTCACAGCTGATCTGGATAATTATGTAACACCTCACTCTCACCATATGTGACTCCATGACAATCCTTTTCTGATGTGCATGCGTACGTGTGTCCGCCTTTGTGTGTGTGCCTCTCGTTCCATACAGGCGATTGGTGGACACCGAGGATGAGCTCAGCGACATCCAATCGGACTCCGTTCCGTCGGAGGTGCGTGATTGGCTGGCCTCCACCTTCACGCGGCAGATGGGACTGATGCTGAGGAGGACCGAGGAGAAGCCTCGCTTCCGGAGTATCGTCCACGCAGTGCAGGCTGGGATATTCGTGGAAAGGTGTGTCCTCCAACTTCCTGTTGCAACGTCACCACTGTACCGCAATGTTTCAGATGGCTCTGTCCTCTACATGATGTTTTGACTACTAGTGTACTATACTGTGTATAGTGCACTTTATGTGTCTACACACACATACGTGATATCAATGCCTCTTATTCAACCATATTTCAAGATCGAGAGACCAATGGTCCATTTCTGAAGTAATTTGAAAGCATTTAAGAATATCTTAAGATTCTCTTAAGATTCTTAAGAAAGCATTTAAGAATCTCTTACGATTCTTAAGAGTTAGTATAGAACAGTGATTCCCAGCCCTGGTCCTGAGGGACCCCCCCTGTCCTCCAGGCTCTAGATGTTTCCCTGCTCCAAACACACCTGATTCCATCAAATGGGTGGTTATCTAGCTCTGTAGAATCACGGGAACGAAGATGCATTTGAATCAGGTGCATTGGAGCAGGGAAACGTTTGAAACAGGAGATAGGGTTGAGAACACCTAGTGTAGAAGAGCCAGTTTAAACCGAATTGCTATAGAGCAGAAGGGCAGTTCAGACCAGGTGATAACACGTCTACATATCAATAACTCGCTCCCTGATGTGTGTGCTGTTTACCCCAATACCCCAAGAACAACCTTTAATGACCTTGCCACTCCCATTTGCACACACACACACTATCTCAGTCACACACACTCTCACACACACACGCTTCTCCCTGCTGTATCCTGAGACGGGGGTGTCTCCAGATGGGGCGTCCCGCCGGCGATCTCTGTGTGTGTGTTTTGGAGGCGGGGCTGTGATGTGCGTTATCTCTCTCCGACAGGATGTACCGGCGGACGTCCAACATGGTGGGCCTGAGTTACCCTCCCAGCGTCATCACTGTGCCAAGGTATCAGCCCCCGCGCCAGGCGCCAGCCAGGGAGGGGGGAGGGTGTGTGTGTGTGTGTGGGAGGGGGACGGGTGTTTGGTGGTGTGGTGGTGGGGGGGGGAGGGTGTGTGTGGGGGGGGGGGCTGAGATGGATAGACACCCATCCACACACAGCCCTGACAAGCTGACGTCTATTATCCTCAAATAGCATGTGGAGTGTGTGCGTGGGGGCATGCGTGTGCGGGCATGCGTGTGCGGGCATGCGTGTGCTGGCATGTCGATGGGCTAGCGTGTGTCCCAGCTAGCTCGCAGCCATGTCCATCCATCACACGTGACGCAGGCGGCATGGGTGTTCTAATCCCTACCTGCCTACTGGCCCTCTGTGTCCCTGGGGCCACAGTCCCCTGCCCCGACCCTGACTGTCCCCAAGACACACGGAATCGCAGGACACCTTCTAATCTTGGCTTTATTACTGTACAATCTAAAGGAGGGAGAGTTTCGGCTTTGAGGCATCACGTAGACTTTCAGACGCTAACTTCAAGTGTTGTTAAGGTGTAATCCCGTACATTATGAAATGTAGAACACATGTATTGTTTATGAGGGATTACTACATTGCGTGCAAATCCTAATCTGTTCTTTTTCACAACGCCTGAGCATACATACTCATCTCTAGACAGTAATACCACAATGACCTTTCAGCACATTGTAGTACTATGGCGAACCATCCTGTTCTGTGTTGTGATTGGTCTGTTGAGCAGGGTGCGTTCACGCAACCCTTGATCTCTTGTCTGAGTGATGTTGATGGAATTAGAGCAACGCAACTGATCAGTCTGCTGAGAGGAGAGGGGGAGAGCTCTGTCTGTCTCTCTATGCCTCGCTTTTTCCATCTTTCTCTTCCCTCCTCTCTCTCGTTTTCTCCCACTTTCTCTCTCTCCTCTCTATATCTTCATCCCTCCCTGTCTCCCTTTCGCTCTCTTCCTGTCTCTCTACTCTCTCTCTTTCTGTAGATATCGCTCAGTCACCCTCCACGCGCACGCACGCTATCTCTTTATGTCGTTCCCTCTCGAAACTCGGCCGGACGCTTTGATTGCAAACGGCATGGAACATTTCATGAGAACACTGCTATGTTTTGTATTAGATTGGATTATATTCAACGTTATTCTTAATGGCATTGAACATTTCAAATGTGATTAGGAGCATTACAGTCCAGCCTGTAGGGGTGGGGGAGGGGGGGTAGCGAGCGGGGGAGGGGGGGGGGAGGCTGTGCAGTAGTCATGTAAAGTCACATCTCACATTACGCATACGTTGTTTTAAAGGTTTTTGCATTCGAAATGACAGGTTTTTTGGACACCGGAGGGTTCAATCATATGCCTTTTTGGAGAGCAGTGATTTACCCAGGGTACTCCTCTGGCCCGTAGTTTCACACAGGCGATGACTGTAGATCTACACCTAGGAGGGGGGCCACATCCCAGAACTCATTCTTCCAGAATGCCTGAGGGCTCCATAACTCAGCGGTGGCCAACGGAGATGGAGAGCAAGGGAAGAGTTCCAATTTAAAGATGTCAATTGTTAATATTCTGCAGACAGGAGAGGCGTCTGGAGTTTGTCTTTCAGGGAAGGGCGAGAAAGAGCGAGGGAGAGGGAGAGAGAGAGATCAAAAGTAACGGGAAGATAAAGAGTTACTCAGCAGAGTTAGGGACTGAAAGAAAGACAGAGACCGTGGGGTGGCGGTGATACTAAATGAATTGAGGGAGGATAATAATTTGACAAATCACATGCTGGACCTTTTACTTCCTTACTTTACTTCCTTTATGACTGACTTTCAGTGCAACCTCTTCTAGAAACCCCCCTGGCCACAGCCTCAGTCCCTGGCCCAACCTGTTCTCCAGCAGCAGCCCTCGCCCCAGCCCCACCCTAATCCCAGTTCCAGCCTCGCCCAAACCCCCAACCTCTGTCTGTTTGCACCCAGCCTCAGCCCCAAGCACAACCACAGTCCCGGCCTCCTGCATTTGGCCCCAGCCTCAGAACTCCTGGACTTTAAATCAGCGAGACGTCATCAATGGGGATACATGTTTAGTGTCTGTAGAAGGTTCTGAACCCAATGAAGGTCCCACTGCCTTCAGTATGGATTTATGGATCTGTTATGTAATGGATTGGAATTCAAGCACAGAAAGACCTGATACGGCATCTGCCCAACGTCAGGTCCCTCTCACCTCAGCAGATATCTTTAATTGAATTCAGCTGGGTTGACGTGGACATTGTATTTCATTTTGCCAGCCGATCCCTCTGTGCGTATTGACGGTTTGAATGCAAATGCCGTTTTCACAAATAGATTTGTTTTACCCAACAAAACTCCGTTCAATCATTTTATTGGCAGACATAATCTGGTTGGAGACCAGAGTGCAGAGTGAACAACAGCGAATCGATGTCGTTCCGCTCATTGCTTCCCTCCCTCTTCTCCACCCCCCCTCCCACCCCCAACCCCCAACCCCC
>BROE01000024.1:2151605-2280360 GCA_036571765.1 Plecoglossus altivelis | reverse complement strand
CCCACCCCCCCAGCACGTGGACATGTGGTCATTCGACGTGTTCGCCCTGAACGATTCCAGCGGAGATCACGCGCTGAAATTCATCTTCTACGAGCTGCTCACCAGATACGACTTAATCAATCGCTTCAAGGTACAGGAAAGAGCTCTGTCTATCTCTGTCTGCTCCCCCCAGGGGTGTTTGAAAGTGTGTGTGTGTGTGAACGTACGTGTGTGTGTGAACGTGTGTATGCGCGTGTGAACGTGTGTGTGAACGTGTGAACGTGCGTGTGTGTGTGAACGTGTAAACGTGCGTGTGTGTGTGAACATCTGTGGTCATCTTAGCTGCTGTAACAGTAGTGGTATTAACTATATATAATCACTGAAGGTTGGCCAACAGACCCAGCTTCTCCTGCAGTGATCCATGCAGTAGAACTGCTGGGTAGTGACTCACACAAAGCTTCTGTTCCCTGGGCAGAGATGGATTCCCCGGACGTCCACTAAAGAATGAAAGACTCTATATAGTAGTGCCCTTGCTTTTGAAATAACAGTCATTTAATAACCCACGATAACACCAACAGATACCATCATCAATAACAGCAGACTTTGGGCTAATGGACTATTGATGGTGCCTGTAAAGATGCCGGAACATGATTCATCAACAACACGAGACTGAGTGGGACGTGTGTGGTGGTGTGTGTGTCTGTGTGGCCATGTGTGTGTGTGGTATGTGTGTGTCTCCAGATCCCTATCTCTGCCCTGGTGTCCTTTGTGGAGGCTCTGGAGGTGGGCTACAGCAAGCACAAGAACCCTTACCACAACCTGATGCACGCGGCCGACGTCACCCAGACGGTGCACTACCTGCTGCTGAAGACAGGCATGGTGGTAAGGCCGACTGTGTGTGCACGTCTGTGACAGTCATACGTGTGTGTGTGTGTGTGTGTGTGTGTGGGGCGGGCGAGGTGGGGGGGCAGGGAGGGGGTTGGGAGAGTGATTAACCGCCCCGTGACGGTTTTATGTGCCATTAAGATGGAGCTGGAGTCTCTGAGGTGAGGTTGATGTGAGCGGTTACGGTCCGTGCATGATGCGATGTGGAATCGGATTGGCCGGATCGGTCCATTGAACCTAATTGAGTGCCAAATGTGGTGACTTGGGGCATACATGCATGTGTGGGTGTGTGTGTGTCAGTCTGGATTAGTCGCCAAGCTTGTTTTATTTGCTCAGTAACACTGTTTAAAATGGATGACCATAACCATTTCAGAGGTTTACTACAGTAGGTGTTCAAATCATCGTTGTTGTCAGAAGGCTTCATGCTGCCTGTTCAGATAGCAGTAAAATGCAGCCTTAGCCATCATTATCTGCCATTGCCAGACACATGGAAATTCCTTTTTTACAATAAATAGCCTCCTGAAGTAAAAGATTCAGGGACATTTTGTGGAGGAAAGGAGGAGAGGAACAGAGCCCATGGTCGCCAGTGCCAACCCTGCCAAGGGAACATTCCAGACAAATGAAAGTAGACAGAAAAAGCACAAAACTAAATAATAACCCCAATCCATGGTTGTAACACAATCACTGCTGTCTAGCAAGTCTTCCAGCAAGCACGAGAAGACCTCCACATTCATTCACGACTCCAAATGACAACTGCGGTTTGTGTTTTTGATGTTGTTATTAAATCAGGACTTTTGATGCCAGGTAATGCGCCGGGATTCCGAGATTTAATATACCATGCCTTGTTGACAACAATAACACTTCCTGACAGTAGAATGAAATAAAAAGTCAAATAGAATCAAATATTTACACATTAAAAGAGTAAACAAACTGCGCAGGCCTGTTCAGATGAAAACGTTGAGGGCTTCGCCCAATTTATTCACCACTCAGCAACAGCTTCAGCGATGAGGTCTCAGACATTATTCACACAGTGTGTGTGTCAAAGGGGGACGTTTATATTATGTACACCTTGTGCCTGTGCTCGGTACACGGAGAGGATGGGGGTTGTGAACGTGTCACTACACCTTAGCCTTATAATGCATCACTGTGAATCTCTCTTACCTCTCCTCGCTAAAATGCCTCCTCTCCCCCCTCCCTCTTGCACCTTCCTCCTCCACATGGGAATCCATCGGTCCTATTCCCTCCATGCTCCACCTCGCCATACCTCTTATCTGGCATTCCCACTGTCTCCGCCCCCTCCCTTTCCCCGTTACCTCCTCCTCTCCCTCTGTTTTAGCACTGGCTGACAGAACTGGAGATCTTTGCCATGATCTTTGCTGCGGCGGTCCACGATTATGAGCACACCGGTACAACTAACAACTTCCACATCCAGACCAGGTAATAGACTGTGACAAGCATAAAGATCCCATGCCCAGGTAATGGACTGTGACAGCCGTAGAAATGACCAGAAAATACCATTTCAACGGAAGAGCAAGGAGTGGAACCGAAAGGCCGCTTATATTCATGCCATTTTTGAGAGGAGATTAAATGTCGCTTCCGTTTTAATGTCACTTCCATTATAGAATATTGAAAGAAGTTTGCCCTCACTTTAAAATGAAAGAAGGCAAAATAGATGGATTCAGCAGTGGGATTTGTGTGAGCTTCATTTAAGTAAAGTAGTCAAACGGTTTGATTGGCCGTTTGAAATATCTGTGTTATTGTACGTTGGAGGTAAATGTTGACAGTCTTTCTTGGCTGTGTCAGGTCAGGTACGGCCATCCTTTACAACGACCGCGCGGTCCTCGAAAACCACCACGTCAGCGCAGCCTATCGCCTTCTGCAGGACGACGACGAGATGAACATTCTCTATAACCTGTCGAAAGACGACTGGAGGTGAGGAGCTGGGAGGAGGGAGAGCCGTCTGGGCTGGAGGGGGTACGGGGTGTCACCTCACTGATATGTCTGTCCTGGATTGGCAGGATTCCGCGTTTCACATTTCTCTCTGCCTCACCTCCTGCCCTCCCCCCCCTTCCTTCGGACCCTCAACACCTCCTTCTTTCGACTCCTTCTCTCTTCCCTCCCTCCCTCCCTTCCTCCTCCACCTCTCCTTTCCTCCAAACTCTTCACTCCACACTTCTGATCCGTCTTTCACAACTCTCCCCTCCACCCCCCCTCCTCCCGCCTCTTACCTTCCTTCTTCCCTCCTCCTCCCTCCTCCTTCCCTCCTTCCCTCGCCCCAGGGAGCTGCGGGCACTGGTGGTGGAGATGGTGCTGGCCACAGACATGTCCTGTCACTTCCAGCAGATTAAGGCCATGAAGAACTTCCTCCAGCAGCCCGAAGCGTGAGTGGCCCCTTCCTTCTGCCACCACGTCTAGACGTCTGGTCACACCGTTCAGACATAGTTCCTCCCGACGCAAACACGGACCTCTCTCTCTCTCTCTCTTTCTCTCTCTCTCCCTCTCTCTCTCTCCGTTGTTAGACTTTGAACGGCCTGGTTTGGAATATTCTACAATTTCTAAATAAATCCAAATCTCAATGCGGCACCTGTCGTGTTGGCTGGTTCTGGTGCAGGACGAGCAGGTGTCTCATCTGCTTTGGTCTGTGCTGCTCCTGTGTAGGATAGACAAGCCCAAGGCCTTATCCCTGCTCCTGCACACTGCAGACATCAGTCACCCAGCTAAGAACTGGGACCTGCACCACCGCTGGACCACCTCGCTCCTGGAAGAGTTCTTCCGACAGGTCAGTGTGTGTGTGTGTGTGTGTGTGTGTGTGTGTGTGTGTTTGTGTGTGTGTGTGTGTGTGTGTGTGTAGAGGTGAACCTCTGGAAGGTCCGTCGTGGACAGTCCTTTCTGCGCCCTCTGCTGTTAAGGCTTTTGACCCTCAGTGGCCGACTATGCTTCATAATCCAACTCTTTAATCCTAATCCCGTTGGGGATCCTCATCGCCGTAAAATTTCAGACCAACTCCATCCTGGTAGTTCACTGTAATCCCATTATCCTGGTATTAAACGATGTAGCCCACGCATACTAACCGGTGCATAGGATGGCGCGTCGTACAGACTGGGTCACATGGTCAGAAGCATGCATGAGGGTTGGCAGTTCGCAAGGACACCCAGTGTCTTCTCAAACAAATGAGGCCATTCATTTTCAGCTCCATGCACATTTATAATCACAATGAATATAAAGTGACAATGAGAGATAGATGTTCATGAAAATGCTATAGTATAAAAACACATTTAAAACCGCATTGAATGCAAGCAGGGATATGGTGTGGGAAAAGGGGGGGGGGGGGAGCAAATTGCTCATGCCCACTCAGCAGTGAATTCAATCCAACTTTCTATTAACTGTGATTTGAAAGTAGGATATCCTTTCATTACCAAGCGGACTGATTAATTCTTCCCTCAGAAAATGAAATTAAACGAGAGGAGGCTTCGCACTGAGCATCAGGAGAAAGTGGGGATTTATAGATGTGTAGCCAGAACGGTCCGATCAGTCTGGTGCGGGCAACTCATCGACAAATCATATTAATAGAAATGTCAAGCACAATGAATGCGCATGAGGTTCTAATCATTTCTTAACGGTCAAAGATTTAAATGGCTCCAGGAAGTTTGAGGAAGTTCACCTTTTCAAGGATGATACCGGGAAAGAGTCACAGTCTCAAATTAAGAAATGATCCTTGTAAGGGACAGGGTGTAGACGCTGTGTCCTATTGGAGAGTGTGGTCAATTGCTTCTTGAGATAATGTGGACCTCATTTCCCAGAATTCCTTTCCTGAAGGTTCTGATGGAAATGGAATTTCGATTCTGCTGTTTGTCTCGTGCGAGTGGTAGAATTCACGCAAAGATTTCAATCGAATTGATCTTCAAAGCGAGTCTGTCCCTTGGAATGATGGGAGTTGTAGTGTTGGTTCTACAGTGAAACGACACAGATGAATTTACTGCAGCATTATTTCGAAAAATGTTCAAGCATCCAGTAGAACAGGAGAGTGGAAGAATGAAGGTTTCAGCAGAGGAAAAGAGAGCAAGAGAAAGATGAGTGAAGCGGAACATTTCATGTTAGCATCTGCTTAGTCATGGTACGGTCAAGTAATTGGTGTTTTCCCTATTCCTGTTGTCAGCCCAGTATAACTGACCTTCTGCTCAAACATCTGCAAACTGTCTGAAGATGGAAAAAATAGACCCAACAAAACTGACCTTTTCACCTGTTTGTTCAGGGGGGGTTTAAATTCTTTGTACACAAAAAACGTTCATCTCACTCAAAACTTGATCATTGGCCGTTCAGTTTTTCAACGCTGGGTTGAGTTTCTAGTAAGTTCTGCCCTAGCCTCTGCACCTGGTGTTACCCCAGAGGGCTGGATGAACATCTCATCATCTGTTACGATGTCTTCTTTTTAGGGGGACAAAGAAGCCGAACTGGGCCTACCCTTCTCTCCCCTGTGTGACCGCAAGTCAACCATGGTCGCCCAGTCCCAGATAGGTGAGTCAACTACGTGAAAATAGTTTCATGTAATACGTAACAGGACATGTGTACAAGGTCTACTGTACTGGGCCTACTGCACTAGCAGCACGGTAGCAGAACTATGGTACGAGGCCTTAGGCACTAGAAGTATTGTAGTAGAACTATGGTACTAGGCCTACTGCACTAGTGTGCATATTTTAGACTGCACAGTGAGTGAGAAGAAACGCATTATGCTACAACAGAACACTCTTCCTTCCATCTGTTGCGACGCAGCGCAGTAAAAACATCCTAAACGCAATATGTGTGTGTGTGTGTGCGTGTGTGTGCGTGTGTGTGTGTGCCCGTGTGTGCGTGTGTGTGTGTGTGCGTGTGTGTGCGCATGTGTGTTTCCAGGCTTCATTGACTTTATCGTGGAGCCCACCTTCACAGTGCTGACAGACATGACGGAGAAGATCGTGACACCGCTCATCGACGAGGCGTCTCACTCCGGCCTCGCTGGCTTCCGACGATCCAGGTGAGGGACAGAGGGACACTGACCTCTGAACCCCTGTCATGTCCCTGGTACCTGCCTGATGGTACCTGCCTAGTGAGGGCTTGCTGAACTATTCGTGTGGGAACCAGAAGTCCTCTCATGAGCTGTGAAAACAAGGCAAACTTGCATTTTCTTTTCAAAATTTTCAGCCTGTTCTAGAACTATTCCAAGGGGCATTAGGGGGGTTCAGGGATTGACTGGGTTAGACTTTGTGTCAGGGTTAGACGTTGCATTGAGGGTTGGGATGGGAGATAAGGACAGTTTTAGGATTCTTTAGGTTACTTTAGATAGGTTTAGCTTTGGGTTTAGGCTCTGCTTTGTTTCTTGGGTTGAAATTGAGGTTAGGTTTGGGTTTGGGTCAAAAAGGATTTTCCGCGGAAGCAAATTGAGTCCCCATAACCCACGGTAGTGCAAACATCTGTGTCTGTGTGTGTGTGTGTGTGTGTGTATCTCTCTCACACACCAACACCCACTATAGAATACTATATAATACAGTCCTCTCTATTGACTGGGTGCCACCGTTGATAAATAGTGGGACCCCACAGATGTCATCTACTGCCTGATCTCACGCTCTGTGACTCCAGAATATCATCTGTTCTTCAAAGACTGCGGCACTGCAGAAACCAGCAGAGCTAACCAAGGCAGGCCCCTCTAATGAACAGCCTAATGATGACTAAATGAAGCTTAACAAGATGTTAGTGTAGGAGTGTCGGAGTAATTATCATCTCGAGTCCTCAAGCTCTTTGTCTGATGCTGAGTTGAATGAGCCCAGTCAGGAATGGACATTATTCTTATCCGCAGTCATGAACCACTTGTTTGCACCTCCTCTGTGGTGTGGTGTCTAAAAATGTGTCTGAGTGTGACTATGACTATGTGGGCGTGTCTCTTTGTGCAACATTGTGTTGTGTGTGTGTCTGTGTGAAACAATGTCTATTTGTGTGTGTGTGTGTGTGTGTGTGTCTGTGTGTGCGTGTGTGACGTCTCGTAGACCCGGGACTGCTGTGCCATCATGTAAACATGAGCCCCATCCTGTTCGTAATCAGAGTGGGATGATTTTAAACAGATTATAAACATTCCGTGCAGTGGCTGTCCCTTCCCGTTCCCGTTACGCCCCCCCCCCAATCCCCCCCTCTCTGTTTCTCCTCTCGCTCACTCGCTCCCTCCCTCATCTTCTGTCGTTCTTGCTCTCACCCGAACGGCTCCAGGGAAGATAGGGATGAAGAGGCTTATGCGTACTACCGTTTCTTAAAAGAAACACTGTTCCCTCTTTTCCTGACATCGCTCTGCTTCTCTGGCTGTCCGTCTCTCTCCGTCTATTTTTCCCTGTCTGTCATTATATATCCCTGCCTGTTTGCCCGTCTATCTGTCACTCTGTCTCTCTCTCCGTCTGTTTCTTGCTGTCTCTCTGTCTGTCTGTCTTTCTCCCTGTCTTTCTCCCTGTCTCACTCTCACACAGCTTATGTTTGTAAACAAGCACATCTGTCATGCTGCACTGGTATCTCAGAGCTGTCCATCTGTTCTGATATGGAATAACCATGCAGGGCAGGATTAAAGCACAGCAGCCTAATATTCTTCCTGTCCTCAGATTCTCCCTGCCGCTATGATATACTGACAAGTAGGCTTTACAGAAGCTGGGATACAGCTTGTCAATGTTGTCACCAAACTCACAGGAAAATGTGTGTGTGTTATTTCATGAGAATTACACGTCACAGATATGACTTTGTGTGTGGGGCGTGTGTGTGTGTGTGTGGTGTGTGTGTATGCGGTGTGGGGTGTGTGTGTGTTGTGTGTGTGATGTGGGGTGTGTATGGTGTGTGCAGTTTGAACAGCATAACACAGGGAGATGGGAAGCGCTCCAGTGTTAAGAGTGTGGGTTCGGAGGGCAGCGGGACGCTCAACTGTTCCCTTCACACGGTCGACTTCAAAAGCTTCAAGGCCACGTGGAACGAGGAGGTCCACCAGAACCGTGAGAAGTGGAAGACCCAGGCTACCAAAGGTAAGTGTGGGGGGGGGGGCAATCTAGAACAGCAGAACCCGGCAGAACAGATAGAGCAGAATAGAACAGCCAAGCAGAACAATGTAGAACAGAACAGCAAAGAACGGAAGCAGAGTAGAACACAACAGAATAGAACAAAATTCCGTCAAAAGACAGAGCACAACAGAGTAGAACCGAATAGAGCAGAGTAGAGCACAGAGAAGAACACCACAGCAGAGAACGGAGTGGCGGAGAGCAGAACACTCATTGTATCTTCAAACGTCCCCGAGGAATCGCTGGGTTAACGTAAACATGTTCCGTCTGCGCGAGCGGAGCGGAGCGGGGGGTTGTCTACGGACGAAACCTGCTCCGCAAAGACTGTTTACGTCCTGCGGAGGATGTTTAGGATATGAGAGGATGTCGTTCTTGTCTTCTGCTAGACCTGGAGGAGAGATCCAAGAGGGAGGTGGACGAGAAGGCCAAGCAGGACACGGAGGAGGGTCGGGAACCAGGAACGACAGATAAGGCGGTGGAGCGAGGAGAGGAGGCCGGAGAGGGGGACGAAGCAGAGGAGCGGAAGGCAGACAAGGAGGGGGGGAGCCAAGAGGAGGAGGGTAAGAAGGAGGCGGCGGAGGAGCAACCCAAAGAAGAGGAAGGGAACAAGGATCCAGGGGGGGCTGCTGGGATCACGTCGGCACCAGGACATCCCGAGAAGGAGTCCAGCCAAGAGCACAGCCAGCAAGTTCAAAATGGTACGTAGCCCCAGTGTTTCACCACTCGCTGGATAACCCTTGGAAATGAGAATGCTTATTTGTAAGCATCGGTCATTTCAGGCAAACTGGACTTTTTGGGGGACACTCATCTGGATTCATAGGTGACCAGTGGGTCTAGTGAATGCAATGATGATCTGTGTTTACATTTGTGACAACATTTGTGCTTAAGATTTCCTGACATGGGACCGTCAGCGCAAACTCGTCTTGGGCACTGCTGCGTTTGGTTGGAAAAGAGCGCCCTCATCTGGTGTGCAGTAAAAATTAGGGAAATGAATTAGAGTCGATAATGGTTTAACCCCTTCCAGTCTCACACTAAAAGAATCCGGAAGTATTATATACAGTTAAGATAAAAGTTTCTTTTTTCAGTTGTTTTAGTACGTGTTTAGTTCCGCTTATTGAAACCTAAAATAACAATACTAATCTGTTATGAATACTGTCAATCCAAACCTATATGAGCTAGTGTACATATTCACAATATCAATAACGCTAAGAATGAGAGAAATGTTATACTGAATCATTCACCGAAAAACTGAGAACAAGAATGACCTAACAATATGTGCTGTACTTATGAAGTCAAATGACTAATGCAGTGGAGTGATGTAGGACACTGAAGGAGATTGGCGAGTATGATTTCACAGTCAAGGGTTCTGCAGCCATGTCGTAGCAGTAAGGTGAGGGAGGTTTGGAAGGTCTCTGAAATTCAAATATACCCGCTGTGACCAAATATGTCCTGGCGGTGTCGCGTGTGGCTGTGGGCAGGGGCGTGGGGGCTTTTAGTGACCGCTGTTTGGTCCCCCTCACAGGAGACATCCCTGAGGAGCTAGACTCACCTGTGACTGACTCTGAAACAGACTCAGGCGATGACAGTGAGAGAGAGACGTCTGATGGTAAAACTACTGCCTTTCTGTTACCTCCCCCCCCCCCCCCGCCCCTCACTTCCCTCCCCCACAAACACCCCATCGCCACAGAAAACACCCTTCCCCAAGGCTAGACCGTAACCAGGCCTTTCCACAGTGGTTTTGTCAGCTGCTATTTATTGGAAATAAGACCCTTTTTTATCATGTTGTAGACTAATAAACGATGCAAAATTTGATTTTTCTCCTTCCATTATTGTTGGACGTCAAATGATGGCAGTCAAGTATTGAATCCATAGCCAGCCGCAGGTTGATGATCAAGACATTTGATGGACTGAGCTAAATGGCATATTTGAGACAACCTTCGACCATCTGAAATGCTTGAAACTGTACTGTGGAACGGCGTGTTAATGTCTGTAAGGCCAGAGCCCTCATCACCCACACTGCCACATCTCACCAACTCTTCCCTCACAAAAGCAGCCCTCACCTGTGCTTTCCTCTCCTCCAGTCTGTTCTTTACGTTGCTATGGTGACGGCGCAGTTCTCAAGGATACTTCACCCCCGTTGAATCCTGAGAAGGACTTTTGTCAGTGTCCTCCCATACACACATTTACACACATAATCACACACGTTATACAGGACACACACACACACAGATTCTCAAAGAAGATGTACAAAGAAATACATTCAAACAGTATTTTATTATATTATGTAAGTACTTCAGCACTGCTGTGTCAGTTAGCAGTGTCATGTTGTCAAACAGATTTGCCCTCTCGCACATTTGCTGCTGCTGTTCATACTCTGGCCTGGGGGGTCTGTTTTTCTCGCATATATAGCAAGAGAAAAGTTCTACCAGGGGTGGGTTGTTGTTGCCACGTGGTAGTGAGGGTGTAGTCAGGTGAGAGGGACCTCAGGTTAGTACAACTGGACTCAGCTCCACATGAAAACCTTCCGAGCAGCCTGGAGTCACGAGGCAACCCATTCTACACGTGCCATACGTACTGTCTCTCTCTCTCCCTTTTCATCCTCCTTTTCCCCCTCTTCTCGTTCTCTTCCTCCGTGTTTGTTTCATAGTTCTGTCTGGTGTGAAGGGATGTGGGGGGACTTGTTTTTACTCTTCTCCTCCTCTCTCAGACTCCCAGGAGGAAGACAACAGTAACCATGACAACGCCCCTGAGGCGGCGTTAACGGCGGCCGCAGCGTCCGCGCCCACGTCCGATGCAAACTAACCGCCCCTTTTCCTCACTCTTCTCCCCCCCCCTGCTTTTTTTCAAGAAATGACTTCATTTCCCAGGAAGGAAGAGCTTTTCTTGTCTTTCTTCTATTGTTCTAGATCGCCCTCTGCTGGATGGAACTCTCATGAAACTTTCTTTCAAATCTATTTTGTATTTTTTTGACGCTCTCTCATGGAGTTCGTTTTTGGTCTTCTACCCTAACTTCATCCCAGATGACTGCTGACACTATCTCACCTTGCCAAGAGCCTGTGTTATTAGATGAGCTGGCTTCAGCCTGACCTCTCAGCAGTTAGCCTAAATGCTAATGGCCAGGGGGCCCTAGGTCTGTGGCCTCTTGGGAGCTCTGAGGCTCAGGTGACTTTCTGTAGCAGAGGGGGTTTAAGGTGAACCACTGGTTACGGCTGAGGTCAGGCCCCGGCTGGTCTACGGGTTGGGAGGCGGGGGGGGGGGGGGGGGGGGGTCTATGAGGTCCTGTTGCCACCCTGAGTCTGGCCACACCTGTCCAGGTAGAGGTTTGTGGTCCTCGGCAGGGCCTCTGTGGCTGCCTCAGCCCCAGCCAAGTCAATGTAACAATGGAAAAAGTCCCCTGTGATGGAATTTGGACTACCCTGTGTGTGCGTGTGTGTGTGTGTGTGTGTGTGTGTGTGTGTGCGTGCGTGCACGTGTGCACAGGTGTAGGTGTGTTTGTGTTCATTTGTCTTTCACTGTGTCAACGCGAAAACTACTTCTGAAGAATGTTCAAACCACACATGACTTGTTTGCTGTTGTCGTTATTCAGTGTACATGCTAACCACAAGAGAGTAAATGAGTGAATGAATGTATTAACGGATGAGGTCGATTGATTTTATGAACATTGCGTAGGACAAAAAGATTTACCTTTAACATGTCAGATTGCAACTAGACTGCACCTTTGGTAATTACAGCACAGATTAAAGGATTTTAACGTTTTGATAAACCCCTCATGTGATCATATATGGCCAACAGTTTATTATCAAAAGGTTTTCTTATAGAGAAACCATATCCTGGTATTGTGATGTTTGTGTGGAAATGTAAACGTACAGATAATGTTTTCTGGCAACACCAATTCCCATATGTTAAATGTGATGAATAGAATCAGAATGAAATGACTTTTCATTTTCAAATATATTTTTCTAGACATACTCACAAGTTCATTTCCAAGTAATGCATAGTATATGTATCTATAATGTGGTTGTTCAGTCAGATATGCATTTATTGTATTATTTTCACTCAGAGAATGTAGTTCATAGTTGTTTCAATATACTTAGATGTACAGGATTTATACCATTGTTCCAGCAATGCTTGTTTGATTGAAATCCTGTCTTTAAAACATTTAATGAAATGTCATACGACTGTTTTTAAAGTGCAGCCATTGTCAATTTCCAAATATTTTGTTTTCTTTAAACTGTGTATGACAAATGTACTGTATAGTCGTTCTGTCCTACATTTTCAATTGAATTTGTTTTCTATTGACCCAAAGGTGGAATATTTATTGTATTTTTTGAACCAGTTATATATTGGAGCTCGTGTATTACTTATTTATATTTTATTTATGAATGATTTTTTTGTAATTTACTTATACTTCTGTAAAGTTACTTTATTTTTACAAATTTAGTAACAAATAAGATGGGTCAATATATATTTGCATTGTCCCACGGCATAGAGGGAAATACATTGATCCAGGCGTACTTTAGTTATCAACCTGACGCATGCAAAGTCTTTTATTTCTCTTTTTGATTTGTATGTTTTTCCTTTGAGTTGCTAAACATTCAAGATGCTACACGGATGCTGAAGAGAGCAAGCACAGTCGGTCTTGTCTAATTTCAAGTATTAGGCGTGAGGTGAAAATGTGTTTGTCAAAACAGAACCCTCCCAATTCTTACCCTGTTTAGATTCAAAAACAGCCCTTTAAAACGTGGCCTGGTCCAATGTGGTTGGATCCTGTGACTCGTACTCACTTCTTCAGGGACTCTGTCTTATAAGCAGCAAAACCTGAACAAAGTCTATGTGGCCACTTGACCATTTTCCACTTTTATCCAACTTGACAAAACATAAGAATACCATCGAGCGCATTTGGTACATGGTTTCACTGTAGAATATTAAAAAGAGAAAAGTGAACACGTAGGTTACTACCCAGTGAAATGTAAGTTTGTAGATTATAGAAGTTGTCTCGTCTTGAAAAGACTGAGTATTGAGGCCAAATTGAAGGTAATTCAAAATGGCCTCCAGTCTCAGTCCACTGTGTAGAAATTCCTGTTGCCTTGACCAAAGATTAAAAAAACAGCGTAGTGATACACTTCACACAAAACAATATTTCAGTATCTAAAGGGACAATACTTTATTTATGTTCATTTATTACTTTTAAGAATCTTTGCCTTAAATTGTGTAGGAAAATCAGTAATGCTGTGTGAAAATTTTTTGTGAATTGTTCTTGCTAGCGCAAAAGCTTTTAGTGACATCTTTCAGCTCGGTTCCATCTTCAACCTCAAGTTCGTCCGTGATCGTTGACTCATTGTCTTGACCGTTATTACATCTTATGATTATACATTTTTCTCAATATGTGGGATAGGGTCCATTTACAGTCACTTCCCATTGGTTAATTTGCATCACATGGTTTCCACTTGCATGCACGCTGTTGAAGCTGATTATGATTCTATGCTTGACATGGTGAGAGAGGAGCAACATGCTCTCAACACTGTTACTGTGGCACCAGAGAGACCTCGTGGCCTAACAGTTCAACTTGGTCTTGAAGGACACCAGGGTTTGCTTCCTGTTTTGGTGAGCGACACATGGCGCGAACCCCAACCGTTGATAGACGCATGGATTCAGCAAAGTAGTCACGTAAACATAACGTTTGTTTGTTTTTCTTACTACACGAAACCTCAGAGCGTTTTCTTCTGTCGTATCAAAGCTCACGCCAGCAGTCGGTTGTCGTTCTCGGTCACTGTGTCATAGACAATCCTTCCATTTCGGCGGATGCCACTTCTTACATGGTGACATGGCCTTTTTTTCAAAGACCACAAGTTAGCTCTGACACAGTAAGGTACACAGTAGATTCATATTGGGTTGGTGCGGAAGACTCAACGATGCCATCAGTTTGTGTGTGTTTGTCGAAAAACATCAGGATGATTTTGGACACATATTTCGTTGTTAAACGTCTTGCGTTTTGTTTGTTTTAAAGCCATATTTCTCTTTTTTATGATTTTGTAATCGTCCATGTATTTGAAGCCATAGTTCGGTTACTTTACTGTGAGACAGCTTCAATGTGTCCCAGAGGAGCAGTGTTTTGGATCCACACGTCAGATCTAGACGTCAGATCCGTCCACATGTCGTGATGTTTTTAATTTGAGAAACAAAATGTGATCACACACCAAAAGAAAACTGTGCAGGCCAAAAAGTGGTCGTGTCTGTTCCAATGCTACGTCATTTATTGCACTGTTGTGTCAATAAATCTGAACTCAAAGGGCTCAGATAATGGCTCAGTGTCTTCATTGTCAAACCAACTGTTTCACAAGATGTGCATGTGCTGTACCATATCTGAACCAGCTTTTTTAATTAGTCAACTCTGCCCTTCTGTCTTCCAGATTCAGCAGCTGGCTACGATTTGATTCGCTACTACAAGAGACCCAGCTACTGTGCCAACTCCTACCGACCAATCAGAGAGAAGAAGGCGGAGACTCAGCCAATCGATGCCAGGAGCAAAGCCAGGCGGCTGCAGTGCATTTCTCTGCGACGGGGGAAGTGACAATAGTCATTTGACCTGCTCACTCATCCTACTTAGTGCCTGCCTCCCATCTTAGTTGTCTCAGATTTCACTGTAGGTCTGCCAAAAATCACACCAGTCTGTGTACTTACTGTAACTTAAAAAATGTACGGGGTCATTTATTTTCATGCAGAAATGTGTATGTTTTTATTGTGTAGAGCATGTACAGTCTAGTATATATAAGCCAGTTAGTTTGCATATCTCTGTCTGCAGTACATCCCAACAGCGGTTACTGGACATTATGTGTAAAAATAACATCAAATGTGTTTTTACCTTGTGAATTATTATTATTTAGGCCTAATAAAAGAAAAATACAAAAAGAAAACTGTTGATTCTGTGTTCATCCAGCAACATTTAATACACACAAACATATAAATATGTAAAGACAACTTACAAACAACATTGCCAACAGCACACATGGGCTATAATCCCTCCAAACCAAACGATTCTACTTCTTTCCATCTTTCTCCTCCATCTCCAAATGAGTTATCCTCTTCTCCCGCCTCATCAAGCTCACACCTGAAACCGCATGGAGAGAAACTAAAGTTTACTTTTTGGTCCGCCACAAAGAGAGAGAGTCTAATACTCATATGTACGCCTGACGCGTGTGACGCACCCTGTCACTTGAAACTACAGCGTAAGACCACCAAAACCCGACCCCCCTCCCCTCTTCCCCCGTCGACAGCGCATTTAACATGGCGCTCAATCTGGCGGGCGCTCTCCTCCTGAAGCGGCACGCGCACGACGTCAGACTGAGCATGGGCCCATGTCTGCGTGTAAAACCCTGCAGATTCCAGTCGCAGCAGTGTCACGTCATACCTGGTATGAGTGGCGGCGTGCTGAGGACCGGTGTGTCTTTCCTCCGGGGTTTCTTCTGCTGTTCGCTGGGCTGTTCCTCGGGCAGGGGAACCTCCGGAGGAGGCTTCACCTCCATCACCTCCATCTCCGTTCCGTCTTCCTCCTCCTCCACCGGGATGCCTGCCTGTGGCTGAGGGCTCTGCAAGCTGGTCTGCACACGCAAGACAAGGACGCTCTGTCTATTACGCTGCTAGGCTGTTAGGGAATGTGTCAAGAACCACCTTTGGAAGTTCCAGAGGATATGTTCAGATCGCTGACTGCGTCTGTATGTGTGGTTTGGAGGAATGCATCTAAACTTCAACGCATTTGAAGAACCGCGTGTTACGTGTGATGAACTAGTCGTTCGGGGATTCACGATTACATTACCAGACCATGAGGTTATTTCCACGCGCACATGCTATCCACATCACAAATTCACAGCAGCTTTGTGCGTGACAGGAGAGTGATTTGGCTGCTAACTTACCATCTGTCCCAGTTTTCAGCCACGGATGCCCCCCACCACCACCACCACCCCCACCTCCCCCCCTCCTCTACATCTCTCCCCCTCTCCCGTTCTCACTGGTGCATGTGGGGAGGTCTTCTCTCTGCCCCCGGGCCCTCTCCGACAGTGATCTCATGCGGCATGTGAACCTCGCCTCCTCTTGAATGCGGTCTGCCCACAGATCAGATATCACTGTTTCTTTACTCACTGTCTCCTTCCCTCTCTTCCTCTCACTCTATTTCTCATCTCTCTCTCTCTCTAGCTAGCTCTAATACCCCCTATGCAGATCCATAATTTATGACTATATTGCCTGTGTCAATACAGTGTTTCAGACACAACTGACCTATTTGTCTGGGTTTGGTTTTCAAGTCTGATTAACTTTGGTGTATTCTTATAGTTACGCCTATATGTAACAGTGTATTATCGTTTAGATTGCATATCGGAAAATGTTCCAGTGAATTGGAGGTAAAAATGACAATACAGACAGTTTGACTATAGAAATCTTTGGGAGCAAGGCCTTCACAAAACATTAAATTAAGTACACAGGTTTACATGGGCATTCTCTTTGTCTCTAAGACTACAACTTTAAGTAAGGCCTAAATTAACGGGCCCGAATGAAAGTCAAATCAGGACTGTGTAAGAATGGCAAAGCATAAGCAGTATTCAGACAAAAAGCATAGACAGGGGCGAAACAGTCGCGAAAGAAGAAAAGCACGGTAACACAATGACAGAGCAAAGCCATGGGGTCGGGATCTGAGACAGGTAGAGTAGGCTATGTCTTACCCCTGCTGTTCCCGTGAGCAGACCGACAAACCGACGGACCGACGGAAAGCGCCAGAAGGTGACCGTCAGACAAGCGTCAGGCCAGATCAAAGCTCTGTTTATGTAGCGCGGAGGAGGAGCATCTTCCGTCGCTGTCACCATTAGCCCGGGTTGTCACGACTACCAGAAGTACTCATCCGCTAGATCGCTTTTAAACATGAATTTCAATTATGCTCTAATTAGTCATCTTCAACAGGTTCAATAACCTTATGGTCACAAGTGCGGCTCTCCATGGAGGACGATAGGGGGAAAGAGACTAAAGAATATATATAGGGATATTGTTTTCGTGAATCGATCAATTCTATGTTAACCATACGGAGGATGAAAAGCAAAGAAAGAAAATACGAGGGCGAATGTTTAATATGAACAAATTATGAATTTGGACAGAAAGTGTTTATGCGCTAGAATGAACAACAGTTTGTAAGTGAAAGTTTAGTATTGTCCACGACTTCTACTGATTTTTAGGAAGGTTTGTCAACGAAAAGAAAATCTTATCTTTACGGCACTGTACCATTTTATGGCACAAATGTGCTTTTGAAACTGTCCGTGAACTCTCAATATGGGGGTCGGTTATATTTCTCAACAAGCTTTTCAGTGTTCCTCTTATATTTGATATTTGTGTTATATACGCCTTCTTCCACACACTGTATTGTCCTTTAGTTATAAACAACCACTCATGTTTCAATCAACCACATCCCTTTGATGTGTGAAAGAAGTGTTCTGAGGAAAATGGCATTTCCCTTTCCTGTGTTGATAGTGGAGGTAAAGTGTATTTCTGGGTTAGATTCAATGCTCCCCTCCCCCCTCCCCTCCAACCCCACCACACACACTTCTACAATACGTGGCCAATTTCCCCGTACCATTTCAACCATTCTTCAATTGTTGAGTTTCGCAAGTATCGATGAAATCTCTGAATCTTGACATGAGTAGAACACAGATTTTCTGTCCTGTAGCTTTCACTGTGTGTGTATGTGTGTGTGTGTGTGTGTGTGTGTGTGTGTGTGTGTGTGTGTGTGCGTGCGTGTGTGTGTGCGTGTGCACGTGCGCGGATGTGCCAGGGTAACATCATGTGTCGTGGTTGAAGTGTGTTTTCTCTCCTCTCCTCCTCTGAAGTGCTTGTGGATGTGACATGTAAGGACTCGGGAGACACGCAGCTCAAAGGATGGAGTGCGAGCTGTTGAACAAAACCACATCTGCCCCCGAGTATAAACACACCAACGCACACCTAGAGAGGCAACCCACACACACACACACACACACACACACCACAAGGCAAATATGGACACGACCCTGGTTTGACACACATACATTTAGACACTTGTTCAGTATTTTCATTTCCATTCCGTAAAGTATGTATCTTTCAGAGGCAGTGGATAACTTCATATTTAAGAACACATTCGAACAGTAGACTTTGATATAAATAAGTGACAGTCACACAAATGGGGGGGGGTCAATTATGTCTATATCTGTCAAGGTAACGTGGGTTTTCTAGGGGGACAGGCCACTATCAGATTATGTGAATGTGGTGGGGAGGAATGACAACATAACTGCACATCAGAGAGACTTAATGCAGACGTTTAATAGGCATGTTATGAGTCTGGGTGAGTGTAGGCTTTCAGTGCCTTTCAAGCTCTTTGTCATGAGATCAATCCACAGCCATAGTGACAATAAAATATATTATATAATCTTATCTACAGGCATACAACATCTATACAGCTGGTTGTCTTCGTTTGGGTAGTCACCTGGGGGAGGGGGGGGGACAGATTTAGATGTTAACCATTTGACATCATCAAACCTGCTTACGAAAAAAATGTTTTCATTGAAGGTGAAGTTTTAACACAGACCAAGGGACGACGCCATCATGAATCTAGAGGCATGATGTGAAAGAACGACCAGGCCTAAGGTTTAGAGGATGGCGTTGCTAGGATACCCACCTTTCATTCCAACGAGTCCGTGTTGACGGAATGGCGCAAGGACTTCTTCAGCTAGATCGTTCATGAATAGAACAAACAAGTTCATCCAGATCAGCTTTGGTTTTCACATACTAGTGGTACTGGCACAGTAACATTGTTATTGTTGCACAGTGCTTGGTGGCTGCACTGGTAAAATACTCACTATTCCTTGACTCTAATCACCAAAATGCTGTTGAACTATGGCCTTATGATCCTTGATTTGGAGCTATACTTTCAACATGCACGACCTTTATGACACTATGAGTAAAATGTCTGCTAAATGAATCAAATGTAATGTGCTACCCAAGCCCATATCATTAATGTTGTTAGAACAGATGAAATGCTTCTTACTTTCTGTAATAAACCCACAAAGTCCAGTTTGTCCGACTTTGAAGTGGAGCTGCTGTCCAACACCTCATCGCTACTGTTCGAACCAGGAAGCGGCGGTCTGGACTCCAAGTCCCAGGTACTTCCAGAGGATTGGAGGTATGGCTGAGATATGTCCTTCAACGGTGAGCAGGGCAACATGCAGCACTGAGTGGCTACGTTCCTGGTGGGGGAGTGGCCAGGTGGGGGCGTGGTGGCATGGGGGAGGAGCCTGAGCTGGGAGCAGAGGAACGATTGCTCATCCAGCAGCCTGTTCATCTTCTGAAACCACAAGTTATATATTAGAGTCAACTCCAATTACTACTGACTAGCATGTTTATGTCCTTGTGCTTAGAAATCATTTAGGAGTTGAAAAGGTTTGTACTCTAAATAGGGTATTATTTCTTATGTAGTTAGTGTTATGGCCCACCATTTTGAAACTGTCGTCATAGTGATGAACCAGGTCACTGAGTTGCATCTCTAACTCTCCTGCTTCCTGTTTCACTGCATTCCTCAGCTCCAAGATGTCCCTCGCTTCCTCCCTGAGATATCATGCAAACACATATCAAAATTCCACACCAAGGCCACACAATATAACCAGAGGTTATTTTCTCAGGTCAGATGCAGAAGCATCAGAAATCTTCTCTGTCTGCACGGAGCACTACTGTAGATGTGATGTAGTTGCATCCATAATTCACCAGAGGGCGCTAAGGGTCATCTTACACATTGTCCCTTTCAGCTTCTGGTTCCACCATGAGCAACATTGGACTAATTATACCTCTCTTGTCTTGAGGTTTCTAAGGTTAGTACAGGTTGTTATGTGCAATAGAGGTTTAGTATAATATATTGTATATTATCTTGTATATGTAGGAGGCTTATCAGTTGGCCTGTCTGTGTAATAAATGATTGTATTGTGTATTATTGCTATTGATATATTGTGTATTATTGTATTGTGACAAGTCTACTTATATGTGTGTTAGACGGATCACTATTGTGGTTATCTTGTCTGTGTGTCTGAGACAAAGAAGCACCATGTTTTCCCTATGTGTGTGACAGAGAGACAGTTATAAATCTACCTGTCTGTGAAGGAGAGAGTATTAAGAGGTCTACCTGTCTGTGAAGAAGAGAGTTTTAAGAGGTCTACCTGTATGTGAAAAAGAAAGTATTAAGAGGTCTACCTGTATGTGAAAGAGAATATTAAGAGGTCTACCTGTCTGTGAAAGAGAGACAGTTTGAGGTGTACCTGTCTGAGAGAGTTTGAGGTCTAACTGTCTGTTTGAGAGAGAAAGAGAGTTTGAAATCTACCTGTCTGTGAGAGAGAGAGAGCTGTAGACAGATGCCTGGTCCTCAGACAGGCGTTCCTCCATGTCAGCCAGAACACGGCAGAACCTTTTAAGACAGCGCATCATCTCCTCCAGTTCATCCACCGAATACTGAAGAGGGGGGGGGGGGATGAGGGAGGGAGGGACAGATTAATAACTGGAACTGTTTTGTTTTTTAAGTTTTTTTTAAACACTTTCATTACAATTCAAAAAGTTTGATGAACTCCCAAAAGAGAACGTGTTATTGTCATCGGATAAGAAACAATATCCATGCCCTCTGACCCTGATGATGAAGGGGCTATTTTACATAATTTATTTAGATGCAGCTTTTCAGTGCTTGAGGCTAAAGTGCTCAGAGCCCAGATTGTGTGTGTGTGTGCCTGTGTGTGTGTGTGTGCGCCTGTGTGTGTGTGTGTGTGTGCCTGTGTGTGTGACTCCCTGGCCTAACGCATGCAAATGAGCCATTCAGATGCAAAATGACTATTTTTCGAAGAAGCCCATCTCCGCTGTAGTAAATACAGATTCTCACATTAAAACGTATTAAAAGTTGTCCATGTTCCCATGAAAAGGAAGTCACGTTAATGCTAGTCTCCTATCTTGGAGCAGATTACCTTTTATATATGCTGTCCATTAACAAAGTGGCTTTAGATGACAAACATAATGGAAAGGCTGGTTTTAGCAGCAATCCCAGACTTCACTAAGTACATGTGTGTGTGTGTGTGTGTGTGTGTGTGTGTGTGCGTGTGTGTGTGTGTGTGTGTGTGTGCGTGTGTGTGTGAGAGACTCACAGGGAAGGTTGAAGGCTGTTTCTGCCAGCTGTTGTGAGCACAGCAGCCACACCGGTGCTCACAGGAGCAGCAGGCTTCGACGCCCCCCCTCAGAGCTCCCCGCCACCTCGCATCCACCTCCTCATCCTCCCCTCCTCCTTCCTCCTCTCGCCCCGGACACAGCCCCGTGTCCAGGGAAGTCGACGTCGCCCGGAACCTTCCGGACCTTAGGGAGCTGGAGGGGGACCGCCAACGAGGGGGCGAGAGAGGGAAGAAGGGACGCTCGGGGAGCGATGCGGGGTTAGCTTCCATGGCGACGGGGGCAGGGTCCGAACCTTCGCCACAGTTTGAGTCTGCCCTTTTGGAGAGGGACATCCATTGGTCTGGTATGTGACTCTGGGGGAGGGGTCGGAGGGCGTTTTCATGGGATACGATGAATGTGCTAAGGGAGGAGGAGGACAAGGAGGAGGGCATTTGGACTGAGACGGATCGCTTTGACCGGATGGTCCCTCTCTGGAGGTCTGCAGGGGTTGGGGTGGAGGTTGGTATTGGGGCTGGGGCTGGACCTGGGGCTGGACCTGGGGCTGGACCTGGGGCTAAGGGCAGGACGTCTGAAAAAGAGGGTCTCCCTGAGCTCTCCAAACAATGTGGTTCTGCGTGCACGGCAGAGCAGAGCAGGCTGGACTCTGCCGAGACTTCAGACTCTGACAGGCAGACGGGTGTGTCCAGATCATCCTTCTCAGACGCACAGTTTTGCTCTTCATATTCACCCACTGCTTCAAGGACTTCCGCAGAACAACCAAACACACTCTCCAGCGCCTCGATCTCTATCAGACCCAGACAGTCTGCCTCTCCTTGATCCAGAACCACTGGGTCCCCTGCAATACCGGAACAATCTATGCCCAGGTCACCATCGACATTCTCTGTCTGTACAGTGTCAGCTACAGCTCGATCACTTTCTCCCTCCATCTCTCCCTCCCATTCCCCATCAGTCTCTCTCTCATTCTCTCTCTCCATCGCTCCCTCATTCTGTTCCTCCCTCTTGCCCTCCATCCCTCCCTCATTCTCTCTCTCCATCGCTCCCTCATTCTCTCCCTCCCTCTGCCCCTCCATCCCTCCCTCATTATCTCCCTTGCTCTCTCCCTCACTCTCCCCTTCATTCTCCCCCTCCATCTCTCCCTCCTTATATCCCTCCCACTCCCCCTCTGTCTCTCTCTTATTCTCTTCCTCCACCTCGCCCTCTGTTGCTACCTCATCCTCTCCCTCCCTTTCTCCTTTCTTCTCTCCTTCATTCTCTCCCTCTATTGCTCCCCCAATCTCCCCCTCTGCCTCCGTTGCTCCCTCATTCGCTCCATCCCTCTCTGCCGCCTTTTCACTCTCCCCCTCCTCCCCCCCCTCTCGGATTCCCGCAGCACCCAGAGTGAAGTGGTCTGTGTCTCGTTTATGAACGTCTCGGAAAGCCGAGTCTGGGTTATTATGACAAGATATCCCACAGTCTGAGAATTTTCCATCTTCCCCCAAGAAGACATCTTCCATTAGGCTTGGAGCCATGGCCATGTTGGAGATATCGCCCCGCTCCGCTGGTGTCTCTGGCCTTCCTGAGGAGTCTGGTCTTTCTGAGGTGAAGTCGGGTTTCTCAAGTATCAGGTCGGGTGTCTCGAAAGGCGAGACTGGTCTTTCGAGAACCGAATCTGGCCTTTCTGCAGATGAGTCGTGTGCTTCTGCAGGTGATGCTGGGCTCTCCAGAGGCGAGGCAGAATCAGGGAGACTCGTGGAGAGACGAGAAGGGGATGTGGGAGAGGAGGGGTAGGGAGAGGAAGGATAGATGGAGTAACAGGCGGCGGAGGTAGGGGAGAAGAGAGGGGCAGGAGATATATCGCAGGCTGAGGAGGTGGAGAAGTGAAGAGAGGAGGGGAAAACTGGAGAGGAGGGGTCAGTAAACAAGGGAAAATGGGAGGAAGAGGAAGAGGGTGGAGGGGAGGAAGGAGAGGGGAGATTCGATAAGGAGGTGGGGGAGAGGCCTGAGGTGGGGGAGGGGGAAGGGGAGGCGGGACAGGAGCGGTCCAGAGAAGCCTCTTTGACAGTCACCTGACTGTCCGTGCTGCTTCCAGACAGAGCCTGGAACATCAGCAAAAACAAAGCACATGTTGTTCATCATCGACGTACCTTTCAGCATCCAACACTTTAGATACAAACATACCTAGACGCACAAAGCTGGGACTGACCTTCAAGTGCTCTGGGCCAATAACATGGGCAGAACCAGACTCAAGCCCAGGCCCAGATCCAGACCCTGGCCAAGGCCCATACCTGGGCCAGGGCCCATGTTCAGACCCAGACCCAGACGAGAGCTGCAGGCTGTGTAGGCTGGGGATGAAGGGCTCTTCCAGGAAGCCGCTGCTGTCCGACTGGCAGCTGTTGGTCCTCATCACGGCCTGGACTGCAGAGGGAAGTGAGACAGGGGAGAAGGCACACAGAGTTACAGGGAGGAGGGGAGAGATATCAGGGAGGTGAAGACGGCGAGATAAAGTACGGTGCACATTCCCAGACCGGCCAAACTGACAAAAGCGCAAGCGGCTGTCAATTCGGGGAACATGGAGAAACCATAAAACACAGAGCGCGATTTGGTCGCTCCTTTAATATCGCACTGTGCAACGCAGCACGCAGCTGACCGCCAACATGAAATAAAGGAGTCATTCATCATTGAAATCACCTGTGTTGTTTTGCATATCTTATGAGAGACTTCCGACGAGGCACTGAAAGTCCTAGTCCTTCCTAAAGCATACATGCCAGACTAGGACTGCGCCTGTGTACCCAGACGATATCAGATGCCTGTGGGATCTTTATGAAAATATTGACACACTCTTGAAAAAATGGCCACTTTGCATCGCATGCCAACAAGGTCTTGTCAGATGTCAAGAAAATTGATCCCAGGAAATAAGAGCCTGCCTGCCACATTAAGTAACCAGCCACACAAATTGTTCTGATAGACCAGACCTTTCGTAATGACTAAATGGAAATTGGAAGATTAAAGAAAGAGGGCATTTCAAAGTAAACAAGCTTGATGCTTGGGGAAACAGAGACAGGGGTGACAGTCCGAAAAGTAAGTAACATTTTGATAAAAAGGTAGGGGGGGGGGAGAGCACTTGCCGAGAGAAGGTTCCAGAGAGAAGACGGAGCGCGTGAGAAGGAGGAGCCGAGAGAAGGAGAGAATCCATCGGAGAACGCGCCTATTTACGGAAACATTGAGCTTGGGTCTACTCTCAGACTGAAGTCAAGGAGCAGGCGTTCAACCTTTTCCTAATGAGAATAGTTTCCATTGCATTAATGTCCCTGTTAACTCCCATCGCAGCGAACCCTCCCCTCCCGCCCCCATCCCGAGGCTGTTACGGAATCCATCTTACCCCCTTGGCTACTGTTTAACATCTGAGAGACCCACCTTCCGTAAACAGCTGCCATGCACTATACACACGGCTGTTCCATAGGAAGTATTGTACTGTGTACAGGAGGGGAACACCAAGAAGCAGGACAAGGACATCTCAGTCCAATATTTACGTTGCCTTGTTCTTGATTAATGAATATGATTTGACAGCAGACCAGAGTATTTTGCGTGATAGCATAGACAGAGGCAATGCAGCAATACACATATTTGAACACACCCTGAGTTCAGTGGTGTCCACTTCATTTCATTTGGCTGAAGTTTCATTCAAAGTAATGGAGGGGGGGGCAGAATTTGAACCTGCGAACTCTTGATCGCCGGTAAAATTCTTTAAAACGAACATCCTCATGTCCGCCTTTTTCGTACATACCTGTGTTGTCCCCGGTTCCTGCATAGCTTCCAGCGATGCTGCCGTCATCAAAACTCTGAATCTGAAACGCATAAACACACACACCAATAATCAGTTATAGATCCTGTAAGACATACCATTCATCAAAGGCACAAGGTCCGTATTTGGTATATTCATTTACAGACCTCTGTTCCAAGTTAAGTGCAGCAACCACAACAGTAACAATATTAATCCGCCTTTTCCATTTAGTTGACAGTTTTACGATGTCACTTTTTGTTTACCTCTTCCATTTCAAAGGACTCTCTGGCCGGCCCAGGGCTCCTCTTCCTGGCTAGGACAGCACTAAAGGTCACAGCCTGGATCTCTTTCCCCAGTCCCAGTCCTGCTTCTACCGTAGGGACTTCTAAGGAGTCAGGCAGTGTTCCATGCTCCTCCGCCAGGGGGGACAAGCCGACACTCTCCTGGAGGACAAGCCTGGTTCTCCTCACGGTGGCTTGTTTGTCAGAGCTGCTGGACAGGGGCTGCTCCAGCTGGTCAGATGGGCCAGATGCTGGGGGTTGTTCCTGGAAGGTCGGGGTTTGGCCAAGGGTTTTCCTGGAGGCCTTGCGGAAGAGCATGCCCATCCGTCTCCTCCTCTCCCTGGCTTCGACGGAGAGGTCTCTCCCCGGAGATGGTGCTCCGGCACGGGGGGAGGTGGGGGGTGCAGGGCCTCCGACCAAGGTGGAGAAGGCTGTGGTTACCTGCTGTAGCACCTCCAACTGTCTGAAGCGGTCTGGCTCAGGAGAGATGGAAATAGGGAAATAAGAATGGAGGAGGGAGAATGAGTGCAAATAGAAAAAAAAGAAAATATGCGTCTGGATGTTTGACACATGCAAAGCAGGCAGCACGCCGGCCCATCATGACATCCATCCACAACTTGCTCAGACACAGAAGTAACCTGCTGGAATCAGGCTGCAGACTGCATTTGGGATGTGAGTAATCGAGGGCCAATTGAAAAACAACATGGCAGGGTTACGCAGTCAAGAGAGGACTCACTGCTGACGTCCGGGTTCTCGATGTCCAGGCGGTTCTTCTGGGCCTCCAGGAGAACCTGGATGTTGATCCCGCGGGCGTGCGACTGGTGGTTGATGAAGCGGGCCGGGATGCGACCGGACAGGTCGGGCTCGTCGCTGCCGAAGCCCAGGTCGAACAGCACCTCCTCCGGGTCATCCTTCCAGAGGTTCAGCACATCCATCACACTGTCACAGGGGCCACGGGATTACTTACTGCTAAATGAGCCAATGCTAAGCTCTGCATACATAAACACACCAACATGCCTGATCGAACACAAAAGGGCAGTTCTGAAAGGGGGCCAGTGCACCTCTGACAACACCCTTGGACCCCCATTGCAGCCACCCGAAATGTAGAGTCTGAATTGAATATGTTACCTACAACGCAGTGAAGAAAACTATGACAACAGTCCCTGCCCCCCCAAGTTTTAATGGTCTAGAACCTTCCCTGTAAATACAGAGCAATTGACACACAAAACGAAAATGCCGGACCTGAGAGGGGATGACTGGGTGGAGAAGGCTGAGGTGACACTGTTCCACCTGCTGAGATTTGGACCGGACCGGGTCGACCTGGGAGGAACCAGATAGAACCAGATGTGACCGGACATGAAGGCTTGACAGCAGCCCAATAAACCATGACAGAACGGCCAACCCTCTACTCCATTAGCAGGACAGCGAAAACATGAACATGAATTATATCATAGCCTTCACCTTTTACCTAGCGCTCACACATTCTAACTTTGCTGTGTACTTTTCTGTTCCAAACCACTGAATTTTAAACGCTGCCCTAGCCAAGAATTCCCAGCCTGCTATGATGGTCTACAGATCTTCAAAGCATAATCAAAACATGTTTTACGTTCAACAATTTGCTAGGGCTGGATTCAGACGCAGAACTTCTCTCCCACTGGTCAAACTCACATGTCTTAACCTTGTCCAGCTTCACTAAACACCGCTTCGCTGTAGACCAGACACATGCTATCCTCCACCTCCGCTCAGAGTCAGAAGCCCTCTGGGATGTCTCATATCAACTTTCCTGAGCAATATTCCTACTTTGCTTCATGCAAACCAGCCTAATAATTCTCCTCCGTATCCACGATTATGCGACGTCAGGGATGTACAAACAGACACATAGTTGATCTGCCGTTTTGCATGGTAAATACTACGTCACTGCCAGGTGCCAAGAAGCCGGTCAAACGTTCTGCAGGTTCCACGCAACCTATGACAACACCTGTCCATCAACTGAGTTTCGAACCTAATCGCCCACTCCCAAGCCATGCAAATCCAGCGGATCGACCACAAATGCTGCGGTCACGAATCGGATCGACCACGGCCGTGTGTGAGGAACCATCCGGCCGCAACAAAGTACCTTAAATCCGAACGTTGAATCGAGCTGCATTTCAACAAGCAAGAGACTGTAGCGCAGTGTATATACTTACCGCAGAAATTCCTGGACGGTCCTCACTCCGTGTTTGCCATATAAAGACGCTGGAGAGAGCAGAGGACAACAGAGAGAGCAGAGGAGGATTGTCTTTATTATCTTGTGGCTAACAAGCTGTATTATTTGAAGAGCATAGATGAGCAGAGACAGTGGCAAACATAGAGGGGGCAAGGAGAAGTGGGGGTCGGGGTGAGAGGATAGGTAGAGAGACAGAAAGAGGTAGAGAAAGAGAGCGGGAGAGAGAAACAGAGAGAGGGAGAGGGGGAGAGAAAGGGAGGAGTGAGCGAGGGACGGGCAGAGAGAGGGAGAGGGGGCGGAGCGAGTGAGAAAGGGAGGGGCAGGGAGAGGAGAGAGGGAGCAAGCAGCAAAACGCAAACTCAGCACATGCTGCTGAGGGCTAGCTCAGTCCAGCAGCTATATTAGGCAAGCACCCTCTCCTCGATTCCCCTCCCCCTGTTGACGTAGGTGTTGGGGCTCTGTTGGTAGTCCTCTGCAGCTCCCTCCTCATGGCTGTGACTCCGTGTCAGGGGACAGGGTGCTCAGAGTCGCCGCCTCGTCATGCTACGACAGCGTGGCGTTCTCGCCTCCGGCCGTCCTACATCCCAGCCCTTGTCCTCTATCGTTTCCCGCGACACGACAACAATCACAAGGGCCAGGGACGAGACATGGAGGGGAGGGGTGGAGGGGAGGGGTGGAGGGGGTGACGACAGCAACACGTGGGGTTTCATCCTGTTTGGGTTCATTCTGCGTGATCTGACACACCGTTTTGAGAGGGTTCCTGTCATTGGTCCCTTGTGTATCCAGGCGCAGCTGAGCATGTAGAATCCCTCTGAACACACCCAAGCAGGCCCGAGTCTGGACAGTTTCATCCTTAATGTTGACAGATGGCCGTCCTAGTCCTTTGAGATGACAGAACTGTACTTTCCTTGTCCTTGAAACTAGCCAGCCAATAACTAGAACAATGAAAACTTGAACAAGATGTTTTTGGTATGCTTGAGCTAGCCTTGCCCCTGTCCACTTTCAAGACATGGAGGATGGGCCAAATGTCCATGTATGTACTAAAACACCCTCTCGCCCTCTTCCTCAAACTCTGCCTCCGACACTATTTCCTCTCCTTCTTTCTCGCCGTACTGGAATATCCTCAAGACTAGTCTGTGGAAGTTGACTGGTAGGCAAACATGAGAGGGGAATCCTGCTCACACACTATGCGCACACACACACACACACACACCAGCCACACTTTCTCACACATACACACACACAAGCCACACTCTCTCACGCATACACACACCTAACACACTCTCTCACGCATACACACACACACCAGATACACACACTCGCCTACCGGGCGGCTGGTGTGTGTCACATCCCAACAGTGTTTGTTTAAGGTCCCAGTGATGTTTGCCGAGAACGAGTGAGATGTTGCTTAGCAATGTTCTTTAGTGGTGTTTAGGGCCCCGGCAAGACAGTTGGGATCCCCTCGGCTCACACTGTCCTTTACATCTTCCTCCTTCCTCCTTCATCCTTTCTCTCCCTCTTTTTCTCCCTCCATGTCTGAGTGTTTAGCCCTGGTATTAGAAATGAGCACCAAAACTACAGCTGGGCCAATATTTCTCCTGTCCTTATATATACGCGAGGGCCTTCGACTCTGTTTCGTCTCACCGCGTACTCGATCCAGACAGGTCAGGTGGTCTTCGAAGCACACAGGGAGGAGACGCTGGTGGTGTCCTACAAGTGCCGAACCAGTTTTAAAAGGCTGTGTGCTAGTTAGTCACTAATCTCTCCCGCCGTCGATGGCACCTAAAAAGTACAGGAGCTGAATGGTGTTTACCTTCAACACCCAACGCTAAGTCATCTTCACTGCTGGCATTCCTCTTCAGGGTCTCTGTTTAAAATATAGGCAGTCATCAAAATACATGTGTAGGTATTATTCACAAACACTTGCGCATGCACACACATAGATACACAACAGGAGCAATGATTCAGAACAGGGAATCCTGGCAAAGGATTCTTCTTCAGCAGCGAAGCGATAAAACTCCATTTACCTCAGCGAACAGTGCGAAAGACACACATATAAACCACTACAATCTCGCATTTTGCAACTTCACTAAAAACTGAGACAGGCATTTACAGAAGGGTTTGAAGGCTGGATGGAAAAGGCTTCAGAGGGATAAAGAGCGAGTCTTGCCGATGGTTTTTCAGCCAGCTAATTTACATGTTGTTTGAATTGATCAACCTTGCATGACGAAATCTTCCCTGGGAAGGGCGGGGAGGCAGAGGGATAACAAAATCTCCTATCCAAGAATCATTTTACATGGTTGCATGTATACATATCCATCTCAGAAATGAGTGGTGGTACTTAGTTACAGTACAACTCTCAGGAAATTAAGAAACATTCAGATTTTTCTGCACCACTTTCTTTAAATATCCGACACTTTCGAAGAGCACATACTGTCTATCGCAAAGGGCAAATAGCAGGCATACTGCACGTCAAATATGCTTTATCTTACTAAAGACGAGTTACAACTTGTCTTCTTTCCAAATTCCTCTGAACTTTTAGATAAAGGTCATTGACGTTGATTCAAGCACAGCCTTATGAAGCAACATCACAGACAAGATAAGACTCTTCAAAGGAAACCGATTAACAATGAAACACACTTGGACTGTCAAACGCATTCAACTAATACCAATTGCATATTGAAAGAAAAAAGAAAAGAAAAATCACAGTAGATTTTATTGGATCATACCTGCAGCTTCTCTGCTCTGTTCGGGTTTGGGATCCACTCTGTGAGAACAAACAAAATCCAATTGGGGAGGAGACACCCAGTAGGAAACCTGAACATTCAAATGAGACGACCAGAGCTGGAAAGCTCATGCTGCTATTTGACTTCCCCAGAAACCTGGAGCAGTGCAACACTTTCAATCATTCAAGAGCCTCCTGGTCTATCAGTGCAGCGCTATGCCATACCACAGACAGATTTCGATCTCACACCTTGAAGCATGCGAGTCAGGAACGGGCGCACGTCTAAACGGGTTGAGAAAGTGCTTCCCCCGACATCTGGTGACAGGGACTGCCGCTGTTGACACTTACTCGTTGATGGTGATGAGCCAGTCTCTCACGCTGTCCTGGACGCTGTCTCCTGGATCAGCAGACGGGAAACGGGAGATAAAACACACGTCTGGCGCTGGCGCCAAAGATTCACGGCACAGTTTACATTTTCACCATTTGTAAAATCCCAACTAGGCTTGAAGTGATGCGTAACGTCAGATGCTTTGTACCAGATAACGTCTCTAATTTACTATCTTGAACGTACATCCACCATCATTTAAGTAGATACCCACATAGATATAGTTGTTGTTTATGTCAATACTTTTAAAAAGGCTTAGCACAGCGATGACAGCAACACAGATTAGAGATCTGGAGAACTAATGGGACACAGAGGACTCCGCTCATCCACCAAAAAGAGAACGTCTAATCATTTACATCTGTTGTAATAACTTCGCAACCACAACGCAGCCATCATACTGTACTCCCATGTAGAAGGAGCACATTTTGGGTTAGACTAAGACAGTACTGGCAACCGAACGCTCATTTGTGAGACTCCATATGACACTGCAAGATACAATACTTTTATCATACGTTTGCTGTATGCTCTTGCCCACCATAGTCCATTTCTTGTTAGTGTACACTTACTTGGCTATGAAACTTGATTCTGACAACTCTAAACGCGTAGTATGTTTGGCACTAGTTCCTCATTGGTATAGAAAAACCTGTTTTGGATTACTCATACTCACCCGCTCTGTCTTGTCCCTGTGTCGGAGACGACACTGATGTCTCCATGTTGCTCCACAGGGGCCTGGAGGCCACCAGGGTGGCTCTCTTCTTGGCCGCGGTTCCCTCAGTGGCCATCCTGTGCCTGGCTCCAGATCCACGGTCCTGTCCAGGCGCCTAGCCCGGCCCTGCAGCCCCCATCCACGAGCGCCGTCAGTCGGGTACTGTCACAGAGCCGCCGGGACACTGACCGCCACCACAACAACGAGTTCGTAAATGCAAACGCCAAAGGAACCTGTCATCAAAGCTACCTGCTCTCTATGTAAACAGAGCCAGGAAAAGATGCAAATAATACCCTTATTTCCTCTCTCTCTCCCTCTCGCTCTTTCTCCCTCTCTCCCTCTGCGCCTCCATATTGTCCGAATATTTCAACCATTGACACAGAAATAGCCTTTTTATTTATGATGAATAAAGCCTTCTCGTGGTTTCCTGTCCATGTTTTTATCAGCATGGAGCAGCACTGGAGGGATAGAGAGAGGAGGTAGGACTTTTTCAGGAAGTCTACTTTTTCCCTGTCTTCTATTTCCAGAGAGTATGAACTCAAAAAGCTGTTGACAGCTTATACTCATATGAAAAATTAAATCCTACAACAGCTGGTTGAAAATGTTTAAACATGTAGCCAACGTGTTGTCATTAAGGCGGATAACAGCCTAGTCTACATTGCTACTCTTCATTTTTTGTATTCTTTACTTTTCATGAAATTGTTATTATAGGTTAATTAATATGGAAGACTGCAAGCGGTTGCTTAACCCAAGAAAATACTACACATCCTTGCCTTTGCGGAACAAACTATGACGTTAGGATACTCAACCTCAATTGAACTGTCAATTAGTTGCAAATATTACATAAGTTGACACTGGTTAAACAAGTAGGTCACTTGCCTCGTTTTGCCAAGGTTTTTTAAAATGGTAACGTAAGAAAGGTCTTTGTGTACTGGTTCGTATTCTGGTATCAAATCGAGAAAACTCACCTGTATTGACGAGCGAGACGGTTTCTTGGTCCTCCGTTTCAAGAACTGACTATTGTTGTCTTCCAACGTGAAGGCATTAAAGGATACATATTTGTGTGACCAAGAGGACGGCCTACATTAAAATCTATTTGCATAGACACGACCCGTTGCAAGAAAAGTTTTTTGTCGTTAGACGAGTCCTACCTACGTGTCCTTGGTGGCCACGAAAGAGGAAATGAATGTGCAGAAAAAAGGTTTCGGTTGTCACGTAATCTCAAAAAAAAGAACTGGCTAAATTGTTGTTTAAGTGCGCGCTTGTGTCCAGTGATGTTAATTGCAAAGCAGGAATCATCAGGAAAAGTTAAACCCATAACAGCGCAATATGCCTAGTTAAAGATGCACTATTACTTTTATACGCTAGATGTCAGTAAACTACTTTTCCTTGTGTGCTTCCATTTTTTAACGTTTTGCAATTCATTTAACAAGTGCAGTGTCGGTGATGTAGTTGGTGCTTACAATGTCAGTGAAACACCTACATTACTGGATTATAAAAAGGACACCTGCATTATATGAATTATATGAAAATAAACCCTTTCTAATTCGCACACACACAAACGCACACGTTCTTATTATTATAGACGAGAGAGATGTGTCATAATAAGTACAATATGTAAATAATGTGCGTGAACTGTTGTATTTGCACAGATTATTATCAAGCTTGGTATATTTGCAGGCAGGGATATAAAACATCCAACTTCAGAACAGCTTAAGTAAATTGGATCGTATCTGTCAATGTAAAGCCTCACGTCAAATCAGCATCTGCTGCATTTGGTTCAGTGTACTCTTTGTCTTTTGTTACACGAACAAATCGACTGTTGCCATGCAGATGTGAAGGTGGGCTGTACAGATAAGGGCTTATGTGGATGTATTGGTGATTATATAACAGCTGTGTGGTGGTGGAAAAACGTAGACAGGGATGAGCTGTGTCCCATTCAAAAATGTGACGTGATAAAACCTTGCAGCGTAGAGCTCTAACCCATGCAAGGCTTTGTTTGCATTGCCCAATCACAAAAAGGAATTTTGATGTATTCCATGACATTTCACAGACACACATTTTGTATTAGGGTATTTTGTCTAAGTTCTTGGTGGATGTGAGACTTTAAAATCATTCAAGAGCAACTGGAGCTTCATGAATAATTGGCACCATTGTCTCAAAACACCTCATGGTGGCTCACTGTTTGTCTCCTCAAAACACCCTTTTTAATATCCATATTCATAAGGGGCTAATTATGCCAGAATACTTTCATCTCTGTTAGTACGTACTGACGCGGGTCCATATGTGGCCTACTCGTTAATTAACTCCTCTTACTTTTCTGTTAGTTCTATTGTATGTATGTATGTATGTATGTATGTATGTATGTATGTATGTATGTATGTATGTATGTATGTATGTATGTATGTATGTGTGTAGGTGTGTATGTGTGTAGGTGTGTTTGTGTGTGTGTGCGTGTGTGTGCATGTGTGTCTGTGTGTGTGTGTGTGTGTGTGTGTGTCTGACTGTCTGTCAGTCCATCTGTCTGTCTTACTGTCTTATACATCCATCTAGACATACATACACACACACATACACACACATACACACACACACACACACACATACATCTGTGCATCTATCAGTCCATTCCTCTATCCGTCAACCTGTCCATAAGCCTGTCCATTGATCTACAGTATACATATCTGTCTGCCTGTCTCTTTCTGTCAGTCTACACATTTTACTTGTCTGTCTGTTATTATGTCCAACCATTCTTCCATCCATCCATGCATCCCTCACTCTCTCTGGCCCAGTTGCTAGTGAGAGGCAGCATGGCACAGCCTGTGTGTAGGTGGCATCGCCATGTCGACCAGCCCTCCGGTGGGAGTCTGGAGGAGGGACGGGGGCGTTGGTCACTTATGACTCATTCAGACCTAAACTAAACTAGCGCAGATGGACTCGTCTGATTGGCTGCGAGGGAGGAACGAGGGCAACACCAATTAAAGCCACAATAACAATTCCATAACACCCCAGTCTTGGACTGTTACGTAACTCATTTGTCATGTGAAGTGAGCAGCATTTAAGCGGGGCGAAACATTGGACAGGCAAAACAGCAACAACCGTGATTTTTTGGGAGGATTTGACTATCAGTCCAAGTTATGTGAGGCTGAAAGCAGACACGCATGCTGTTTTGAGGACAGAGTCTGTCATGAAATGCCTAAAAGTTTCATAACATTGAATCTAACAACACATACCCGTCCATTCATCTATACAGCCATAGCTGCTGCTGGACTGTCCAGCATTGGCACCTACCTGAGAGGCTCCCCTTCTGGTGAACTGCGGCGAGTGGATAAATGAGCCTGGGCCGAGCGGCAGAGAGAGCAGGGCAGCGGTGTTGAGAGAGACCAGCCATGTTGCCAGACCCTTGTTTCCCTATGAAAACACACGAGGAAGGGAGAGGCGAGTTTGAAATGACTGACTAAGTGGGGACAGCTGCCCGTTGAAGCCAAGGGTGTTTAACCGTGCTCCTGAGAGCTTGCTGGAGGCTGTGTCTCGTGTTTCCAGCCCCACTCTAACTATGTCTCGTCACACTTGGTGCAGATGCAAGCACGGCCGCGGCAAGCAGAGGTAAAATTAGTTACATGAAGCCAGTCATTAGTTTGACCAGATGGCACGATGAGAAGAGTATTAACTCTGTGAACTGAGATAGATGAAGAAGGGTGGGTCCGTGTTGGAGAGAGATACGGATTTGGAGTTGAAAACAAGCCAAACCGTGTTCGGCTTTTGATCAACATCCGTCTGTGTCCGATGTGGATCCATCTATGCTTTGTAAATGCATGTCAGGGATCCTTAATGGAAAACCGTCTGAACTATCGAAGCAAGAACATCCCGAACCCTTTCTAGACATCAGGGATATCCCCTCGGCCTAATGGAACATTCTCAGCATATCTGCCAGAAGGGGACCGGAGTTCGATCTATTGGCACACAACTGCTGGTAGCTATTTGTTTTTGATATTGCTGATACCTCAGCTCCAAATGATCTTGCACTTCTTATGGCAGGCCAATCTTTCTTTACAGAAAGAGCGATGCGAGCAAGCAGTGTGTGTGCGCGTCTAGGCAGCCATTAGTCGCGAAGCACGCTGTGCCATTTGCATGTGATCTCTCTCTAGTCTCCATCAAGCTTCTTTGCTTTCATACGGGTCATTAGCAAGCACTATTAGAGTGCAAGAGTTCTATTAGTGCCAAGGGGCTTAGCATCACGGTTCTCTGTGAAGAAGTGCAGATGTCACCGAGATGGGGGCTGTTACCAGGAGGAATGGTGGAGGTGGCGGCTCCATGCGCGTGTTTGCATGGTGTGTGTGTGTGTGTGTGTGTTTGGAGGGGAATTACTTTTGATTCCAAAGAACATGAACCCATCTACATTTAAATGTTCTACAGTGCCTCACTATACAGGCAGGTTGTAATATTACACGTTGACAAACAGTGGGTTCTAAGGAATAGCCATGTCTTAATCATGTGACAGTAGCATGGCAACAGTTCCTGCAGGATTATTAACGCATCAACGTTTTTTTTTTTTATTCCCTGGAACAATCCTTGCTACTCCAACGTTCATCTAAACTCTCTCTGCTACACATACATGACTGCGATTGATTAAGCTTTTCTGACCAAGAAACAAACCTTTCATTAATCCCTACTGGTTAACGGTGGCCACCGCAACACGCATTCTCGACATGGACATCTATTTGTTTACACCCACAGGAGGGGAACACATGAAGGATGATTTTCCATCATCTGAGAGAGGAAGAGAAGTGGACGGTAGTCCAGCGTGCACACAGCACAACTGTAACCTTCAGCATCGCCCTTTCCTTTCAAACAAACAGACTCGTCCCATTATGCGTGCGCCAGGTGGTTCATTCGCCACTGGTGATGTTACTGCCATTATATCCCTCTGAGACCCCCCACCCTCTCTGTTTTCTCTTTCTTGCACGTTCAAAAGGCAATATTTGCGGTGGGTATTTTGCAATTCACACGCGTGAAGTAAATGTCTCTACTTCACCGCTGAGAAGTTGAGAGTACGTTGGGGGAGTGGTTCCTGAACAAAGGGCCTTGAAATGTAGGATTTGGTTGAGCTCCAGGACCCTGAGCAAGGCATTGGCTCGTGGCCCCCTGCACGGCCCAACAGCTTAGCGGAGGGAGGGGACGCTTTTCCAGGTTGTTCCCTGCCACAGCGGCGAGCCAGCCAGAATCACCCCATAATGAGGCAACATCCCTTAATCTCGACTGGGCAATGGTTTCAATGTGCCGTGTGCATGTGTGTGTGTGCGTGTCTGGCTGTGTATGTGTGTATTTGGTATGGGGTGGGGTGGGGGGATGAGGGGGGGGGGGGGGGGGGGGGGGGGGGGGGGTTGAGCAAGCCAGTCTTCCAGCCAAATTCCATCCCCTCAGGCTCTGTGTACTGTAGCTGGCCCCAGCCAGTCCCAGCTCACAGCAGTGACTGCTGGAGGTAAGATGTAGGCTGACTGCTGGGATGTGGTCAGACGAGCAGGCCTGGGGGGGACGCTGGGCGAACCGACAGCTGAACTTCTGAAACAGGACACAACCAAACCCAGGGCCCTCACTCACACCTCCATACATAGACAAGTACAAATGGCTGATTTCGGAGCAGTTCAGTATGCGCGATCATTACTCGGGTTATTCACGTCATATAACATGTGGTCAGGATAAGAACTGATCCGGGTGTAGGTGGTTTTGTATTCCAAACAGGACAGTGTTTTACATGACATCATGGGTGCTGTAAGTGAACTCATTCATTCATACATTACAGACAAGGTTTATATCTTCATTTGAGTCCAAATTATCATTACATTGCAATGAAATTACCCTCAAAAATATATTCCCAATCAACATCAATAGTCAACTTCCCTAAATGGATCAAGTGTCACTCTCGCAGTTTGACATCATAAACAATAAACTGGGCTGTAATGTTTGTTCACAGTTCGCCTTGTGCCTCTCTTTCTCACGCAGGTTACCAATTTGCATATATTTGCAAAAACATCCTCTGAATAAATCCCGCCTCCGCATCTCCATCTCCCTGCTAGGAGTAGGTGCCCTCCACCTGCGTATGTTTCTGCAGAAACGCTCCATACAGAATCAGAACAAGCAAATGAGACATTTCACACGTGGGACTAAAACAATAGTGGTTTGTCCTTCCTGTCCATGCAAGAATGAGTCAGTGTTGTGCTGTCTACAGATACTGGTGATTTCATTCGATTTCCACTGCAGTATGTTGAGTAGTTTATAAATAATAGCATAGCACCTGCATCGATATCGTACTCTTCTCTCGATCCCAGTACAGCTCTGTTGAAGACCCACTCATATCAGCTCTGAGTGTTGATGCCATTCCAGTCATGCTAGCAGAGATCCGAATGAGTGTGAACGCAGCTCAACGCGTGAAAATCAATCTTCTTCCGACAACTCTACCCTGCATCACTCAGTGATAATTCATGTCATTCAGCAAAAGTACATGTGCTTTGTACTGACTAGATACCTTGGAGGAGGAGACACGCAAAGAGTGACACAAAGAGTGATACTTTCCATTTTGTTATTTATTTCCATGACAATCCTTTTCATGTTGCGATGGTAGACTATTAAGGGAAGTCTGTTTTAGCCTTTAAACTGAGCTCAGGGGCTATTTTGGAGTGCGTGGATTAAATTTTTATGTGAAAAGGGATGGGCCTGCTCTTTTTCCTTTCTCTTGCATAATGATTTATTGCCCAAAAAGACCAGAGAACTAATTAACAGAGTAATTAATTAATACAAATTTGCATATTTGCATTTGCAATTAGTGCAGTCAAGTGATTACTCCGAAATGGGAAGTTTGACTCATCAGATGTTGGTGTGTGTACTGGACCAGAAAGACCATTGCCAGCTGAGGCTACGAAGGGAGGGGTGTGTATACATATGTGTGTGTATTAGTGACTGTGTATGTGAGCGTGCTTGTGTGTGGGTGTGTGTGTGGGTGTGTGTGTGAGAGTGTCTGTATGTGTACAATAGCATAGACTGGTCTGAAAAATGCACATGAATGAATCCAGAATGCTGTTGTAATTTTTTTTGCTCATTTGCACTCCACATGGAAAACAATGAATATGAGCAATTTAAAAAAAAAACACCATATATAGACATTCTCAGCCCGGAGTTCTGTGAGTTTCTGGAACATCTTGTTCATTTCAAATCATAAAGAGTGGCTACAATTCAGAGAAGGAGTGATTTAGTGACGAATACTTGGTTGAGGCTGGGGTCTATCTGAACTGTGTTGTTCAGTCCCATCCTTTGTCTTCAATAACACAGTCACGCACACGAGCAAGAGTGCTGAATCTTAGATTCAGTGCCAGCTCAGTCAGTTGGTAAACGCCCTTGTCAAGATGACCTGAAATAAAGGCAAACCATCAATCATCTTAATCCGTCACTCAGGTGCACGAGCGATTTAAGATGGTGAGCGATTTGATAGGTAAGGATGGATTGATTACAATAATTATCTATATGTAACTCCAACATGATAGGTAAAATTCCTTTGTCACAAATTGTGTTGTGTTTTGCTTGATACATTTGCTGCTACATTCGTAGGGTGGGACTCTTGAAATATTTGTCTTGGCAGGATTTTAAAAATTGCATTTGATATTTCCTGTTGGCTCACTGGCTAAAATTCTGTACTTCTTAGGCTAAGGCCTTAAAACTGGGACCTGGATGTGTTTACTGTCAGAGACATTTTTGGAATACTCTTTCTCTCTCTCTCTCTTTCCCCCTCTGCTTTTCAATGTCTTTCTTAAACTGTGTATATATTTTAAGAAGCACCAAAAATGGGCAAAAATATATTTTAAATGCGTACAAATACATTCAAAAATCATGAGTGACTTGGTATTCATCAATCGTTAATCTAGTATTGTGCGTTTGAAAATAAATCGTTTTAATTCACTGGCTTTAGACCTACAGTTTTTATATCCACTTTACAAGAAGGCCTCCCAAATCAGGTCCTCAAAGCTCTCGGATGGCCAGATGAAGGAGCGAACAGAGAGATCAGACCACGTGACAAGCACGGCCACGTGACGTCGGCTCCAGATGGCATGGGTACCAGCTCTGGCACTGTTGGCATCGGTGTCATTTCTCAAAGAGGAGTGAGCGGCACAGGAGACAGGAAGAAGGAGAGGGAAGGAGTTTCTCCCGGGCGCTTCTGAAGCCATACCAAAAGTGTAGTTCCACAGAAACCGACTTGATAACCTCGGAAGATGAGCTGTGCAATCTGACACGAGATCCAGGTGAGAATACGCGCATGTGACAAATCGTGGGCATGATAGACGCCTGTTTAGTGGCATTATCTTAAGCGTACATTAGAGCAGAGCCATCAATTACCCTTCAATTACCTGGTAACGACTGGGGTTTTGTTTATATCAGAGGCCGATACACTGTGACTGACTGTGTTATTGAATTACAAAATGGAAGATTAATTGAAGACTACCGTGCGTTATTCGAACCCACTGTAGCTGCAGCCACAAAACATGTGATTTCCACAGAGTCAGACCTAACTAATAACCGTAAAGAATTATGTGTAATCTATTAAACGCATTGTAACAGCCCAAGGGGAGATAATATCGATGGCATTGAGATCGAACAGTATTTGACCATATCTCTTTATTTCCACATCTCCAAGACGATGTTGACTTTACCGTTTGATGAACAATCCTTGATGCGGGAAAGGGAGAGTCACCTTGGAACAAACTTTTCCATGGACTTTGTGAGTGACACGAAGATGAGTAAGCACGACCCTTTTATGAAATTAGACACTGTCTCACAGACCGACATAAGATCGATGGAGGACGACGAGTCGGAGAGGGAAGAGGACGAGAGAGAAGAGGGCAATGACGAGAACGGCTTACCAAGAAGGAGAGGACCTCGGAAGAAGAAGATGACCAAGGCTCGAATCGACAGGGTCAAACTGAGGCGCATGGAGGCCAACACGCGCGAGCGAAACCGGATGCACGGGCTCAACAACGCCCTGGACAGTTTGCGAAAGGTCGTGCCCTGCTACTCCAAAACTCAGAAACTATCTAAAATAGAAACCCTCCGCCTGGCAAAGAACTACATATGGGCCCTGTCTGAGATTCTCAGCACCGGCAAGAGACCGGATCTATTAACGTTTGTTCAGACCTTGTGTAAAGGACTTTCTCAGCCAACTACAAATTTGGTTGCCGGCTGTCTACAGCTGAATGCCAGAAACTTCATCACAGACCACAGCGGAGAGGCCTCGTTCCCAGGAAGGTCTCCATTCGACGCCATCTACCCACCTTACCACAGCTCCGAGGTCGTGGCTTCAGCCGTTCACGGAAACAGCACCATGGACAGCGCCAAGCCCTTCCGGCCCTACAACTACTGCACTTCCTATGAGTCGTTCTACGAGAGCACGTCACCGGAGTGCTCGAGTCCACCGTTCGAAGCGCCTCTCAGCCCGCCTCTCAACTTTAACGGTATATTCTCTCTCAAACACGAAGACCCGGCGGACTACGGGAAAAGCTGTCATTATGGAATGCGTTACTGCGCGGTGGCTGGGCGAAGCTCCATCATTCCGAATTCGTTGTCGAGGGGTTCGTCAGACATCCATGTCCCCTACGACATCCACCTCCGTAGTCAGTTTTACCCCATGCAAGATGAATTAAACACGCCTTTTCATAATTAATGACCAAAAGAGAGTCCAAATGTGGCCACCTCTTATTGGGGTAATTACCGGAAAAATAAATGAAACACTTTACGCGCATAAATTATTTACAACGGGGCGCTTTTTAGGTTAGGCACTTGGTTGTGGGCCATCTGATGGGTGATCATTAATTCATTGTAATTGAATGGTAATTGCCCTGCGGGTAAACACGTTTTGTCCTGGAATCCCATCAGGAAAACACAAGGCAACGGAAACATTGATTTGTAAAGTGATTGTATCAGACAATGCTCTACCCTGCGAAGTAAAGCAAAATTGCCACAAGTGCAAAGGTTTAAAATTTAAACCTGGAATGGATTTAAACTTTAAATCCATTCCTTTTACGCCACTTCACTTTCGAACAGTGTATGTCGTGTCCTCCGAGCCTTTAATAGCCTATGGTCTGAATTGAATCCCACGAAATATTTAAATTGTGCAAAGTCGTAAATCAGACAGCAATAAAGGCAACGGGAACTATGCAATAAATGAACTTCAGACATCGCGGAACCTCAATTATTCTCGTTAAGCGGTGCAGGCCAGTCAAGGACTTGTCAACCATAATAAATTCGTTATTTAACAAGATCAGTGAACACACCACAGTCAGCCGCCAAGACTAGTTGCTGACTATGATACGGTAGTCAAGAAAGTTGTGCAAACGGCTCCCATCGTTTCAGTCATTATCAAAGTAATTTTTGTTCCATTTTCTTTGGCCTAGGCAACTGGTTTTCTTTTTCTTACGTCCTATGGGCTACACGTGGGTTATATTGTGCGTTTTCTAATGAAAAAAAGGTATTGCTGAGTGAACTACGAATCGAATAATGTATATTTGTCATATTTATTAAAGTTTTAAATGTTTGTAAATAAAGGGGAAGCGTTATATTGTATTCGTACGGACATGAAATAGGCCTAGATTTCTCTGAAAAACGGCCTGGCTTTCGACCGATTACTCAATCATGAAATTTTTTGAATGCAAACAAATCATTAAAAACATTTTAATGAGTGCTCGTGATAGCCTATACTGGTAGCTTTCGATGCTTTTGATGTTATGACAAGTTGATACGCTTGCTAATTAAGTTAATTAAGCACGTGGCGACTAGCCTACATTGTATGCAATATATTCTTTGCTCTATCACAATTTATCGAATTTATCGAATCGTTAACATATGCCTAAGAAATGTACAAATCAAAGTAAGTTATTCATTCGGCTAACATTTTGTTTTTAGTGAATGAAGCCACTCACCTGATTCAATTTACGTTCATTTAAAATAGAAATGTGTCCCTTAATTTGTATTTGTGTCACACATGAATAATGCGGTGTCATCACAGGTGTTCCAAATGTATTTTAACATGATTGTAAATTAAATTCGATACTCTGTGGTGCATTATATTGTTTTTCCTTCTCCAAAGTCTCATCTTAGATGTGTTTTATACTAAAATAAAATAGGAAAACACGTAATAAAAAATTATTAATGATGTCGTACGTGTGTTGTTTTGTGTTCTGTTGTTGAGAGAGTGTCTGTATGTTACACCGTTGACACATACGTTGCAAAACACTTACAAATCCTGTGTTAGATGGAGCTAAAGATGGATAGACCTATGCTGTGTGTAGTGCTGTGTACTACACTCTGAGTCGTTGTCGCCAAGTTTGGTATTGGACCTGGATGTTGGCCAAGGGACGCCAGACTGCGGATCACATAGGATACCCAAAATAATCCCAGGGCGAGTGCATTGTCATTTTGAGAAATTACCGCGACAGAATGCATTCGACAGACGCTTGACTGAGATTTTGATTGTCAAACCTGTACAAGAATTAAAATGTGATCGGAAAATGCGTGTCATGTTAGCCAATTAGGCCTAGCGAATGTTCTGGAAACCGCTCGTTAATATCAATATCTATGTTGTGGAATCAAATGTCCCTCACATCTTTTTGAAGGCTCAAATAAACATTCTTGACCTAATAAATGGGCTATTTAAGACCCATATTTACCCAGCATGCATTTGTCTTAAAATATGGCTTTCTGAATCAACATGACCCTGAAAGGTGAGAAGGCTAAATCAATATGATGTGAAAATCCTTTGAATGTTTCCACATACTGAAATATAGGGTGCTAGGCAACGCAAATCAATGCATCGTGAAGGAATTAAACAACTACAGTCAAGTGTATCATATCTTAACAGTGTTTCATGGTTATGTTTTATTAATAATAAAATGCATTGGTTGGAGATTTTACAAGATTCTCATGGATCGCTAGAGAAACACTTGCTGACATTCTTTCAGACAAAGCACTATCAAAATAAGCCTTGAAAATTAAGCCAACCAACAATAACTATTTTATACAGTAGATCTATAATAGTTCTGTGAGATACATTTCCCAAAGCATTTCTGAGCGAAAATGTCAGAAGTTGCCAGCCTTGAAATCTATGTTGAATCTATGAATGGCTGGGATCCACCCAGTGGGTAAAATCTCAGGAGTTAATACAGTAGGCTTACATACAGATGCTTAACATTTTAGTTGAGGCGAGCTGACAAACCTTTACAGAGACAAGCCAACCCCTGAGTACCTCTGGGGTTGTTAATAATATCACCGGAGTCATTACAAGTGAGAAACACTGTTCACTTGCGATTTAGATTTATCTGTGTTGGCCGACGATGGCGCCACTTTTCTGAACTGTTCTCGCACCTCTGCTGCAGAGAAAGAAACTCTCTTCCTCTCTCTCTCTTTCTCTCACCTTGTGTCTCTGGTTCACTCTCCCATTTAGCTCCCTCCCCCCCAACTCCCTCCCCCGTACCCTTCCTCTCTCTCTCTGTCATCGCACCCAAAATGTGCCACAAGTCCCGTGCCGCAGATGGTTGGGGATGCAAAATTTCCCCCCATTAAGTTTGTAATAATCTGCATGTTATTTTTCAGTGGGGGGGGGGGGGGGGGGGGGGCGATGCCTGCAGTGGGGCCTTTGGCTGAAGGATTTCTCATTTTAATTAGGAGGTTTAAGGAGCTAAGCCCTTTTGAAAAGCTGCTCCTGAGAGAGGCAAGTGCAGGTGAGGCTCCAAACAGAAGTCACACCCCATCGACAGCCAACTATTCGTTTGCATACTGGATTGGGCTTGGTTTGGCAGCCATTCTAGCCAATACAAAAAGTCCCTCTATGTCTGCACTTGGCACACTTTGTAGTTTAGTATTGGCAGACAGGAAATGGTTTTATGGCACGGAGGGTCAAGTGTTCGTAGACTGTTATGCTAAGGAGTAAATACCACTTTGAGTCATAAGTGTGTGTGTCTGCGCATATGTGCATGTGTGTGAGAGAGCATTCATATCTGCTAACAAAAGTGAGGTATATTTTCCCGCAAGAGTGTTCAAAATCAAAGATGAGCTGAAATAAATGATACTGTTGGAATCAGAGACGGATCAAAGTCAGTGACATTGTTAAAATTGTGTCTGCTGTGTCAGTCTTGCTGTTCAAAAACTGCTGTAACTTCAACAAGTGCAGGGGATGACGGCTACTGGAATGAGAACTGTGTGAGGACCACTGACATCATTTCTCCATGAAGGTCATTAGTGGGAGCTGAGAGCCAGGGATTAAATATGTAAGAACTATTCTTATTGGGACAAATTGTATGAAGTTTGTCTGCAGTCGGCAGGGGCTAATCAGAGGCACATTAACAGTCATTTGGAAAGGCTGTCTTGCAGTAAAGCCATTTATATTAACAGCTAATGCTAAACCAAAAAATGTTAATGACCCCCAAAATTAATTATTTTACATCCCCACTAATTTACCACATTGGGCAATATTTCACCGGATGTAAAGGTAAAGATAGAGATCAGATTCTGCAGAGTTATTAGTTTCCCTGTGATAAAGTAACTGCTCGTGTGCAGGTCTGATTTTATGTTGCCATTGCTGGTCATAAATATCTTTTGCGGTGCCGAGTCATATTATTTTGCTTTGTCATGGTCCTTTTCCTGTCCAGAAGGCTATCGTCAACCTGGCTAAGGCTTCTGGCTAGAGACCTACTAGCCAGTTTACTGTTACGGAGGATCTACAGGGGGTTTGCTTCACCGTGACACAGCAGTCATTTAGCACACATCAATGTAAGGACTGAGGCTCTGTCTGTTGTGGTTATGTGTAGCGCAAATGCGTCTGTTTTTCCATCGTCCGTTCAATTTTGAACTTAAAATGTGTTTATTTACTCGCATGTGGTTCCAAATCTGGTACTTTTTAATCAATGCAGCGTGGTTATGTTTGTAATAAACGTATTTTGCAAAGTAGTCGTTCTAGATGAAATATGATATACTACGGAAAGTAGGATGAAACCCAGTAAAAGGACAATAAAGTAAAATGGTCAAATGATGCATATTTTTGAGTGTGTATCTGTGTGTATGTGTGTGAGAGAGTGTGTGTGTCTCAATGAGTGCGTATGTGTGTATGACAGAGAGAGAGTGTGTGCGTGTATCTGTGGGAGTGTATGCGAGCAAAGCGAAGAGACAAAGACCAAATGCTCTCTTGGCAGGAAACTCAAATCTCTGATCTGCGTCACACTCAGCCAGCATCTCACCCAATTGGAACTGATCAAGTACATTGTCAATATACGCTAAAACAAACCCGTTAGAAAGCTACTACCTCACGGGACATTCAACAGAAACACTGTTTGCAACCAAACATATAAAAACCATACGAAACATATGAAATTATTAAAGCAAATAATGAAGACACAACTGGCTATAAATCTACTGCGCATCGAATGCCCAAAATCCATGGCTTATGTTAAGGCATCTAGGTTTTGACTCGTTGCATTTTATTCATCTATGCCTTCTTTCTCTTCCCTGCCAGGAACAGCCAGTGCTGGCTCTCCTCCCCCCTCCTCCTCCTCCCAGCGCTGGCTGATATGCTGCTTGAGTGTTTGGCTGCACATATGCTGCACATTTCTGCAAGCGAAAGTGCGTGTGGGTGGGTGATGGGGCGTTACAGTGGTGCCAGTGGGTTGTAAGATATCACACTGAATTTGAATGCTTTCGGATTTTGCACTTAAAACTAAGTCAACTAGTAAAATGGCTCACGTTGAAATGCCTGGTGTTGATCGGGCTCGTGCCCAAACATATCTCCTCACTTTTGACAGCCTGACAAATGGGGTCTCTTAAAAGAGACTTGACCCCCGTGAGGTCCGGGACCAAACAAATCGGCTTCTGGACGAAATGAGACAACAAAAAGTGGGAGTGGCTTATGGGAGACCACCGATAAAATCTTCTATTAGGAGTCCAGTGACAAACCATGGTGTTCTCCCTGGCATCAAGCCACACACACACACACCCTCCTCCGCCTCCACTACACACAATCCCCCCTGGGAGACCAGCTATCCCAGGATTCCACTGGTCTCCATGCCTCGCTGCAGCGTCTGCCCCATTATGGAGGCAGAAGGGGAGGGGGGCCACAGAACGGGCGTGTGTAAATGGGAGCATGTGCGGGGGGAGGGGCGCGCTATCGCGTTTCAAGTTCGATTTTTGGTCGAGATCCGACGAAGCGTCATGTGAGGACATGTCATTCGAAGGGTGCAGAGACACAGAAGTGGGGAGAAGGAGGGAAAGAGAGCGAGCACGAGAGATGATGGTCTAGGGTTCCACATAACAATTCACCTCAAAAAAGCTTTTCTGTGGAAACAACTCGGTTCCTGGCTTGCTGTGTGTGACAAATAAAAAATAAATTAAAAAACGGAAGCGTGAATCCTGTGGTAACATCCATGAAGTGAATTCAATCCAGAATTTAGTTTTTAGATTAATACGTGTATGAAAAAAAAGATGTAACATCCAAATTAGGAGTTTCTTTAAAGAGTTACCACAGTAAAATCTCTTAATGATTTTCTTTGTTCAAAGGCAACATTTTGGCAACAAATCCCAACAAATCTAACAGAACAGACTCCTCTAAAGCAGAGCTGTGACTGTTCTTCCTCAATATAATTTTTGATTAAACGAAAGATGTGTTTTTGAAAAGGAGGGGGAGAGTAAACGTGAGCGGGTGGAGGCAAGACAAAAAGAGAGTGTGAGTTGTAAACAGGCAGAAAGGCAGGTGTTGTGGATGCAAATGAACCAGGAAACAGATGGCAGGAGACGCCTTCCCTCACCCTGTGGAGAACTGATAGATGTCATCAAATTCCTCAGTGAATTCTGGACTCTCTTCAGAACTTCCTCCATCAAGTCCGACATCAGACGGACGCCGAGAGACAGAAAAGGACAAAAACAGCCTGATTGGTAACGTCTGTGAAACGACGGCATTTTGGGCTGTTGCAGCCATAGCAGCCTATAGTGGTGCTGTCTCCTCTTTTAATATTCTCCCATGATAAAAATTTACAATCAGCCTTTAAGTTAACACCCGGTATGGGTTCAGAATAGGACGGAACGAAAGGGGCCCAAGACGCATATCAATGTGTAAATATGGCACCATGGAAGACTCACTCAGACACAGAATCAAACACACTACACAGTAGTAAGTGCAGGGTGGGGCCAGAGGACGACTGCTTGATTGCTGGAATTCTGCTAGTATCCTCTGGTGTTGTATGTGGCCAACATGCCTGTCTGTGCCGTCATACCCTGCTGCTTTTGAAGATTGCCCTGAGGGGAAGAATGGGAAAAGGGGGTGGTGGTGTGTGTGTGTGTGTGTGTGTGTGTGTGTGTTTGTGTTTGTGCGTGCGTGAACCGCTACACATTGCACTCTATGGTCCCTGCAGATTTCCGACTCAGGGATCGTTGCCAACACGATTTGCCCAGGAGAGAGCATGGTTGGCGGGAGGAGGGAAGAGAGTTCAGGCCCAGTCCAGGATCAAGCACCACACTGACAGGCATGGAAGAGGAAAACAACTGGAGGGTTTTCTCTGGAGCTCACTTGATCCATATCTGACTTCAGGAAAAGAACATATGAGGATGGGGATTGGCTAAGACTGGAGTGATGCACAGGTTTTTGTGTGAGGGTACACCACAATTCGTTTCCATCTCATCTTTATCGACGAATGGCATGTAGATTGCAAAATGTAAATGAGATGGTTATTACTCCAGCGTTCATCAGGCTGGGCTGGAAAGACTTCAATAGCTTGATGAATATGCATGCAAATTTGTTAATTAAGTTAATTATTCTGCTGGAAATTAATTTGTCTTCCAAGGACTCTCCTGCAATGGTTTTAACATGTTTCTGTCATTAGTCATGCACTATGCTATTTAAAATCACTTTAGTCCACTTCTTAAAAGTTTGACTGGGCCAAAAATGAGAGGGGAAAAGATAAAGAGAGAGACCATTTTAGTAGAATGTATTTTTGGATTCCAGGAAAGAGGGTGATAAATGTCATTGAGTACAACATGAGGATATCTTGATAAAACTATCTCAAATTTAGAACCATAGTTCCAAGCTGCAAAATCTCAAACTTCAGCAAGTGCTAAAGCACTTCACTTCAAGAATTGAAAGTACTAAGAACTGTTTGGTCATCACATGTTATATTGTATGTAGACAACATTTGATTTTTGTACATGTACAATTTATCTAGAGAATGGAGATCCAAGCCAATCCATCTATTCAATGTAGACTATGCTATTTTCCAAGACCCAGTTAGTGAATAGACTAATTAAGGAAAGAAGATACAACTTTTGTATGAATATGGGTAACTATCAGCTCGGGTAGCATATGGTAAATGCTAACATTTTGTCCGAGTGCATCTGGTCGTCTGAAGATTTAATCAATTTAAATAATTTCCTTGTGTTTTTTATGTCTAGATATGCTACAAAGTTGGCTCTTTAAACAACATTTAACTTTAACTTGGCATAAATTCAAAATGGTTTGAAATCCAAAATACATTTCCTCAGACCTTTCTGAGTGTTTAATCACGAAAAGAAGGCCTAATTAAGGACATAAAAAATACTTCTGAAAACCAAACGCCATGTTCGACAAGATAAATGATCGCTTAAGAAATAAGATTTCTTATCTGAGTCTGTTGAACAATTAGCTTTACTCAAGCAGTTAAGTTGCGCCTTTTTTCGACTCTGAAGACTTTAAAGACAAAGTGCGAGTGAACAACCCCCTGCTGAGCGACATACCGCAATGACAGGTGTTGGAGGAAAGTATATTGTGATTGAACGCCATATTCCTCCCTTCCTGTCATCTACCGTCACTGGGACATCTGAGGACCGCACCTCACAGCTGCCACAAGTGGACTGAGCCAAAATTATTGAATAGCTGTCATATTGTATGTATTTTCTTTACCGTCTTTTATCGTATCGAACACCATTTTACAGCTACTTCACAGAACACACGCACACTCCGTGACAGAGAGATGGACAAAGCATTTAGCATTTTTCATAATCACACCATGAATGCACAGAGGGTCACAGACTTGGCAGGCAAGGCGACCGTCAGGGCAAACAGCCATATGCCAATGAAAACAGAGTCCCTGGTATCCACTTTTAATTGAAGTTCCTTTTAGCACCAGTAGTTCTGCTCCGCAGCGGTATTTCGTGACTAAAAGGCTGACAAAGCTGATCAATGCGGTGGATTCGGCTTTCAGTCACACCTTTACATGACAATAACTCGCGCTGATTGGAAAGATTCGAACTAGTGAACAACGATGAATATCACGGTCTTTAATTGACGACGATAGATATAAATGTGAGATGTGAGAGAAACATTTCTGATGAAGGAAATACGATAAAAAATATATTAAAACAACATTTTATCAACAAAGTATTAGCGAGAAGCCTAAGTCGCTTGGCCGATGAAGCTTGGCGATTAAACATCGCCATCTGCAGGAACTGAGGTAAACGACAAGGAGATAAAACCAAGTAGACAGGAATTTACAAAGCCATCAGATCTTCAACCAAAATGCAGGGACCCTTCAATGAAAACCCACAAAAACAACATTCAATTCATTTACTTAAAGAAAATAAGAGTTGCTTCTTTAATCAATGCCCCTGTTTTAAAAAAGTGATTGCCTCCTTAGTCAATAGCTGGTAAAACCAGTATTACTGGTAATACTCTGACCAAAGGCTTTCTGCAGCTATTACAAGTATCACATTACTGAGGAAGCATTTGGCCATACTCTCCTTGCTGTGTTCAGCCTGATCTTTCCAACCATGCTAAGATAGCTGAAAGGTACAAGCATGTCTAATTGCGTCCTGCACAACCCAGCCACTCTTTAGGTTCAGCTACAGCCAGATATAGGAACATTCCTCTGGATAACTATTTGATAAAGAGCAGAGTTAATGGCTCCTTCAATGACAGCAGTGTCCAGCTCCTGATTTTCCTCAGGAAATATTTGCCAGAGACATGCAGGCTGCTATTCAAGGATGTAATGAAATGCAGAGTTAGGTTTTCAGCCAACCAAGGGGCTCGTGTCTCCCGAAACAACTCATTTGGTCATTTCCCTCCAGAATTAGGATCATTTGCCGCTTCTTCGCAAATTTGAGACAAGCCTTTTCGTTTCACTTGAGCTTGATTAGTTCAGCCTCTCTCATCTGGAGTGAGTTACATGTCTTTTGGACAAATGTTTGTAGTGACATATGCCGACCTCAGCTAAGTTCATAAGCCCTTATGTTGGTCAATGGATCTTTGACTTCTGCCCCCCCCCCCCCCCCCCCCCCCCCTCCCTATACTGGGACTTCTGGATCCACTGCTCTGTGTTAGTGCTCCATCATGTGTACACTCAGGAACTAGCATCAACAGAAAGTGCATGCAGATTCTAGGGCCAATGGTTTCCTTTGTCCGTCTTAGCAGATTCTATGGGACCAATTTAAATACCTTGATGAGATGCATTCAAATGCATTTTAAATTGTGGCAGGGTCTCATGTAAAGAACAGAAGGATAACAGTAACTTGAATACGAAAGTGTTTATTGCAGTAACAATAAATGACTAAAAATTGGTGTACGTTGGCCCTTATAAAAGCCGTCAAGTATGTCCACTGGCACTGCTGCAGTTGAGTCCAAATGTCATCACGCGTAAACTGAAGTGGTAGACCAAAGCAGAGGTGATGCATTTCCTATGGACATATAGAGGTGTACTCCACAACCGCTGCATCACCTGAGAAGAGACTCAAATTTAGAACGAGCACCTTCACATATGACAGCCCCATGAGGTGCGGTGAAGGTTTCATTTACTCGTTTTGTAGTAGTCGTAGACCTTGACCAACGCAGGTTTGAGGTTGTTGACACGGAACTTTTGTACTATGACAAAGGTGAGGGACATGGGGCTCTTCTGCTTCAGCTGGAAAACAAGCCACATTTGATACAAGGGTCCACTTCTCCAAGGTGTACAGCTTTACACAGCCTTAAATATTTACAAGGTCTGTCACCTACCCTTTCTACATATACGATCACATTCACATCCTTTTCCTCCACACGCCTCACCAATGGTGTAGCCTTCAGCTGAAAGAAAAGCAGGACAGGTCAGATGTTGGAGGCCAAGAGCCAATTCTTGTAAACATTCACTTTTGAACTCACAGCTTCAAGTGAACCCGCGTCCAGCGCAAATCCAGAAAGTATTTTAAAGTCAATGATAACCATGTTGGTCTCCGGCCTTGGACCATTGTACCTAATTGAAAGAAATTCATACTTCAGAATACATCCTGCTTTAACTGTACAAAACAAAGTATTGCATTCAAAAGGTCTAAATTTGGTCAATGAGGATCAGTACCTGACAGTCACCACTACTTTGAGGGAGGGTTTGGGATGACACAACCCACCCACCTCAACAGTCAAGGTAAAGCTGGCGAAATCTGGACGAGGAGGGATGTTGTAATGGAAAGAGATCTGAAAACGCATGGAGTTGGTTAGACAACCGCAGCAAGGCTGGATGAGTGTTGATTGGGTCCAGCAGTCTGACCTGCACAAACACGCAGCTCTGCCCTTCAGCACGGATGGTGTAATCTCCTGGAATGTCCCTTAGTGGCTGTTCCTGGTACAGCAGACGATTCTGTTGGTTCACTGTGAACTCTTGTCTCCAGCCGCTGGCAGAGCTCACCACTACACGAGTGGTGCCATCTGGACTGTAGGTGGCAGCACCATACTTTGCCAAGGCCTGAAGTGCCACCACAGTATCCTAGTGAAAGACATGTCAGTTTTAATAAGTTTCAAAGAGAAAGTAAGGTTTGGCTCACAGCAAAAAAAATAAAAGGTATATAAAAAGCAGGTTCATACTTGCGTTGAAGCAAATCCACCATAGGCATTCTGTTGCTTGACCAGCCAGCGGACTATGCTGACTGCATAGCTTATTGGAAAACCGTCCACGACCGGCCCAGTGAGAAGTGCAAGCAGCACGTATGATGTCATCTCCACATCAATGGAGTTCAGGCCACTGCCAGGAGTGCCAGCTTTCTCCCAGTGACGGGCACCATCTGTAGGACCGTTTTAGGGGGCAACCGCAAACTGGATCTCTACACGTTTCTCCAGTCAATTTAAAGAAATATTTAATTGAACCCACCACTACCTCTTCCTACTGCTACTAGTCAATCAACTGGCCAAGTACCTGTGATAATAGCAGCCTGGTCAAGGCGTGTAATCAGATTTTTCCTTGTGACCTGGTTCCCGGCCAGGCTGAAGGTGTATGACAGCAGGGCAACAGTATAGAGGTTGTCAAGTGGGAGCGCTAGAGCACTCTGCAAGCAGCGTAGACAGCTCATCACCATGGGGTCCTGGGAAGACAGCCATAGTCATCACCAAGTACACAAGTCTAATTTGAAACATTCAGCCAGCCTTCAAATGGCCATCCCTTTCCTCATTGCACAAGCTGGTCCCAAAATCCAACCCCCTAGTCTAGAATCAGTCAGCATTCATTTTCTCTTACATGGAGGATTCAAGCACACTCATTGAAATCATAGGATTGCAAGTTAAACCTAGTTAAAAGCAAATGGTTCCAGCAGAATGCAAGTCTTTTTAACGTAATGATGTTGGTCATGTGCTTTGATAAGGCGACAACCTTTGAACTGTCAATTCATTTTGAGCCTGAGTGGTTTCAAATGGCTTTTTGCTTTGGAAAGCTTGGTTCCCCCCACCCAGTTTCTACTCACAGTGGTACTGTGTCCCAGCTCCAGAAGGGCAGCAGTGACATACGCAGTCAGGGACACATCATCGCTCACTCCTCCCTAAAAAAAAAAATGAAGTTACGAGAGCCCAGAACAAAAGATGGCCGTTAGTCAGGCAAAGTGAGCAATCAATGCTGCAATAATAGGTTATAGATGAACCTGTCCACTTCTCCACATTACCTGCATGTCGTTGTGGAAGAGTTGCCCTACAGAGGTGATGCAGCCGCTGGGCTGCTGCAGACTGGCCAACCATGATTTAGCCATGGTGATGTGAACAGGGTCGATAAAGATGAAGGGCTGTGCCCCTCCGAATGACTTCATTACAAAGGTGGTCAACCTGCGGACATGCATACCATTTACGTAGTACCAATCGATTAACAGGTCGATCCATTTTGTGATGAGTTGCATCAGACATGTCTAGCATGTTTGTGCTCACTTACCAGGTGTTGCCAGACCCATCGCTTTCACCAAAGGCGCTGTACGAGCCGTCCCTGTGTTTGTAAGTGAGCTCATTCTGGTAGCCTGGGAGAACCACCGTTTTAGAGGAGGAGAAGGCAAAAGCACAACGCCCCCAACCCCTTCACGACTTAAGTCAGTCACCCCATTTGTGTAAGCCATGTGATAACAAGCAATGCTAAGGTAAATGCTTTTCAGATCATGAAGGCCTAAGCATTGTGCCTCAGTCAGAAGCATATGCCAGATGACCGTCCATCCCTCAGACTCACCGCCCTTGAGGTAGGCTACAGCCCGGTCCTTGATCTGAGGAGTCAACTGCTGGGTGCTTTGCAGATACACCAGGATGTAGACATTGGGAGCGAACTGAAGCATAGTCTGCTCCCCACAGCCCCCAGGCATGGCCAGAAGGCCGTCCAGGTTCTTCAATGCTCGGCCCATCAGGTCACCTGGGAGGAGACCAGCAACATTGTTGGAAAGCTTACATCTACATGGGTTCCTCTGGCACTGGTCCAAACCCTTCCTGTTTAAGGGAGCCAATGAAATTTGGCAAACCACTGCAGCTACAGTGGAGTGGACGCAGTTCTGAAGAGTGAAGATGGAGTACTGGAGGTTCTTACCCAGGAGAGACACCGAAGCCTTGGCAGATCCAATCACAAAGATGGCCGGCAGTCGAAGAGAGACAGTCTCTACAATAACACCACCTAGAGACAAGCCCATTAGCCATCAATACCCACAAACCAAAATAGATAGGCACCCCAGCATTGCGAGACCACAAGTCGAGACTCACCAACAGGGCAGAGCAGAAAATTGTAGCTGATGGTCTCTCGGGTGCCCTCAGCCTAGAGGAGCAACAGTTACAGGTCAAGGATTTGGGTTTACACAGAATTGGGTTGAGGCGTTTGCAAACCCTTGATCCCTACTCACCTCCACCAAAAAGGTCTGGATGACCGTATCAATGCGACCCCTCTCAGGAACAACGGGCACCTCCTTACCGCAGAGAAGGGTGGTCTTTATGGCCTCTGCGCTCACCTTCACACTGACCTCTCCTAAAAATAGAATTCAGAAGCAGGATTCAAGTGTGCCTAGTTCACCCATTCACCCACTCCCTTCCTCCCTGACCTCACCTAGGGCAGTGGGGGTGATGATCCAACGAAAGGTTCGGCTCTCGCCGGGACACACACACAGCTGGTACTGGTAGGCACTACAGGTTTTAATGCAGAACTGGTCTGATTTCTCTAGCGTCACCTTCACCTGTGGAGCAAAGTCATTACCAGCAGGATACCTAGCCAATAGGAACTCCTGGTTTCAATTATGGTGACACTGGTAACTCCAATCCAGCAAGACTGATCACTTACCACAATGCACTTGGTGAGGTAGTTGAAGACGGTGGCCCGGAGGGCGAACACCTCGCCGCGGATGACAGAGTACGGTAGGGTGAGGCTAACAAAGAAGGGCTGGAAGGCTGTGAGGGCTGTGTTGGGAGCCAGGCCCAGCCCCACAGGGGACAGGCAGAAGGCCCCAGCTGCCCACTTGGTAATGGTGTCAGGGACAGTCTTCTCAATTGTCACCGAGCCAGAGTTTCTAAAGGGGGAGAACCTGGAGGGTCAAGTCTGGAAGGATCCAACAGCATGCCCTGGCTACTCAAGTCAATTTTGTTTGCCAAAATACTTGAACCAACTTGGTCAGTGTTGCTAGATGTCAAAGTTAATTCATTGATGCTGCACTTGAGCTAAAATGACGAGTTTATTGAACTCTCAAATCAGGAATTTCTTTACCCAACAGGCACAAGGTCCCAGATCCAGGTCTCAGGGAAATAAGTTCGCACAGTCTCAACTGGGACGACTTTCTCTGCACTTCTTGGGGGCGCCGCAGCTTCAGCATTTGGTCTGGCCATCATAACTGGAGTACAAAAATATGGTTTAGTGAGTTCGTGTCTGAATTGCCATTATATCCAGTAGAACATATCATTAATGTTGAGATCTTGCATCAAACCACTGGATGGGTGTGGCCCTTCTATACCAAAGATTTATCATGGGCATGTTAGAACATTGACTTACTAGGGTACTCGTAACAGGTGATGGGCTTCCTCACGTCTGAGTTTGTCACGAGTTTCATTCCGATATCCTGAAAAAACAGCAAGCGCCAGGTCAAAAGCTACACCAGTCAAAAGAGGGACCATCATGTCAAAATGGCCATCGATAGTAAAGCATCTTGCCACTCATCTTTATAAATATAAGACTGAAACGTGGAATTCATTTAAGTCTTGTTCTTTGGGGGCCAAAATGGCCTGCCACTATGCTTAATGCACAATGACATACTGCATGCACTTGATTGAACTCAGAACTAAAACCTAAAACATGTGCAGCCATGCTGCCCATTTGTGTCCAGGGTCAAAATGTAAGTCATTTCAGGGTTGAAGGTTGAGTCTTGTTGCAGAATGTGATGAGTACAAGAGTTAAGATGCCATCCCCTCCAGGACTCACTCTGAAGACGCTGTAGACGTCATTCATGTTGTGAGGCAGCCAAAATGGGCTGAATCGTTTCCCCTCCATAACAAATGGCATGGGACGCGGGACAGGTTGTCCACCAGGTAGACAAGGGGATGATTCAGGATCCTCGATGTTGTAATCGTAGCCCGACAGCTTCTGAACTGGGAGCAGACGAAACACCTGCAAACAGAACGGATTATTGGAACTGTGTGTATAGACAGTGTTCGGTAGAATGCCAAATATACCATTTGTAATGTTCATGACGCATGCTAGCTCCCTAACAAGAGTGACTGAAGGTTCACTAACAGATTTGCAATTTACGTCTAGAACGTAAAGATGGTCTAATTGGTCAGGCAATTTGTTTAAATTTAAGGGTGCATGACGATTTGCATTCGCACACGTCATAAGGTGGCACAGATCATTTCAGGTGCGATGCAACTGAAAAGGATGGCAGTGACAAGCTCTGTTCAGAGTGTGGTGAAATGGGAGCAGGAAGGTACAGATTGGATGCTGAGGTCCTCTTCAGGCTGCAGCAGCAGGACAGACTGGTCGATGGCCCTGACGGAACAGAGGGAGCCAGGATGAGTCGCCAGTCTAAGGGTCGTCATCTCTCCAGGCAGCTCCTGGGGCGATGCAAACTGCAGAGACACCTGCACGCAGGGTGGATAAGACATTTGAGCTTAGCAAAGAGGCAACACATCTGCCAGGGAGAGTTAATTGAGCAGCTGTGGAGAAGTACTGCATGCACATGCAGTGACCGAGACAAGCCTGCCTTGTTCTTAAGGCAGGGTTGTATGGGGAAGTCGAGGCTGTCGGCCACTATCAATCCACTGGGCATGATTGCGTACACGACCACCTGCGCCACCGGGGAAAGTTCAGCCACGTTCCACAGCGGCACAAGCAAATCCCCTCGGTTGTCTAAGACAGAAACAGACGTTGAGGTCATGTGGCAGGAAGTGAGGTCATCTGATGGTTGCACGACTGATCCCTAGACTACCTGATTCTTCCATCAGGGACACGGTGATACGCCCATGTCGCACCACACTGCCTCTGGACATAACCTGTAGAGAACAAGCTCACTAACAGAACATGCTTTGTGCTTGACTCAACACTAGTCTTAAAGGATACATTTACAAGCACAGGCTAGCTAAACTTCCATTTCTGCCCCAGAAAGGTTTACGTCTAGCAACTCGCCATGTAAAAGAAGTCCAGCGTCCTTTGACTTTCAGCCCATTCGTTCCCCTTGATGATGTAGGTGGCGAGCACAGCAGCGTTGGCGTCACAAGAGAAGACCTGGCCAGCGTGCTGGAGAGACACGGAGCTGTTGCTCTTTGAGTAGAAGGTTGTGATGTAGTGGTAGGCTGCAGGGTACTCTGGCCTGCGTTCCTGAGCAATAAGCAAGTCTGTCTCCAGCCTAGAGAGAGCCTAAGACATGGGGAAGAGTTTAAGCAACTTGCTTTTAAATTCCAAAAGGAACCCATTTCTTACTGAGAAAGCAGACCTGTAGCGATACGCTGCCCGCCCACAGAGTGGTGTCCAGAGAGAAGGCAACCATGCCATCGCTGCCCGTTGTCAGGGTCCAGTTATTCAAAGGCGCACCAGAAGTCAGGAACAAAAAGATCGGCTCGTTGGCAGCAGGAGAGGAGTCTGCTCTCACCATCTTGATCTGGAAACCCACAGATGACAGCACTACAGCTACAGAGCTTGCCACTCAAGTTCTCAGAACACCGTTTAACTGCAGCATTTAACCTAAACCATCTGTTATAAGGTCATAAGCGCCAGAGCTCTATAGCTGATGTTCGAGCAGTCACCTTGCCACGGTAGGGGATGCCAGGCTTGTAATAAGCCGAGACGTCTTCAAACGTGACCTGCCTGATGATGTTGGTGAACGTGGCACTGCCTTTGCCTTTTAAGATCACCCCTGCAGGAAGGCACACATTTAAGATAAATGTGCATCAACCTCCTAGTTGTACCAGGACATTCTCCCTTTACGCCTCCATCTTACCTGTCCCACTCTCTTCAATCTCAGCCCGTACCTCGAAGAGATCTTGATATCCCCACTGTGACCCACCGAATAGATTCACGGTCACCACTTGTACAGCACAGCCACTCTGGTCAGTCAAACCCATGTCGTACTTCATGCAGATGTCGGCGCCTCCTCCACCTGGCCTGCGAATGAAACTGTACGATTTCCTGCAGAGCTCAGCTATCGCCAAGCCCAGGACTGGCTTCCCGTACGTGTACCTGAGGACCAGCAAACAGACTTGGCTTAATGCTGATGGAATACTTGCATGGTCTGTAAAGAGTCATGTGACCAAATGTGCTGTGGAACTTACTTTCCACACACCCTCAGTGTGACCTCAGTGTCCTGGATGGTGATGACGCTAGGCAGAGACACCGTCACCTCATACTTGGGGAGAACTGGAATAACAAGACGATCGTTGCATTGCAGTACAAATGGCAGCGCTAAGGGCCTGATCCTGGCTAAAAGTCAGATGAGGCCTGTACAGACCGTATTCTTTCACATTGAAGCCAGTGGAGGTCGGCTCATCCCTCTCGTTCCAAACGGTGATGGTGTACCGGCCCTGGGCAGCCTCTGGCGATGTGGGGTGAGAGAGGTCCAGGATGGCAGCGACTGTTGTCTGGTTCAGCCACTGAGCAATCCGATTGGAGTTTGGATCCTGAGTGCCCATCAGAAAGCTTTAGAACTCCAAAGGAGCTGACAAGTGTTTGCTGCTTAGACCACAGCATCTATGAGGTTAAGGTTAGTTAAATATAGAGGGATGTAGTCTTACCTGAATCTCCACAGTTTTAAACTGCAAAAGAGGAGAGTGATGTTAATTCTTGTGCAAGGCGATTCCCTTTATGTAACTGGCACCTGGTCTAAATTTGAAGCCACAGGTCTTCCTCCAACCCCCTCCCCCCCCATAACCAACAGTATTCCAGAATCAACCGGAAGTAGCTTACCATCTGGTTGTACGTCGCAAAATTGGACGTTAGAGAGACGACGCGAAACAGAACTGTAGATCAAGTAAGAAAACAAATACAGGAACATGAAGAAAGACGTGAATGTACACTGGCAAGTGCATCACAGACTAGCCAGCTAATGGGCAGTCTTCACCATACAAAGCAGTGTGACTTCCACTGCAGAGGGGACGCTCGTCCGAAGGGTGTTAAGAGTACGACCTACCCCTCTGGCCAGGTTTGTAGATGGGCTTATCTGTCTGGATAAGGGTGATCAAGCTGGCAGGTTTAATGAGAATCTTTGTCTCCTTAAGCGTCGATCTCACCCCTCCTGTTACATAGACACTGAGGGTGGCCACTGTCTCAAGGACCACATGGGGTACCTGGAAAGCATTTCAAATCTAGTTTAGGAAACCTTGGTTTGGCAGATTCACTAGTGGAGCAATCCTAATCATGGACACCTCAGAGATGTTAGATGTATGCATTTGTAGTTATTGTGACCGAAAGACAATACCTAAATAAGAATGTTTACATGTGAAACTGAGGGAAGCCAAGGACTTAAACACACCCTAAAAGAAATGCAGCTATAAAAGTCGTTCCTGATTCCAGTCCTCTCTAGCAGCACGATAGGCCGTGCATGCACCAGCTGAAGGGTCAACCGCAAAGAGAGCGGCTCCGAGGGGTTGTGAATATGGGCACACAGGATCTCCATGCTCCCACTAACCACCTGGGAGCTCATGATCACCACGTAGACACTGCAGAAGGGTGGGGAAAAACACACGATCAGGACTGCCTAGAGTTGCTCACCACACAAAGCATGATCAATTCCAATCAATCATTTGGACATTTGTGTAGCAGAAGCCCTGATCCAATTAGCACAGTAGTGAGGGTCACTCTGGAGTCATGCACAAGGTCTCAATTTTTCTAAATTCCAAATTGGCTTTGAGACATTGCCAAAACTAAGCAATAAAATATTTCAAGCATAGTGAGGAAGCATTGCGCGCTTGAGTCCTGAAGTTGAAAATGCCCATAATTTACCTTCATTGTTTCAATGCATGGTGCATGTCTGTGTTGGGGAAAACATTAATTTATCTAAATGAGTTTATAAGCCATGTCAAATCAATTTGGAAGTGGCAACGGCAACGATAGCAGCAAGAAACCGAGAGATGAAAGTTTGTTCAAATGAAAACTATCATAGAGGGGTTAAAATTGCGTGGGCCTACTTTTAACAATAGTAGAGATACGTTTCCAGGCCCCCGGTTGAATTTCGCCACACTATTTACATTTGAACTTCAGTAAAGTAACTTACTCTTCATTGACCCTGCTCGACGTCGCAGACCGCAACAGCATAGATAAGATGACTAAAGCAAATCCCAGCATTTTGAGATGATGTTTGTACAGGAGGGACTATCATCCAGCGTCACTTTGAAGAACTCAAACCTGCTGTGTCTAACAAGCGAGCGGAAACACATTTTATGCACAGGTCCTCTCTTCCTATTGGCTAATTGCTGCGTCTCTTTTCGCTCTTAATTACTTACGACGCACACGCATGCTGTTCACCTGTGTGGACATATAAACAACTCTTTGAAAAATATGCGTATAAAATAATGTTCAACTTTATGTACGCCTGAAGAGGACTAAAAACACGTGCATGAAAGAAATCTCAACCGAGGTTGTCATCATTCAACCATAAAGGGTTAAGGGTAGAGTTTATGAAGGTCAACGACTTCTGAAAAGTGTGAATTAAAGCGGTCACAGAGCGGTGCGGTCACGGTGACAGCGTCAGTAGGGGTTGTGGTGGATGTGTGCTCATCACGCAAGATTCATGCCACGTTGATTTTGGAGTTATACTGAGTTAAATACCTCCTACAGCCAATCAGAAACATCATCAGCGTAACCCTACATGTTAAGATATGCGTCCTCTATCCACACAAATTCGCTGTTCATCTCGAGTTACACCTCCTTGCACCGTGAACAATGCCTCGAGGAAGGGATTACAGCAACATTATACCTGCATAAATGACACAAAGCGAACACAAATCTGTGATATCCATTACCGCTCTCGGACCGAGTTCCTGTCACACTCGTATCAATTCGTTGGTTACCCGACAAGCTGTTTTGATCACGGCAATATGAAAACACCAGATGTGAATGGCGTCAATTACAGTCAAACCCGAGTCTGATAATTGCATAAATAATTAAGCGCGATATTAATGTCTGTCAATAGAAGCCTCAGGGCGTTTGTAGTTCAGATCTGTCTGCACATCATAACATATAACCTCATAAGCCTTAATGTGAAATGGAATGTAATAACATTTGGAACAGTGACACTTTGAAATGCATCTGGCATCTTCAATAAACATAATCAGAGACACGTATGGCACATGGCTTAAACCTAAAGATTTCCCCTAGAGGCTAGTTAATATAATTTGAGCCTACAACATGCATTCAGTATATTATGGGTGAGAAGTGAGGAATAAAAAAAAGAATGAGACTTGCTAGACAATTTTATAACGTATTTCTTACAATTTACTCTCAACGGTAGCACATCTTTCTCAGTGTTTCAGACAGTAGGTATAACTAGTAAGCCTTCTTTTGCTTTCTTGACTTTGTCATGCTCCCTCTTGTGATCAAAATCTTTAACGACACCTGGCATTTCGAAGCAATACAAACGTTTATGATCTGAACTGATCACCAGGCCCCACGAAGACAAGTAGAATAACAGTCAAAATATTGTTAATCTCAACGTTGTTATTAAAGGCCGAAATGATTTATTCTAGCTTTGGTTTGACATATCCTAGCCAAAATATCCCATCCCCTCGTGCAGGGGCAGAATGAGTGCAGGTAGGTAGGTAGACAAACAGATCAGGGTACGTCTAAAGGATCGGTTGTGTTTATTAGTCTTGCGACACCCACATATGTCGCAATAATTTCATATTATCGTTAAACCTTTCTGTGTATTTAGTCAAATATGACAACAACATTGCCTGCCCTACCTGTAGGGGTCATGGATTTTATTTGACCACTACCAATCCAAAATGTTTGTCTGAGAGGCAGGATTTCTGAAAAGGAAATATAGTTTCGAGGTGAGCGGTGTAGCCCACAAGTTATTTGGAGGATTTAATTGAGTAAAAAAACAACAGCTGTTTTGCCTGTGGCAGATGTCGACCAAATAAATGATTCGTTCATCTGCTATATATAGTCCTGTGATATTGTTGGTCAACACCCACACCTCATAAAACACACATAATCAAGACCATTCCATCAGCTCTACATAACATGTATATTTCTAGGTAGGCTGTATTATTTAATTGTGATGTAAAATTAAAAAAATGTGTGTATGTGCAGTTGCAACAAAACATGTTGCGTGAATGTTGCTGTCATTAGAACGTGCCTGTTGTGCTGAGTTGCAGGATGGAGAAACATCCATCATTAACTTTGCCCGTCTCTCCCTGGTTGCCTCAGGCAGGGATTGATTGAGTGGCATGGGGAGGACTGTGAGGAGCCTGGGTCTCCCCCCCTCTCTCTCCCCAACTCCCTTCCGAACTCCCCCCTTCCCCACCTTCTGGAACCTCTTAAAAATGCTGGCGACCATCAATCGTGCTGTCCCTTAGAAGTTGCCTTCGTTTGGCTTTGCCCCCTTGTCTGTGATAGCTGCAGAACACACAGGAGGGAGCATGAACCTGTAAGGGGATTACTGCTTGTGTACATGTTGCCCTCTGTGGGCGTAGATGGAGGCTGGAGGGAGATCAGTCTACAGATAACTGGATTACAGGTCTAGTCAGGTGGCCACAGCAAGGAGACAAAGGTTGGATGGAAGGATGGATAGCAGTCTGTCTAGAAAGAGTCAACTGGGTTCCTTCTTGACCTAGGTTAGTTCTTAAGCTGTTATACGATATAAACTGATACAGCTCTATCACACTCAAGTAGCTCAGTATGTCCTACTCATATAGCTCCAAGACTAATCAGGGGTGACTGAAGGAGTTGTGACTGGGGGGGCAGACATGTTTAATGACACGCTGGCATGTCTAAAGCGGTATCAGTATAGCCTGAGCATTATCAAAGTCTAGAAAAAAGACACCAATCAAAGGTAGTAACCAAATGGAAACAAGGATTTAATAAAGGTACAATAACTGGATGCAAACAATTTGAGCAAAACTGTCAAACCCATGGCTCAAATAAACCAACACAAAGGATGTGATCACTTAATTTTTTTCTTCTTTTTTTTTACACTAAGACCTTTGTCTGGATATTATGAGGACAAAAATTCCAACCGAAATACGAATGATAAAAATACGCCCCAAAAAAAAAGAATGGAAAAAAAAAAAATCTGATGTTGTTGATCTTTGCATTAGTCTTTACAAATGTAAACACCATGTCAAAGACTGCAGACTCTATTAGTCAATGTGGCTTAATCCTCCAAATCCCCTTTCCCTGGCCCAGCCTCCCTCCCATCCCTGGCAGTGAAGGTAACCGTGGTCAGGCTCCATTCCAAATATTCAACAGATTAACACAGAGGTGTCAAAGTGCCCCAGGAATTAAATCTGGACTGTCATTGAGTCAAGAGTATGACTCACCACCTGTATCAAACAGCCAAAGCAACCCACATCCGAACAAGTTTGCCAATCCATTAATAGCACATACGAAAGACAACTCCCTGGCAATATATCACGCTGCATGCACTAACTGTCTTATCCACACAAGGGTTATAGATCTAGGGAATTCAATGAATTAACCTCCTTGAGATTTGTCCGGCCAGAATGATGAGATTACCTTGTAGTGTGGGATTAATTTAACTCAAACGGTACAACGAAGCTCCTAGAAGTCTGACACAAAATACAACTCTGAGCGTTGATGTTGATCAAATGCAGCTAAGAACTATGGCTAAGTACAGAGCAGCGCATGGCTCTGGCTACGATGTTCGGCAGATATAAAGAAATATTGCATAGTACAGATCACAGTATTTGGCTGCTACATTTTGTGTTGGTACATGACTCCAGATGTAACTCCGCACAAAGCATCAGCCATGGATTTCAGTCGGCGCCGGTTCCATCCAAGTGGAAACCACTGTCAAGTACAATCTGAGAGCCAGAAAGACAGAGAGAACGGAAGTGAAGAAGAGTCGAGATTGGAGCGTTTCGTCTTGGAAAACGGGGACATGGTGGGTGTCTTTATTGCCTCTCAGGGTGTTACATCAGACATGTACGTGGCAAAACGTGACGGGTCAAAGCATAATGAATAGACGACTACACAAGGGTGGTGGTGGTGGCGAGGTCCTGGTCTGGAGGCAACAGCATCACGTTAAAATCCGTGGACTTTCAACTGCTCCTCCCTGACAATACCGATCTGGGAAAGGAACGAAAGCAGGGGCTGTTAAAACACTGACGATGGAGATTAAAAAACTGAAGATACAATACAATGACCACTTTGATGTACAATTAGAGCAACACAAAAAACAAAGTAGCACAAAGGTATTTAGGATTTAGCGCATAGCGCTGCTTTTTGGAACAAGAAAACCAATGGAGACAATTGAAGAAGCTCACTTCAAGGAGGAATTGACAGATGTTTTTCCTTTGGTCTCCCTGCAGCTGGATGACCTCCCCGTACTCAGGGTGCTCAATCACAGTCCCATTGCATGCAAATTTCTGCCAACACACAACCAGAAACCACACGTTGAACAACACAACCTATGATAATATCACTGGTAACACTAAGGTAACGGGTTTATAATATCGCACGAGCGTTGTTGGAAAAGGGGCACGTTCGTTTTAACATCGCGTTCAAATTCTAGCAGAATTGCAAAACAGAGAGAAGCCGGCATTGTAACCTTTTTGAAGGCTTTCACAAGCTTCTTCTTGTCGTAGTCTGTTGCAATCCCTTGCACAGTGGTCAGGGTTTTGCGCCCGTTTCGTTGCTGTATCCTTATGTGGATTTTATCCTCAGTCCCGGCAGGGAGAAGGTCGTCACCCTTGGTTGCATCAGCAAAGGGATCTGAGGGTATGAACAACCAAGGCAATAATTAAAATCTGGCGGTATCGTTGGGTAGCTATAAAGGGACCTGAACTCTGGCCCTGCTAAAATACACGCTCTTGCTACAGTCATGGCTTAATTGTAGCTGTCGTCCTTGATGAGACAGCTAACACTGATTAACTAGCTGTAATGGAAGACTATAACTATCGTGAGCGTTGTACTTTAGCAAGTTCGCTTGCCAAATTCCATTGATATGTTGGTCTTTAGTGCCGGAAACTAGGTTAGACTAGCTACAGTAGCTTGCCAACGGCCTGTAAAAGAGCAAGCTACATCACAAGATCCATTTTCAAAACTTAGAGTAAGATACCTTTAAACATGATATATCAACAAGACAAGGGGATGTATAGGCAGATTTTTGACTAGGCTACCTATCTGAGTATCGATATCAAGTACTACATATTGTTTACTAACAAGCTAGCCTACCTGTATTAACTCGGCCGTAGCAAGCTAAGGCAGTTAGCCTACTGCTAGCGCCTTTCGTGCTAGCTCTACCACTAGGCTAGCTAGATACCTTACTTACCAAAAGATTGGAGGTTCTGAATAGAGGACATGCGATATTAGGGCGATAACTTTGAAGATATGAAATATCTCGGCGCTTTAATGCCGTATGAATTAGTCTGTCCGGGTCGATTTAGCTACAAAACAGTGATGAAATAAGACAAAAGCCAAGACAACCGCAACGTTCGCCTTTATGTCTCGCTGACGTTGGGAAAATGGCTTTTGCGTTCCAAATGCTTTCTCTTCATCCAGGGTGTGGGAACCAACTCTCAACTTAAATATTATGTGCTGCCACCTATTGCACCGGAAGAAAACCTGTACCTAGCTAAGTGTGCCAACTACAATTAAAGCTAAAAGCATTCAATTTCATTATTAAGTTTTTTATTAGCGAACATCTGCTGCAAATTTGGGAAAAATATTATAATTTAAACATGTTGTACTAAAGTGATGCTATATACAGAGAGTGGTTTGATGTGATTAATAAATGGCAAGTTAGCCTACATAGGCTATTGTATTAAATTTGTTTGTGTATAATCTTGTCATCCAATTCAATTAAAATGATTCTATAGGCCTATACCCAATTCCATATAACACATATATGCTTGTGAATTTCTCCAAACAGGGACCTTCATCCTGCCATGCCAATTCCCACAAGTAGCGCCACCAAAAAGCCAATGTTTCCAAGGAAAAACAGCAGTAGAAACAGCCCTTTCATGTTTGTCTGTAAGGAGTCAAGAAATGGACACATGTAAATGATTAACAAACAGACTTTCTCTCCAAACAGGCTACTGATAACTGAAAGTTGTCTTACCGATTTAGAACCCATGTCTTCATCTTCTACGAGAAAGCACAAAAAAAACGAACATTTAAAAGGCTCCGGTCTCGATCACAAAGCAGCTATGTAAACTTTACCTAATGAAAGGACATTGCTTATCTTACCTGTCTTGTTGCACCAGCTGTTGATTTCCATAAGGAGGAAAAATAATGCCTCCCATCCAACTAAACCGCCCATAACCTTTGACATCCAGCTGTCGTCAGAGCTTTCAATTAACTCCAGTCCAGTAAATATTGCTGCCACTGAAGGACAACGTGAGGATCATGTGAGCATCATTCTACAAACATAAAGCCTATGCAAGCAGTTGTTGTTACATTTCCACTTGTATGATGCGTCTCTTACCGGCCAGTGTTTTCATGACCAGTGCATTAATACCATGTGCCCAGTTGAAAATAGACCTCCTGCGAACCCAAACAGAACACATCGGTGAGTATTTTATACCCGAGTCGCTCTCTCACCCACGTACACAGACACACACACACACCCTGTATGATCATAAATGGCTTTACCAACGATGATGTGGTCCACAGCGAAAGATAGCTGCAGTTGGTTGGAGTAAAGCCAGGATCATAACCAGACAGCCGAGAACGGGATGGGCTCCCTGCAGACACATCAAAGTTCAATGATCTTTCATGTGAATCAACTCTGCCTTTAGATCAGAACCTAATTATGAACTCTAAAATATAACACTAGACACAAGCATGACGTTTGACATTACACATGAGTTATATTTAAGAGGGAAAGAAGCAATCCAAAATCTTAAAATATTTGGTATAATATAATAATATATTATATGATGTTGTATATTTTAGTACAAGCTAGATGTGTTTTCTGGACAGTGTATTCAGGTACAACGATTCCACGGTGCAGGACATGCAGTGTGGTAAGCGGCTGTACGTACCCCAGCCCAGTCCCTTGCAAATGAGAATGCCAAGATGAAGGCGATACTAGTGGTGACAACACTTAGGCTCATCAGAGAGACATGTGACTGAGGAGAGGAGTCATGAGAGCTGCGATTAGTACGGCATGAATGAAAACAGAATTTCAGGTAGCAAATACTGTAGCTGTGCCAAGTTGAGTTTAGAGGACAAAATGGAATTTTAAAAAGCGCTGGTCCCAAAAGTGAACAACTAGTATGTGACATATGTAAACGAATGTACAGCATATTGGACAGAGACTCACCACAAACCAAACATCTTTGCCAAAGTATTGTGTGCCTTTGGCAAAGCCTTTGAGATACCTGGCTATAATCATCCCTAGACTTCCTGTAGTCATCCAGGAAATTAACATCAAACAACCTGAGGCGAACCAAGACATAAAATGGGTGATTAAGAACTCTCTGGAATTTATGTCATAAAACAGAGGTTGTCAACACCTGACGTTGCCCTGTTTTCCCCAAGAGCAAGACTAATGTTTCATTCTCCTGGTCTAATGGCAAAGGCTTGGACTGTGGTGGGCCACAACAGCAGGAGTTCACTAACACACTGAACACGCGTACATTTCTACATAAGACAGTTTGGATGTCTTTCAGAAGGGTTTTATTACTTGTGTTATTATTTGTATCTATTTTTATTTTTCATTTGTCATTTCTTATTTCCTTCTGAAATATACAATGTAAATAAAGTGTTCTTATTCTTGGTATCCGAAACACAACCTTACCATGTGCCTTGATCATGTCTGATAAGACTTCTTGTTCCACAAGCTGTGGGTTGGAAATGTCTATCGCCCTGCCACTAACGAAGGTCTCCGAATGAATCTGTATTTGACCATCTGCCGACAAAATATATGACATCATGTTACCACCTCGTTGAAATAACTATAACCCTCTTACATAATCGTAATTAAATATTGAAGGGGAAATATAGAATCATGCCACTGTAATAGTCAACAGTCAGGCTTACGCTGAACTGCGATAGGAAACCCAGCAACCACAGAACACAAGGTAATTTAAAGATAAACAACCGAGCCGATAACTGGTCTGCATTCTTCAGTTTCTGTTGACCTTCTACTGACCATAAGTGGTTCCATAAACAAACATTAAGTAGAATGTTGTGCCGAACTCGGTACTCCGCTGAGTGGAGATAGGGTTTCTAGAGGTGAAAGAACAACTGATGACGCCGTTGCTCATGCTGGTGTTGACTTGAGAAACGTTTCCCTACAAAAAAAGAGTCAAAATAGACAATGGCACATTGAAGTGAACTGAACCGAAGTCACACTACAAGATACAGAGAGAAGGATTGAGGGCTCAGTACAGTGTACGGCATTGACAAAAAGATAACAGGCAGGTGTTACTTATCAGTTTGAGGATATTAAATGAGGGAGTTGGGAATTTTTACATATGGTAAAAAAAAGATGAATCTGTAAATCTTACTACCATGACAAGCAGGGACATAATAAAATGTGTACCAGAGGAAGTGGCATTGGTGCTCTTCTTCCTGTGGAGTAAACATGTTGCAACTGGATAACTCCTTTATTGTCCAGACCACAAACGTAGATGTCGTCTCTTCCCTGCATAGAGGAAGGGTATCAATATTGTTCAAGTCAGCATTGGAGCAGTACAGCTGATCCACCAACACAAAATGACATGGCTTGGGAAACAATCAACTGATTTTGTAGACACTATCTATAGGTGATCTGACTAAGAGAGGGCAAATATCAAAGTTAATAACAGTCCAGGCTATTTACCTAGTCTGCCCATTATCTTTCCAGTAGAACATGAGGTTGCAAGTCACAAGTCACAAGCACAAGTAACAACCTTTTAATTACATAGAACTTCTGTTGTAGTTACACGCTAGTATGGTTTAGTGGTACTTATACTAGTTGATATAGAATGTATGTTCAAGAGACGCATCTCTTCAGCTGGGGTCAAGAGGTCACGCTATGGAGCCCTCTCCAGTCCACATATAGATGAGGACCTCGTATGATCACATTGCCAGGAGACCGCGAGTAGAAACTGTGAGTTATTATACTGTCAGGTATTATGTTTCAAGGGTACCAACATGCTGACTGCAGTGCCCTGCGAGGAAATATATAGTGGAAATTCTATTTCAACTCGTCTGTTCATTGTAAATAACGCAGTTTACAACCGTTTACATCCGACCACTCTCTGCCTCGACTGGGGAAGTGACACGGCGCCGTTCTGATTACCCAAGTCGAGTCTTCTTAATTGTTGTGCATCTCTTCAGGCCGCCGATTGACATCGTTGTAATACCAGTGAACCACTTTGTGTGGAGGAGTATTCCAGGGGTAAGTGGATATGAACGTAGACCTTGTTTTAGTAACACAACCTTCAACTACCCTTACATGTCCACTCACCTCTTGCGCCTCTCCCACCATATTGTGCCTTAAATCTGTTCAATTGTCAACAATGTATCCCACCTAGCCTATCATGCCTTAATCCATGTCATTACAAAGCTATTTCTGGGTAGCTACAATGTTTTTCGTTTTTACAACGGACATTGCTGTGGTAGTTTTACAGGACCTTCATGTCCAACAGGGTATCTGTGACTCTAATTCATTCAAGATGCCCCCCTCCATGGTCAAAGATCCAATTAAAAACTGGAGGTTATTACCATGCTCTGGTCATCAGAAAAGCCCATAGCGATGTATCCTGTCGACGCTCCAGCCAGCTCAAAGTGGAAGGATGTGTCGTTCGGTGAGGGCATCATGACAGACATGAAGTTGCAGTTTGCTGTAACGTTCGGGTCACAGTTGTGAGGTTGGCTGAAGCACACCTTACTGATGCCGCACTCAGCGCTCGAAATGGATAACTGTTGAGGAAGGACACACGTCAAGTTGATCTCTCAGTCACAGATCGTTCAGTGTAGGATTCAAATCAAACCAGGACAATGTCAGTCTATTATTTATCAATATATTACATTCGCCTGTACTCACTGATGATGAGTATGAGGATGATGATGAGGATGATGATGATGATGAATTTGAGACCACATTGGTACTATGGAGCAATGGACCTTTCACACTAACCCAGTAAGTTCTGGTATTTTCCACCAAAGTTGCACTATGGGGAAGGAAATCATTTTTTAACGTGAAGTGAGATGTTCCAGGCTAAGGTGGCCAAGTTAGATGGCAGTTGGGTGACAGACGGCAGCCGCTGTGATTTATCTGTATATTATTTTACATAAACCAATAAAATGGCGGGGCCTTGCTCACCTGAACTGGATGGATCGAACACTTCCTGTGGGTGGAGCCTTCCACGTCCCCTGGATAGCAGTCTTAAGTGTACCTGACGAATGAACCAATGCCGAATTCTGCAAATGGAAGGAAAATGTCATTGTTTGTTACTTTGTACTTCTGATCACAACTACATCATTATACTAAAGTCCGATCAATCAGTAATGGTTCCTTAATAAACAGATTCACTGATCTGTACTTCAGTCACAATCTGAGGCATCAAAAAAATCAAACATTGATAGCCATTTAGGAGGTTTAGAAAGTATGGGGTTTTTAATCTGAATGATGTCAAGCAGTAAATTGTCACAAAATCTAAATACATTTTCTAATGGGTAACTGTCTGGAACAGGTATCTGTCCAGAATTGCTGAGCTAAACCTAACAAATTTGAGGTTTGCTGAAAGCAATGGAAATTAGATGTAGGTATTTGTGAAACTACAACCAACGTCCCACCCTTTCCACGAAATTATTAATTTGGGCTTTTATGGAAAAGCTATTATTTACACACGACGTTTGGTGACATTCAAGCGCGCCATTCCCAAACAGAACCAGCCTTCATGAGGACCGTGAGATTTCTGGATATGTGTAGACTCACAATTACTCCGTTGCAATTGAGAAGTCGAGTGCCAGATCCTATTGTGCTGAAGGACCCCACATTATTGTTACTTCCCACCTCTCGAGCTTGTAACATGAAACCCTTGAATTGGATAGATGCCTGGAGATACACTGTAAAACAAGTAACACATATCTGTATTTATTGACAATCGTCCAGGCAATGATTTACAAATACTCTCGGTGAATTCATGGCTATGCTCAATCGTAGGCTATGCATATTTTGTATGTGGTCTACTGATCAACCAGCAGTCCAAATTTGCGAGTAAGAAGAAGCTCACCTGTTATCACCACGCCATCTGTATAATTGGTCCGATCCGCGGTGATGGTGAACGGTGGTGTACTTTGCTGTGCAGATCCGCCGTGCACCGGTCTCATATCCGAACAACTTCCCATTACATTACCTGTAGGGTAGCAGCGCACTACCTGAACAACGCAGGCGAGTAGTAAACTGGGTCGAAACATCGATGATGTAGTTAACTGATAGAGGTGCGTTACTGTAGCGGTGAAATCATTAATCGCGTTATGGAAATGTCTTCTTATTAATTTCGGCTGCTTCTTACCCAATGGGTGTCTGATCTGAGTCGATAGAATGGGAGGGCGGGTATCGTTGTTGGAAATAGTTATAGACTGGGAGGAGACATCGCTAATGTTGTGACTTCACGGAGAGCACATTATTGGCAAATAGTATTAATCCAATTAAACCGCATACTGCCAGTTACATATCATTTATGTATTCTTTTTTTCAGCCTACTGATCAATATATGCATTATAGTCCGTTATCGTTTTAGCGCATCTAGTCAAATTATGTGCCATCACTGTAAGGTCTTCATGACTAAGCAGTTTTTATACTGAATACAGGGAGAAGCAATTTCGAGAAATGTTCTATGAACCTTTGAAGAACTTCATGAACCAGACGAAAAGGTGGTATGTAGAGCAACAGCTTACTAGAAAAACAACGAAGGCATTGCTTGACACAAAACAGGCGCAAAAAACAGTTCCGAGTAGATGACTTCCAGCATTTATTTCCTTCCTGATGTACTGATGCGATTAACGCTAGTTTAATAACGAGAATGATGAAATGCATGCTACTTATCACACAAGTGCATCCTGAAAAAATATCCTACATGTCATAATTTTACGAGTGCATATACGAGAAGTAACATGCCACAGTGTAATTCTTAATATAGCAGATTTTCCTCAAATCAGGGTTCGAAATGATCCGACTCGTTGGGGGTCACCTAAAATTGTATCGTTAAACTTTTTAGATCAGTATTTTTCAACGTTATCCGTATCTTAATCACTTCTTAGTGTCACAGTATCTTGAGTTTGGAATTTGAATAATTCGAACAAAAACGTAAGATTAGCCTACCTGATATTTTCCCCAAACAATTATATCAAGGTCTACTGACGTGAAAATGAAAAATGCCAGTTCTGTGGGACTCTCAAGTAATTATTTTGGGGGCCCTCAGACTTATGGGGGACCTGGAATCCCCCAACCCTCATGTCGAACCCTAACTCATGAGCAACAGAAAAACCATGCATGGCACATTCACAGAGGTAATCCACATTGACACAAAACAAGGTAACCTGCATTGTCACAGTGACTCAGCATTAAGAGGTATCTAATGTCATCCACTGGGCGAAGCTTTCAAGTACCAACCTACGATGCCAATCTATGGGATTTCCCAGGTTGCAGTCAGACAATGTGTGTTGAGAACTGCTCTTCATCCACAAAGAGTTATTTTAGTCCAGAAGGACAGAAGGGTGGTACAGTGTGTGAAACCTAGTATGCCTCAAAACTCCAGAGGTATAAAATAATCTTATTCTATGGTAGATTCGCGATAATAGGGTGAACACAGTGATGAGAAAGTGGACATCAGCTCTTGTCACAGAGGACGGCTACGATGTTGCGACAGGACTGCTGTTGTGGTCCTCCATCGTAGACCAGACTGGAAGGTTGCGTTCGCCCTTCACAGTTAATTGACAAGGAGCATAGAGGAAGCTAGTGGTATACGGGTTTCCAGTTTGGGAGGACAAGCAGACTGGCGGAGCACTGAGGGAGACGAGGGTCACGCTGGTCACATGTCATGCAGGACCTCCAGTATGGTGGCGATGGACCAGGCCTGGGTCTCACAGCTGAAGGGGCAGTACTGGCCATTCTCATTGGTCAGCTCCGGCAGGCCTTTGCATGATGACCTGAGGGAGACGAGAAAACAAAGGGCTTGCAGATATTCGCCACTGACAATGTCACGTAGATTAAGGATAAACGCGATACAAATAACAGAGGTTAGTGAATATGACAGTACGTATCATCATCCTCATCGTCATCGTTGGATGACCTTTGACCCAAAGAGTCAGCGGTGCGGCCAACAGTCGTACCTCTCCAGGTGGACGTTGTGCCGAGAAAGAACATTCTTCACCAGGTAGACAGTCTGGTTGTATATCTCAGGCCCCATTTTCTTGGCAAAGTACAACTTGGCTCGCAGGAAGTATCCCACAGGCCAGAGCCACTCCTGAGAAGGAACAATGACCCCATGAGACATCAAAATGGCCTCCAGAGAGAAGCATCAGAGAGTATTAGACAGGGGACCAGTGGCAGGAGCACTAAAAAGGCACTCACAGGTCCCTGATGATAGTTGAAGCCCTTAGCGCGGTTGTAGTTGTCGTCATCAAGACTGTTGTCGTATACGCCACAGTACACCATGTCACTGTTGGAGGATGGACAGAAATGGAGGGATAAGTCGAGCGGGACATAAGTCACACGTTTCTGTCAAGGGCTCGCTTGTTGTTGTTGCTACCGTTTATAGACTCAAGTATACAAAGTAAACAGTAAGTGGTGTCCTGTATGTCTAGCTCTATATCCAGTACTTCTGGTTTCCGGAGTTAACCTGACTGGGACCCTTGTCTGGAAGACTGAGGGGGGAATCAAACTCACTCTGGATCCAGTGTTTTCATCCCCAGGGGCCCGAGCAGCTTCTTCTCAGCTATATCCAGGGCCTCCCAGGCTTTCTCCACAGTGAACAACTCAGGGGCCTGAAACACACACAGTGAGGACATGGGGGGGGGGGGTGGTGTCAGCTCGTTCTCAGGCTTGACAACAAAAGGGAATCCACACACACTCATGTCGAAGGAGGTATTAGCGTCCAGGCGATCTATAAGGCTAGACAAAGATGGCTGACCAAAAATCCAAATGCTTGGTGTGCTATTACAATATGCAAGAATGAAGAGGATGTCCCTCCCTCGTTCCTCCACACATGCACCCGTACAACACACACTCACACACAGGCACACACACCACCACACACACACACACACACACACACACAACACACACACACACACACCACACACACACACAGCTTACATACCACGACCATGGCAATGGGGAAGTTGGGTCGTAGCTGGTAGTCACACCAGGGGCTGGAGGCCCCATAGCTGTCCTTGTAGATGCCTCGCTTGTGGACCAGTTCCGGGTGCTTCTCGTTGGGGTCCTGAGGGTCGTGGGACACGTAGAACTTCTGCTCAAAGTTCTCCTGGATCTTCCGGTTCCACTCCTCATAGGTCACAGACAGATTCCGATCTAGAACAGGGAGCAGAGCACACCGCATGGAATGATGACTAAATCATTTAGGATCAAAGGCATATATTTTCTTAACCCTTGTGCTGCCTTCGGGTCATCGTGATTCACCTTTTGCACCACAACAGTGGGTTACAGTGACCCCAAGGCTATTTATTAATGCAAATATTATGGTTTGCGAACATCATCGTATGGACAGTGACACGGTTATTGGATTTTAGGTGGCCATAGAGTACCTTCTCTCCGAATGGTGACGGTGGTATAAGGGAAGAGTCCCTTCTTCTGGAGTTGAATCAGCCAGCGGACAGTGGATTTACACAACCCCACTATCTCCACCGCGGATCCGTCTCTGAACACACACACACACACAGCTTTCAAATACATGCACTTTCCACAGAACACACTGTTTTGAACACGACTGTTTTGTATACGGACATCAAAGATTCCATGGGCATTTTTTATAGGCATCATAAGTCTTTCAAAGATGTGAAGGATGAGCTGAATGCACACATTACCTGGGCGTGGCTGGGACTCCTTTGTTGTGCGCTTTCACACTCTCTCCCATCTTATCCATCCAGGTGCCGCAGTTATGGCGGTTGCCCCCATAAACAAAGCCGGTGTCCTCTCTGACCTTGGCCTCAACATTGAAGCCTGTGGGACAGTGATACAAGCGTTCAACGTCATTTCATTCCCAGGACAAGGAAAGGCATTTCTTATGTCTCGATTTTCCCATTGGATTTTTGGATTATAACCGCTCGCATTCCTTGGTTTGCTGCGGATCTTCAGGAAACCAAGGAATGCAGTCAAACATGTTTTGTTCCGATTGCATTTACATTCAGTCCAACAAAACATGGACCACGTGGTTTTGTAAATGAGCCCGATCGCAACGATTTGTCTTAGTTCCACGCAAGATTAACAAACCAAACAGGTCTGCTGCTGTTTGAGGAAGCGTGAGGTCGTTCTGGAACCAGAGCAACTTGCCTTCATCACTCATGTTGCTGTCGATTTGCGGGCCAGCGTTCCGCTCCCTGAACTCGATCCCCTGCATGTGACGCTGCATGGCCTCCTGGATGAGATCGTACAGGGGCTGGTCCTGTCGTGGTGACATCATGGGTCACGGAAGGACAACAAGGAGAATTATGTCATCGTATAATCCAGTTAGCTATCCTCTGTGTCTGTCTGTGTCTCTCTCTGTCTCTTTCTCTGTCATATAAATACATGCATGTAAATACAGTCCAAAACATACGGAACAGCTTATTTTTCCGCCAACATCTTGACCCCTCAAGCTCCTCCCTCGCCCTGCCCCACCCCCCTCACCCAGGCTCCCGCAGGCTGCGGGTCGGACACGTTGGTGGGGTACATTCTGGAGACAGGGCACATGAGTATGTTGGCGCCGCTGGGCACCAAGCGCACGTAGTCCTGGATGCACTGCAGCCACCACCACACGGCGTCCCGGCAGTTGTAGCGGGCACCGATGCCCTGGCCCAGCAGGTTGGGGATCAGGCCGTAGCGCATGGTGCCCGCGAAGGCCAGGATGATGTTCCTATGGAAACAGGGGTTAGACCAGGGGTGAGGAGATCGATATTCTGGTCCTATTGATACAGTAGGGTACAGTGCTGAGTGGAGTGTTATGTTGACTTCTCCAATCTCACCCGATCCTTTCCTTCTCTCGACTCTACCATACCTTTGTTTAAGGTAGCTCTTCTTTACCTTGACTCTCCTAGACCTCTATTTAAGCTAGTCTTCTTTACCTCGACTCTACCATACCTTTATTTAAGATAGCTCTTCTTTACCTCGACTCTACCATACCTTTATTTAAGATAGCTCTTCTTTACCTCGACTCTACCATAGTTCTATTCGATCTCTCTTGACTCCTCTCCTCTCCTGGTTAGGTTCTGACCTGGCTTCCAGGTGTCTGCCAGTCACCAGCATCAGGCCTCTGAGGGCGATGAAGGTGTCTCTGCCCCAGCAACGGAAGATCCCTGATGAGAAGTGAGGCAGGCCTGTGGCAACCCCCCCCCCCACAAATATTAAAACTCCCATTTGTTCGTGTTCAAGTGTTTGTTTGATGGACGACAGTAAAACTGCCTCTTCTAGAAGTGTGCATGCAATATAATGAAGTGCTGTAGCCCACAACACTGTGTTTGACCTGCTGCCATGGAGACGCAGCACTGCTCCTTCTGGTTGGTGACGTCGCTGAGGCGGTAGGGCACATCGGTGAGTTTTGGGGAAAGGGGAGGCAGGGCGGGGAACTTGCCCACCCCACACATCTGCACTGAGCCCAGAGAGAGCTGCTTTACAAAAGTGGAACCATTCTGGACGAAGCTAGGAGAGCCAGAGAGAGAGACGCACAGGTTTCTAAGTGACACACGACAGGCGGTGCGCTTTTGTTTACGACCAAGACCAAAAACCAATTCAAGGAATGGGAATCGTTTCGAAACGGCTTTCAACCTCCCGGATCAATACATCTGTTTAAGGTCGCCCAACACGCAACATCAAGCGGACCTGGACATGGTCTTGAAGATGACATCCAGGGCAGTGGTGTAGGCCCCAACGATGATGGCGTCAAAGTAACAGGGCACCAGGTAGCGAGGGATGTGCTTCAGGTAGTTGAACATAGCCTGGAACCAAGCTCCCACCTGGAAGACATGACATCACACCATACTGTACCACTGCTGAGCCTTCACTGGATGACCATGGTCACTATGGTACGTACAGTACACCTGCCTACATATCTACTGAGCCTACAAATCTACATATGAATGGTAAACAATACTATCGTATCAACAGTTAAACAAAAATAAAAGAAAGTATGTCTGCCTTTTTTGTGTTTAAAGGCGGGGAGGACATAAGTGTGCATAATGAGGTTCATCTAATCTTTTACCTCCCCCAGGGCCCCTCCCTTGGCGACCAAGCGCTTGCTGACGTAGTCGATCATCCAGTCACCCTGGCGTAGGTTGTCACAGAATGGGTGACCCAAGTCGTTCTTCGGACGGATCTCTGACATCACCGACATCAGACCTGGGGCGAAATAACAGGGCACCATTCAACTCATCTTAAGCAAACAAACTCATCCTTGTACGTCCATTTGGAAATGTGCTGGCAGACAGGAATCGAAATCCCTCTACTGTAGAGGGTTGGGAGGAGTGACCTTTTACCCTATGCAGGATCTGTACCTTGCAGGCCACCGTATTTGAGTGGCATCCAGGAAGGGATAGCGTAGCAGCCTCCCCCATCCTCTTTCTCTTCTTCATCGCAGCGGAATAACAACATGTTCAGGTCTGCCAGTGTGAGGTTGGACATGATACTGGAGAACAGCATGTGTGTGTGTGTGTGTGTGTGGACAGGGAGAGAGACAGGCAAAAAACACAAAGAAATACAGGGGGACAGAATGTAAATGTCACAAAGTATGGCATCCATGTACTGAAAAAGCAACTTTCCCTTCTGTTATTGGAGACACGTACAAGTCCAGAGGAGCGGTGAGGATCTCAGGAATCTGGTCCTCCTGCACACTCCCCACCTCGTAATGAGAGCTGAACTGGATGAGGTGGCGCCTCAGGATTCCAACCATCTCCTGGGAGGTGGGATCAAGACTTACCCTGCAGGAGGGGGGGAGAAGAAAGGAAATAATACAACAACAAGTGGAGAGGAGTTTAGCCGCTTAGCGAATACATGACTGGATGCTGGATAGTCGACTTGTAGCGGTCGTCAGCGCACCTGAAGACAATGACACTCCCCGGAGTGAGGCGCTTGAAGGCGATCTCCTGGATGAATTCACTGCGGCCTTTGGCCTTGACGTCAGCCTGCTTCACAATCTTGCTGTCCCTCAGCTGAAAGAAAGACACCAGTTGGCGGAGATATCGCGTTCCACTGTGCTAAACAGTCCTGAACGCCATCTAAGCACAACAGGTCTTCAGACAAAGCACAAAGCCTGTAATGCGAGACCATCCTGACCTTTTTTTTGTTGTTAAAAAAGGAAACGTAGTATCATGGGATGGGAGGGGGAGTGGCTTCGAAAGAAAGACAGGGGGGAGGGAGAAAGAGAGGGATGGAAATCGAGAGGGAGATAAACGCTCAGAAAACGCTTTGTCCAATTTTGCTTGATCACTGTAAGATATGAATAACTCAGCAGTTTTGCTCTTTGGAAGCAACAGGCTGCAAGTTAATGTGCCAGGTCAACAGGTATTTTGCCAAGCAATGGTATTCTAGGAAGATACTTTCAAGGAAAGTGATGAGTGTAAAATAAAGGGAGGGGGGGAAGAAAAAGAGACGAAGCAAAACACAAGCGAGAGAGGAAGAGACGGCAAGAGGAAGGGAAAGAGAGGAAGGGAGAGAACGGGAGAGAGAGAGTCACCTGAATGTGTTCTTGGATCTCCACAGTGTAGCCAGGCAGACCGTTGATGTTGTTCTCATCCTTGCTGTAAGGCCCAGTCTTCCTCTCTACAGTGCTGGCCTCTACAACCACCTCTTCTATTTTACCTGCAGAGATTTAGAACATTATGCCCATGTTGCCTTGCATTGCCACACCACAACCCTCGCGATACTGAGCATATGACCAATACATGTCTTTGACTCTGACCGTCAACTTACACTCTGTCCTGAATTGCAATTTTACACACAGTAAGAATGCATCACCCCACATAACACACACCCATGAGTGTGTGTATGTGTGTACCTGGGATAAACATGGGGGGGACATTTTCTTTGTAGGGGTGGGTCTTGGGGTTCTTGAACGCAGTGCGAGACACGGCCACAACTGACTGGTGCGAGCTGGGGCTGTGTCTGGTCACGGCCACGATGTCCTCGTCCACTTGGTCCACATAGACCTGGACACACACAAACACACAACAAAGTACACAGGTTTAGTTCCGCCAGTGAATACCTGTTTGACAACAGAGAGGATTCGCATGCCGTTTCCCCCCTTCCCAAGCTGACCTGAGAGAAGCCCTGTTCAGCCAGCTCTTTGTGCAGCTTGTTGAGGGCCAACTTGCCAGCGATGATCCCAGTCCTGATGTTCACCTCCCCTGGGGACGAGGGCTTGGCACCTGGATTCCACCGGGGGTACAAGCGCTCCTCCTTCACTACGGAAATCTGGAGAGGGAGGCAGAAACACCACGGAATGACAAAGAGGCAAACAATTACCCCTCCTATTAACCCACCCATCCATGCATGCTGGTGTTGTTTACATTTAACCCGCCTGCCAGGGGACAGAAGATGTCAGACACAAATATACATGGACACACATGCACACGTTAGCCCGTTTGGCCGTGCTAATTGCTATTGTTTCCAGTTTACCCACCTGGTGAGGGACCAGCTCATCATATCCTCTCGTGCTGCCTGTAGCACAGCAGGCCATGGAGACGATGGCAGAGCTGGGGAGGGAATCGTACACGGAGCGGATCTACAGGATTCAGGGGGAGAGAGACAGAGAGAAAGAAGGAGAGAAAGAGAGATGAGTCATTAGTCCATCTGTAGACAGTTTTACAACACTATTCATATCCTGGTTGGTGTTCACACCTGAATGGGGCACTCGTTGTCGTGGGTGACATCCAGGAACATGGCGTGGGCGATGGAGGGCACCAGAGGCCTCAGACTGGGCTGGACGAATGAGCCCACAGGCTCCCCGCCAAACCTGTACACCAGTCTGCCCTCCTCATGGCTATCCCCTGCACTCATGGCCTCTGACACACACACACACACACACACATACATTCACTCAATATACCTTTGTGATTTGGTAGACTGGCAACCATCAACAAAGTAACTCAAATACGTCACAGCCAAAGGCACTCATGAATTCCATCAAGACATGCCCTCTCATGTTCAGGCTGTACTATAATTATGACCATATCCATGCAACACACAGAAATAGGAGCACAAACAACAACCTATATTCCTAGTTCTGTATGTGCATAGGTGTACAGTACAGTACAGTATATTTCCTGTGTGTACTATGTGAGTATTTCTTGGGTATACCTCCTGCGTATACTATGAGAGTATTTAATGGCCATACTTTCTGGGTGTACCATGTGAGTATTTCATGGGTATACTTCCTGCGTGTACTATGTGAGTACTTCATGGGTATACTTCCTGCGTGTACTACGTGAGTACTGCATGGGTATACTTCCTGCGTGTACTACGTGAGTACTTCATGGGTATACTTCCTGAATGTACTACGTGAGTATTTCATGGGTATACTTCCTGCGTGTACTACGTGAGTACTTCATGGGTATACTTCCTGAATGTACTACGTGAGTACTTCATGGGTGTACTTCCTGAATGTACTACGTGAGTATTTCATGGGTATACTTCCTGCGTGTACCATGTGAGTACTTCATGGGTATACTTCCTGCGTGTACTATGGGAGTACTTCATGGGTATACTTCCTGCGTGTACTATGTGAGTACTGCATGGGTATACTTCCTGCATGTACTATGTGAGTATTTCATGGGTATACTTCCTGCGTGTACTATGGGAGTATTTCATGGGTATACTTCCTGCGTGTACTATGTGAGTATTTCATGGGTATACTTCCTGCGTGTACTATGTGAGTACTGCATGGGTATACTTCCTGCGTGTACTATGTGAGTACTGCATGGGTATACTTCCTGCATGTAGTATGTGAGTACTGCATGGGTATACTTCCTGCGTATACTATGGGAGTATTTCATGGGTATACTTCCTGAATGTACTATGTGAGTACTTCATGGGTATACTTCCTGCGTGTACTATGGGAGTATTTCATGGGTATACTTCCTGCGTGTACTACGTGAGTATTTCATGGGTATACTTCCTGCACGTAGTATGTGAGTACTTCATGGGTATACTTCCTGCGTGTACTATGTGAGTACTTCATGGGTATACTTCCTGCGTGTACTGTGTGTATAGCAGGTTAGGCCGTCTTACCTCTGATGAGAGAGGTAATGCCCAGCCTAGTGACAAACACATTGTCCAGCTCCTCACTCCCCGTGAAGAGCTCGGCCACCACATACAGGTCAGGCCGCTGCTGGCGTGCGTGATCCAGCATGTGCTACGGCCCAGCGAGCACAGCGCACACGCACGGAGCCCAGACGGAGAACATCACACGAGGGAACAGAGCGGGCAGAGCGACAGGCGAACAGACATAGAGAACGAGAGAGGAACAGAGACGGAGAGAGATAGAGGGACAGCGATGGAGAGAGAGCGACAGAGAGTGAGAGTGACAGGGTTGGAAAGATGGCGCAAGCGCGAGGGTGCAAGCGAACGAACTTAGCAAGAAGTCAGTATTAAGATCACGCACACACACACAAAAGGAGGACGGGCAGTTTTAATGAGCAACATGCAGCAACCAGAAGAGGAACAAATGTAGTTCAATAAGGAGCATGTAGGTCAATGGTAAGGAACAGAGAGAGGGAAGAATAAAGGAGGAATTCAGTTGGTGTACAGATAGGGTGAATTCATCATGTTTTTTTAGATTTGTTATTTTAGGGATTTGGTGAAAAAGTATGGTTTTAATTGGGGTAGATATGCCAGATACAAATACAAGGAATTTGGTGAAAATGAAGGCCAGCGCGTTTGTTTAAATACAGGTATTAGAATATGTTATACAATGAGACGGTAAGTGGAGTATGCCAATGGAACAATAGAGAGGGAGACAGAAAGACAGAGAGAGAACAAGTAAGGGCAAGGGGAGGGACAAAAGTACAAAGATTTAGCACCATGCACAGAACAATGCTTTTTTCACTACACTTAAAAGGATGTTCCAGAAAATGCTAATGAAGGGTTAGCAACTCGCTTTCCAAATACAAAATATCAGAAACAGATTTTGAGCTCAGAACTTTAACTCCAACTTCACATAAGTCCAAACATAAGCAAGTCCAATGAATTTGGAGTTAGCTGACCAATCACAGTCCATTGTTCCAGAACATCCCTCAGTTACAATCTTTCGGAAGCTCGTGCCGAGCGCCGGTGAGTACCTCGGACCAGACTGGTGATCCCCAGCCGGTTCACAAATACATTGTCAATCAGCTCGCTGCCGGTGAACAGTTCTGCTATCACATACAGGTTAGGTCTGACTGCCCTAGCAGCTGCCAACATTGCCTATAGACACAACATACCACAGTTACACCAGGCCTACTGGCCTCACAGACTAGAATACCTTTACAGAGGAAAAAAAACAGGTATCAAAATAATACCAGGGGACATAATCAATCAAATCCCTGATGGTGGTACTTCAAGAACCTCAAGTCTAAGGATGGTACTGATTCATATCTACAGCAACGTTAGACTTGAGTGTTGCCGTCTAAGGTTGTGGCAGCCAGCAACTACACTTGAGGGTCAACCATTCACTTACCTCAGCCACATGCAGGGGCGTGGAGTGACAGTTGTCGAGGCGGACACCGGCGAAGTGCTTGGCTGTGATCTCCGTGTACATCTTCATGTGGGCCCACAGGTAGGGACAGTCCTCGGGCTTGTCCCCGTACCGCAGCTTCACGCTGTCCCCCCAGCAGACCAGCTCTCTCCGCAGGTACACCTGGGAGCCTGGACAAGGAGTGAAGCATCAACCTGACAGGTCTCTCAGACATAGTCGGACTGTCGTGAACTGATATTTGAACTATGGGGATATATGCATGGTCCTGAATTGTCCCAAGGGATATTAGTCCTGGTAATGACATCTGAATTGAAGAAAAAATAAGTACTGACATCTGAAGAAAAAGCTGAAATCTCTAGCACCCCCTTCTGGTACACACTCGTTGTTGTCATTTTTCCAATAATACATTTGGAATTCAGTTAAATGTATGTCAATTACGGACTACAAAATGTACAAAACAAGATATACAGGCAAAATAGTAAACATTCCATTTGTTAGGTCACTTGGTAGCTACTCCTCAAGCTAGCTAACAGGATGTCAACTAGCCCAGCTACTCTGTGTTAGCTACGTATAGGTTGAGGGAAGCTGACCAGGTTCTGCAAAGTTCCTCAGCGGGTCGTCTCCCATCACCCAGCCATTGTGAGCAAGGAAGTGACACGCCTTGTCAGCCTGGTTCATCAGCTGTATTTCCTGCTCGAAGGTCATCTCTTCAAAGGGGAAGGTGAAATATCTGAACAACAGTGAAATAATTAGTTAACTTTCCTATTCAACTTGAAGGACGAATTTAAGTGGAAAACCAACAGGATTTTTAAGAAATCAAGTACCTTGTTACAAAAGGATCATTTCTTGTAATAGGTCCAAGCTTAGGTCCGTGGTCTGCAAGACGTTCGTAAACTACAGCTCCCATGATGCATTCGATTGCCTGAGAGCAATAGAAAACAATAATTACTGTGAACAAAGTCAGTATAGACAGTACCACACCCATGTACAGAACACAGGCCTTTACCTTCTCCTGGTGAAGATGCATTTCCTTAACCCGTTCCAGGTTCATCTGTTCCAGCTTTTTCTTGAACATATCACAGCAATCGATTAGGGCCGAGGGCCCGTTACTGTAAAACACATGAAACACCAAGTCAGACTTGTCTCACGTCACGTCACTCTCAACGAAACACTTCTGGAAGGTATAGGTGTCAAGGCCTTCTTGCCGAACCGCCACTCCGACATCTCTACGCTTGCACGAATCCATGTTTTATTGTTCTAATCTCATGTAATGACCCACCGGTGAGGCACGAAGATCTCCAGAGCAGAGGTCATGTCCACGGTGTTTCCAAAGCGCCTGCACTGGGGGTCCGGGAGGACCTTTAACTGCTTCTTGCTGTCCGACTCTTCTGCTCCTGAGTTAGTACCTGGAACAGCAGGCCCCACACAGGTTGGGATGAGAACAGGTTGATCAAAACCATCGTGGTAACTTAGTTACCTAATGTTTGTTTGTATAATTTTAGTCTGCATTTTTTGTTCTTTTCATGAGTCAAGACAATTATCTATCATGATATGTGTTTAGTATTTTTTTTATTGAAAGCTATAATAGGCTAAGGTTTGTAAGTGGAAATTCACGTTTCCCTCAGAAGCTAAGGTAGGGCTAACAACGTGCTAACGTACTGCCTGCTTCTTGACAACGGTAACACCCCCACCCCTCTAACCTGTCTGCAGCAGCTTCAAGAACTGCTCGGCCATTTTCTCCACGTTGACCTGGAAGAACTCCCACAGCTTGAGCTTGGGGTAGACCTCTTCAGACAGCAGCTGGCGCAGGGCCTGGGGGGACACCGACACGACAACACACAGCTAGAGCAGAGCTTTCATTCAACTTTATACTCACACAGTCATCTCACTATGAGATGGGTATTCACTTAGTGGTCCACGCTTATGCTACAAGGATGGAAATTTCAACCTGCGACCTTGATCTTCAGACAAACCAGCTCCAACCACCTCCAGGTCAAATCGGAGCTAAGCCTCCCTTTTCAAAGTGCCGTACTAGGATGCAACTTTGAATCCACCGAGCACCCGGCAAGCCTTTAAACGGCAGACTCACCTTCAGCTGAGTTTCGGTCTCGATGAGGGCGGGGACCCCCTGCTCGGTGTACACCCCGTCGGCCAGGTTGCAGGTGAAGTGCCAGAGGGCGCGGTCCAGAACCCAGGCAGGTTTCAGGTGGGGCGAGTTCACCAGGTTGTAGCCACATTCTGGGTGAAGCCGGATCCATTTGCTGTTGGCCGCTGGGTAGAACAGAGAGGATCATCAGATGAATATGTGGGATAAACCAGGGTTCCCGAACTCCAAACCCAATAACATTCCAGGCGCTATTCCCTCAAACTCAAGGGCCCAACAGCATAGTTGCAGAGAGGGATAAAGGTGAATTGCTTCATGAAAACGTGAGAGAGAGGCTAGACTGCAAGAACACTTCACATTTGGGCCGTTTTACAGGGTCGGCAAATGTCGGTCATTTCCTGCCTTCTCTAGCACAGCACAGATCTTCAATCTCTACTCTTGGAAAGAGATATACAAATTCAATCACTTTCAATGAAATCATGTCCTATCATGTACTTTTTCATATTCAAATTCATAACCTTTGAAATGATTTCAAGGGCCAAAGGGAACCCTGATTTATCACACACAGAAGGACTTCGTCTCACACAGCAAGGGGCTCCATGTAAACGTTGTATAGGTCCTTCAAACAAATGACAGGACTAATATCATAAACTCATTTTTCTACTCTATAATGCAGGAAATTTCTACAGCATGGCCGTTTCACAAAATCGTAGACGTTACGGTTAAACGGTTAAAAACGCTGCTTTTCCTTCACAAGCCTTTTTAGCGTGGCCTATGGTGTTACACTGAGAACACAGACCGTACGTAACTCACTCACACACTCACTCACACACGAACATTTATATTTAGATTCAGATTTAGAGAGGGGATCTTCTCTGACCTGGTAGATTGCATTTCATGTTGGGGCTTGATGGTGTCCTTTTCTGACCAAGGGGTGCCACTAAGCCACTGCGGCAACTCTGGATTCCATAACGACTGAGTATAAATGAGCTAAAGGCAGAGATCTCTGTCACTCTTCCTGGAAATCACTGGCTCAATCGATGAAATAAAATCTACTGGAAAGCTACCGGGTCAAACAGCTCTCCAGTTGATCTGATCCGATTCTTGGTGGGATTTTGGCGCGCATTTCTCAAAAGAATAGGATCCAAATTGAACCTACAATAGGATGGTAAGCTAGCATGATCATTGAAGGGAGCTATAACTTCAGTATACAACTTGGCATCTCCAGTCTCACAAGCAGGTTTGGGATGTGTTCTGAAGCCATATAGAATAGCAAGCCGTTATATTTAGCATGCAGCTATACAGAGCAACACCCTACAGATCTCTGAAATGTGTACCAATCTGCATGTCAACAACAGGCATACTTCTAAAGAGGTTTTGCAGGACAAAACCACCAAGGGTTTCCTGATAGTGTCAACAGGAAGGAGGAAAGGTATTCAAATTTAGGAACCGAAAAAGTGATTCGTTATCCAAGTAAATAGTGGGCAACAATGTAATAACCCCTGAAGCAAAGATGTCCATTCCAAATACCTGGAATGTTTTAGCCTAAATTACTCATCCAACCTTCCCTGATTTAAAAATAGAAAATGTCCAGGACAACTGCTTAATTCTATCTTGGTCAGCAAAATATTGCTGCACACAATCCAAGGCACATCAGACGGACTGGTGCCTTGACAGGCTTCTGTCCCCATAACTTTCAAACTAAAAGAAGCCACTCGAGTCCAGTTCTCCTGGCCTTTAAGACTGCATGTCATAGGGTCATGAAAACTTGTTTGCCTCAGTTACCTTGGGTGTGGATAAGACCCAAGCCAGGTTGGCAGGCTGTCCTGGTCCAAACTGAGACCATGATGCAAGCCTCACAGCTGCAGCTGTAACGCCGGTCTGGCCAAGGGGGACGGGGCCATTCAGAGGTCAGCACTGATAGTTCTAGACCACGCATAAAAGGTAGGTAGCACTGCGACATACTCGTCTTACATCGCAGGGGGACTTCCTGTTTGCGAACAGCAACAGAAACTTCCCTTTAAACGGGCCATTGCCTGTGTCTGAAGGGTCTAATTGGCAGTCAGCAACAGGTTGCGTACCCTCAACAGAATGTAGAGGCCGAGCAGAATGAAAAGTACATTGGAATACAGCTGCAGCTGCCTAGCAGCCAGAGAGTTGCCACAGCCTCCTTTGAATGATGACCGGAAGTAGGGTGAGACGAGACGAATTCGGCCAGCGTTCTGAAACACTATCTACTACAGCTGCCAACATTCGGGAAAAAACGAAAAGACATCCTCATCGGACCTCAAATGAACTTACATTCTGTTGGAAAATCCCCTCTTGTACTGTGCGAAACCTAACCTGACCATGAATCCCATCACCGAGCAAAGCGCTTACCTGTGTGATTGTAGACCACGTCGGTGATGCAGACCATGTTCCACTCCTTCTTCAGCTTCTCCACCAGCTGCCCCACGTCCATCCAGGTGTAGTTCTTCCCCGCGGGAGAGAAGTCTGGGTTCAGCTCCAGCTGGTCAGCCAGGGAGTAGCAAGAGCGAGACTGGCCAAGTTTCTGCAGAGGAGTGAAGTGGATCATGTTGTAACCTACAGACAGAGAGACAGAGAGACAGAGAGAGAGAGAGAGAGACAGACAGAGAGAGAGAGAGAGAGAGAGAGAGAGAGAGACAGAGACAGACAGAGAGAGAGAGAGAGAGTGAGAGAGAGAGACAGAGACAGACAGAGAGAGAGAGAGAGTGAGAGAGAGAGACAGAGACAGAGACAGAGAGAGAGACAGAGACAGACAGAGAGAGAGAGAGAGAGAGAGAGAGAGAGAGAGAGAGACAGACAGAGACAGAGACAGAGACAGAGAGAGAAGAGAGAAGAGAGGGAGGCAGAAACAAAATGGTTTGATGACGATGGCTGATTTCAATGACTGACAAGCGTGGACTAGTCTCCAATGGGTTATTGAGATGAAAACTTGTCCATAGCCTCACGAATAGAGGTTCGTGGACGCATTGTTGTATTCCTTTTAAAATGTACAGGATATTCACATGGAAAGTAACTGATAAGAAGCTAAACCTTCAGGGCAGACTTCAGGGTTCATTTGTTACAAATACTGTATAGGTTCAGTGACCAGCAGACTATGTAAACAGTCCCCTCATATTTGACAAACACAATTATGTATCCATACATAATAAGCATGGGTAAAAACAATAAGCGGGGTAAACGCTGTGTTTTGTCGTGCCACATTCAATCTGAAGATATACGTTTGAAGATATTTCAACGTCATATTTGAAGGACATTGCGTTCCACAAGAAGTTCTGTTTGTAATGTCAACCTAAACATGCCACATTTGTACCATAAGCTGTCCCAGAAGTGTAACACAGCTATTCCTCACTGACACCATACAACCTCCCATAATGCCCCTCTCACCCGTCTCCTTGGCAACCCGGAGCCTGTCAGGCCACTCGTCCAGGGGCCCGAGGCACTTGGCCAGGTAGGTCTGAATGGTGACACAGTCCAGCGGCAAGGCGTGGTTATCTTCACCCACGCGCAGGACAGGGTCCACCACGATGTAGCCACCACCCACCTTCTCATCGCTCCTGACCCACAAAACCACCAGAAATTGAAGTATTTCGCACTTGACTTTACCATAATCTGTCAATGAAGTATTACACTTTGACCTCATTCATATTAGACAGTATATTATATATGATGTAAATGTTGAATCCTAACACTGCTACCAAATTGGTTCTGAAAGGGGAGGAGTATGTCTGCAGCTTAACCCACTTTGTGACAAATTAAAGGACGGTGTCAGATAAGTCGCTGGCGTTGCGTGTAATGAAGGTAGGTAGGATTTGCTTTTGCGGCAAATCGCTGCTCCCGTCTTTACATGCGCGAAGAGCGGAAGGTAAGGGACCTTACCCACAACCGAAGTAGTACTGATATGAGCCGGCCACCTTCAGGTCCAGTTTACAGTACTTGTCCGAGTCATCCTCTTTGCCTGCGGTGTTGACCCAGTCCAGGGGACGGAACTTAACACGTTCAAACTTCCCTCCGTCTGCAGGGTAGTTGGTGTGGACGTGGACATGCTTTCCCTGCAGAGTGGGGCCCAGGCGAAACTGGAGCTCAAAGCCTGTAGGGTCAAATAGTATTGAATAACACGTATGTGCGGTAAGGACAGATGTTTTCTCACATAGGCTACTATGATGGGCGATAAGAGAGGCTTAAATGTACGGATAATTTAGGATGGGGGTGTGTAGAAGAGTATGTATTGTGCACTTGTACACTGCGTCCCCCCACCACAAGCCAGGGTGGTAATATTACATAACAATGTCAAGGACAGAAAGTGCACATCTAAAAGTGGGACGTTTACGTTTCTGTCCTTGTGAATTGCCAGTTCATACACACATATATACACTGTCAAAACAGCATACCATATTCATGCCTGTTTTGTTGAAAGCTTATATAGTAGGTATAAAGTTAAGCCACAGAACACTTGTGGGTGTGTCAGATCAACCACAAGTAGATACAATATATTTACTTTCGAAGCTATTAAGCCTTACTAACCTTTACACTTGACTGTACTTCCATAAAAAGCGCAATAGCTGAAACAATTGCCATAACAAAACTGAGTTTAAATAGTTAAATAAATCCGTGCATGCTTTAATAGACCCAATTGCACTTTTTTAAAGTACACATAAAGTACACACTTAAACACATTCATATGGCTGCTATGAAACGACAAAAAACAGTGTAGGTTCATTCATAACAAGATGGTTTACAACAGAAATCCTAATGACATACCTTGCTCGAGCCGGAACAGAGTCCTCTCCAGTCTCTCCATGTCATTTAGGAGCAATACGCGGGTCTGTCTCGCGCGGACCATTTTCTCATTCCTTTTTTTAGGCTGCCCTTTACATGCGGGAAGCGATGCCCCTTTCTCACCCCGCTTCCTTCTACTTCAACAGAGGGGGAGATAGGGGGTAATGAGATAGCATGGATTGACGCCATAGTATGTGTGAACATACGTGCTCATCTGCAAGGCTTTTAAGCATAAATTCAAGGGAAGGACATGGGTTGCTCAATAGTGGAGCATAATTACACAGTGTACTTTCAGCTTGTCCATTTTGAGAAAAATGGACGCTGAATTCCAAAGTGTTTTCAACAAATTCAATCAAGCATACTTGCAAAATCCCAAAACGTGTTACCAATCCGGATATTGTTCAAAGTTGGCATGTCAAAGTGAAAATCAAGTGCCAAAGTTGAACATATAGTCAAATTAAATGTTGTCAAATAAACATCTAAGAGCACGAAGTGTACTTAATGTCTAAATTTGGAGATATACATGCGGACGTGCACGCAGCATAAAGCCCAGCAAAACCCAATTGAATGCGTGAAAGCAGAATTGACTGTGCATTGCAGGATTCGCAGACACATAGCTTCAGACCGCTACATTGGACTATGGTTGCATAGCAAGTTAATTCGATAAGAGCAAAATCACCTTGTTCTTCCGCGAGTGAGTAGGTCACTGCGCACGATCAGCTGCGAGGGCTGGTGTACAGTTGCAGTGGTTGGGGGCGTGGCGTCTTTGGGACATTTTGCCAACCCCTTTTGACATTTTACCCTTTATGTCCTCTGACAGTGTTGAATAAGTAGTTGACACGAGCACTCAACGCTTAAATAAGTAGTTTAGTTTTTAAGGTGGTTCATAGCTCTTTTTTTGGATTCCGGATGAGACTTGTCTGTTGGACGTTATTGCTGGCTCGGCGTAAAAGTATTGTATTGAAAATAATTAAAGCAAACTATTGGTTGATCACTGAACAAAGACAACCTGAAGTTAAAACACGTACCAAATGACCTACTTTGAATAATCTTTCTGACAAACTCAGACGACCCACTCATAGATTCAGTAAAGACCGCCCCCTTTTTCAGTATGGTGGGGAAATCCTAGATGACTATAACACAGTCACACAAGGAAACCGAAACGAGGTAAGAAGAGATTGGTTATCCATTTTAGCGTTACAAATACAAAATTATACTCAAGATAATCACATAAACACTTTAATAATGTTTGTCAATAATTGATCATCGGCATCTTTGAACAACAGCATTCCTTTCAAACTTTGAATTATGCATATACTTGCTTGAACGCAAGCGAGCGAGCCCATACGTTTGGCAGTTGGCCACGCGCCAACAGTGCTGGCCATCGGGGCAGTGTTTAAGGTGTACGGATAGGTGTCACATTCAACGTGTTTTTGTGTTGACAGTTGTTTGTAAATTTGTGTATACAATGTCAATTTGGTGGAACCTTTCTTGAGAAACGGCGCACATTTATCGAGAAACGCCTCAATTATCTCTAAGACCAGCTTGGGTTTTCAGTCCGCAACAGACTGATTAGAAGACACCACATACACAACTTCAAGAGGAAGAAAAACCATCATAAATTCCATTCCCTTCATCCAAAACGGAACATATGTACAGGATGCAGCCATCATATTAGTCAGTGTCCAGTCCTTGATCAACTTACTTAAATCAACTTCAATTTAGGTTAACCAGTTATTTAATCTTCCTGGTTCTTTCTAGAGGGTTCCCTCAGTATTCTTAAAAGATTTTCACTAATGAATAGTCCCTGTCATTTTCAGATGCTGGCCTTGCATCTCTTGTCAGCGGTAGTGGCTGTGTGTATGGGCCCTGTCTCTGGCTTCAGCAATGGGAAGGTTTCCCAAGCCTGTGGGGACATGGTGCCTGTGCATGGCTCTGAGCCTAACCCTCTTCCTGCTCCTTACAACATCTCTGCACACCCGTTGACTTTTGCTCCTGGAGACAATATAACAGGTACTGTCCACAGTGCATGTAGTTAGATCCTTGGACAACCGTTTTTGGCAAAATGTCTTCTTGCAAGTAAACGTAGTTAGTCCGATCTCGCACCATTTCAAGTGTTTTCTGTTATCGTCCGTCCCCCCCCCCTCTGCTCATCCGCAGTGACTTTATCCGTGGCCTTGTCTGGGTCAGCCTACTTTAAGGGCTTCCTGATAGAAGCAAGGGATGCTGGCAACCCCTCGGGCTCTCCTGTGGGGTCGTTCGCCCTCGTCAACCCAGCTGTTTCCCAGCTGCTGCGCTGTGGCCGCACACAGGTACCGTGCAGGGTGTGACTGGCATCTAATCTCACTGGCTGTACCTTAGCTATGTCTCAACAAACCGAGAAAAATAGGTGCTACATGTCGAATACTTTGTTAGAGCTTTCCCTGACCGTAATGTGGGGGTATGGTGGAAAACCGTGTGTGTTTGTGGTTGCCAACCAACCCTGTTATTTAAAGGGATCAGCTGTAAGCCACACCAGCGACTCCAAAAAGACAGAGGTTCAGGCTTTGTGGGAATGTCCAAGGAACTCTCCGGAAAAAGTTCAGATCCTGTGAGTAACCTCCTCCTCTGTTTCTGCCTGAAATGGTTAGTCAATGAACACCCTCGAACCCTCTAGTCAATTAAAACAAAAGACGGCACTTTTGGCTTCATATTTATTATGTAGCACATACTGTATTACACACTTTCAGATCTGTTCAATGTTGTATTACATGTGCATGCTTATGTTGTCATGTCAGGGTGACGGTGGTGCGCAAATATAAGGAGTATTGGGTGAAGGTCCCTGGTCCTGTGCTGTCTCTAACGGGGACGACTCCGGCACCTCCTAGCCCCTCTGCTTCCACCGCTAAACCCCCCACCACATCTCCACTGCACTCTGTGAGTCACCATCTTGGTGAGGTGGGGAGGGCAAATGAAAGAAGAGTTGAAGTGAGGAGAAGAGGAGGGGCGAGTGTCCGTTCACATCATGTTGATAATTGTCTTCCTCCTCTCCCTCCCCACCGTAGTTCACCTCGGTTGGCTGTGGCAGCAGCAAGTCCTGTTTGCGGGAGCCTGTGGGCTGTGACCCGGAGACCGACCTGCACTGCTTCTTCCTGTCCTTCACCCTGCAGGGAAACACTGTGCTGTTCGAGCTGAGCGGGCCGGCGGAGGGATACATGTCCTTCGCCCTGTCACTAGACAAATGGATGGTTCGTACAGAAAACCTGTCACTCTACCCAAGAAGTAGTTTGGTCCTTAACACTCAAGCCTATCTGAGTGTGTGTGGCGCTTGGAGAAAAGCAGAAAACTGTCAGTAGATGGCGCCACATTGTGTTGTGTGTCGATTCGCTCTTCCTCAGGGGGATGATGGGAGTGATAGCCCTTCAGGTATTACAGCACATGCTGTGTCTTTATGTATATAGGGAAATGATGATGTATACCTGTGTGTAAGAGACGGCGACAGCGTGAACATCGACGCAGCCTACGTCTCTGGACGGACGCACCCTGTGCTGGCAGAGAAGGTGGACACACACACAGACACGCATGCACACGCTCTCGTTGAATACATGTACTGTCCAGGTTTTGCTGCTGAAGTAGAAGTGGGCTGTTTTAACCACTGAATTTGTATGTGTTTCCTGTCAGGATGTTCTGTCAGAACGGGCCTGGAGGCTGTCCGATGGGGTCATCCAGTGTCGTTTCCGTAGAGACGTGCACACTGTGCAACAGAGCGATGGCAGGTTTAACCTGGACCAGAGTTACTTCCTGTTTCTAGCTCATGGGAGGTCCGAAAACGGCGCCATACATCGACACGACCGCCAGCCTTTAATTTCCACCAATCAGAAGGTCATTGCAAGTACTCCTGAGGATCTGACTGGCTCACGATCACCATTGATGATTAAGTTCCATGGTGAGTGCATATAACCCAGTTCTATCTTCTGATAATACATAATATAAAAACCATCAGAAACAACATGTATTTTATGAATTACAGATTAAAAAAAGACCTTAAATTAAAGGAAATTACAATTGCCCAACCTCACTCCCATGCTACCTCCCTGTACCCTCCATTTACCTCCATTTTCAAGCAGTCATATACACGCCCACATATTTGTGGTGGTCTATACCCTGCTATACAGACTTGGCCCTTCCAACAAGTCTGCACTTCTCCACAGCTCTGAATCTCCTTCTCTGAATATCTGTCTCCAGGTGCATTGATGCTGGTTGTTTGGATGTTCACTGTCAGCACCGGGGTTGTGGTCGCTCGCCACTTCAAAGCCGACTGGCCGGATAGGACGATATGTGGGCAGAAGGTCTGGTTTCAGGTACAGCCCTTACACGTCGACGCGACCCGGCCTTTCTCCCTGTTCTCGATGATGATGATGATGATGATGATGATGATGGTGGTGATTTGTGCCTACAGGTTCATAGAAGCCTGATGTTCGTGTCTGTGGTGCTGACCTTTGTAGGTTTCACCTTACCCTTCATCTACCGAGGAGGATGGAGCAAGGTGAGTGTGCTCTGCCTCCAAGCCTGCCTCATCAAGACTCCTACTTTAACGGCCGTCTGTTGGCCTGTCGAATTCTCGCTCCCCCCCAGCTGGTAATGAGTCAGTGTTCAACAATGCACCACGTTCCTCTTAGTTCCTGTCTGGTTGGCTGGGTGACGGTCTCTTTCTTTCGCTCTCTCTCGTCGTCTCCCTCATCTCTCTCTTTCTCTGTTTCTCTCCCTGCGCCTCCTTCACCCGTCTGTCTGTGTGAGTCAGCTGTGTGGTCACATGTTGCGCTACCCTAGGAGAGAGAGGGTTGGTGTACAGCACAGCTGTGATCCACCAAAGTGTTTGTCATCCCTGACTCACAACTTCAGGAACACTGGCGTGAATTCCAGAAGTTATGAACCTGAAGTAAGAACAGTAATTAGACTTGGACCCATTAACCTTACTTAGAAGCCGCTTCTCACCTGCCTGTCTATTGCCCTCTGTGCTATTGACTTCACTATTGTTTTTCGAGTCGTGTTTGAAATGCCCACTAGGGGTCCCTCTTCCTCTGAGAACAGACCTGAGGTGAATACTTGACAAGTGCGTACGTACCTAGATTACCAACTGCATTCTCTCTACCCCAGCAACTGCAAAACTGCAACACTCTCAAATCACTCATCTTAAGAAGGTCTTGTCAGGGCTGATAATGCTGCTCCAATTTGAGTTGGATATACGTTTCTCTCCCTCAACCTTTGAATGCAGACAACAGTCAGCAAGTGGCAACGTTTTGTTCAAGGTTAGTTCTAACACCCCCATTCTGCTCCCCTCCCCCTACAGCGTGCCGGCCCCCACCCTTACCTCGGCAGTACCGTCATGGCGCTGTCGGTGATCCAGCCCGCCATGGCCTTCGTCAGACCAGCCCCGGACGCCTCGCGGTAAGAGACCCCACTTATGGCCAATCATCCTTGTCGGCTATTAGAGGGATTGGAACCATCAATATGCTAAACTAGGTCCAGGCAGTGCAGTGCCCGTATCAATTGACCCAATAAATTGGCACGTCTCATTTGCAGAAGGTACATCTTCAACTGGATGCACCTGGGGACAGGCATCGCAGCACAGGTCCTGGCTGGTAAGAGAAGATGATCCGAAAGATGGTGATGATGATGATGAAGATGGTGGTGATGCTGATGGAGATAGTGGCGCATCATGCAGTACCCCCCAGTCTCCGTTCTCACATTCCGTCTCCTGTAGTTGCAGCCATGTTCCTGGGACCCCAGCAGCAGGCCCTGCTCCTGCCCAGCCCCTGGCCCGTGGCCGTGCTGTCTGGCTGGCTGGCCTGGTTGGTCGTGACCCACCTGCTCCTGGAGCTCCTTACCCGGCGATCGCTCGCCACAGGTGGGCCTCTCTCTTGGTGGGATGTCACTTTTAATAGCGTTTAGGGTCCGACAACAATATGCTTTGAATGCAAGTGTTGACGATGTAGATCTGTGAAGCTCAGTCCTTAGGTGTGTGTGCGTATATATATATATATGGAGTTCTAGTCCAGTTACGGCCAGTTGGGATAGTTGTGTACAGCATAACCTATGTGCATTTATAGAAGATGACTTTGCCAGCACCACTACTGTACAAAAATAGACGGACTACTTGATATTCAACCTTAAATTTAACCTGGAAGAACAAGATACATCAGAAAAAGAACACACAGTACACCGTGTGCCTATTTGAGTGATTCATGTTATTTTGTTCGCTCAAAGGTGAAGCACATCTAATTGTCGAGTCGGATTCCATTAAAAGCAGAAGTGATTGAAATAAACACAAACCTACTTCCTCAATGCGTGGGTGTTAATACCATCCGGGTTTGAAATGTCAACTCTGGCCGTTGGACTGTATCGCCGACTGAATGTTCTGAACATTGTCAATTATGTTATTGTTATGGGCTACTCTTCCCTGATGTATTCTACATCGCCTTTCCGTGTGCAAGTTCACAGTTTCAACTGTTTCGCAGAGTCAGAAGATAAGGAGATCTTGGTCACGCGGGTCGAAGAGGAGCAGAGACAGAGACAGGTGAGAGAGACACAGGTGAGAGAGAGAGAGGGAGAGAGAGAGAGGGAGAGAGAGAGAGAGAGAGAGAGAGAGAGAGAGAGAGAGAGAGAGAGCTGGACATCTCATGGATGACATTCTACATTTAAACGTGTTATGTTTCTCTGTTCTTCTCAAAATATGGATTGTCATTTTTCTCATCCCTCTCAGGGTACTCAATATAAGAAGATTGTTCTGGCTGTGTTCCTTTTGGGAAATGTGACATTCCTGACAGTCCTTCTCAGTACTATTGCAAACGTGTAACTATACATTTCAAGTGTTTTTTATTCGAATTTGTTGTGACTACAAGTACATAATTCGTGTACCAGAATTGTTTGTCGTTTTTTCCACACAAGCCAAAGTGGTGCTATTTTGCACATCGCTGTCAGACATTTTCAGAATTTAAATGATTTGTTTTAAAAATCATTGGCAGTAAACGCACCCTGGATCAAAAGTCTTGATGAACAACACATTCTACTGCTGTGCTTTTATACTTCTCCTGCTCTTTTGAATAAATATCCTATACTACATGCTAACAACTCAAATCAAAATGTTCATGTATTACATGTTTTAAAGAGGCGTGATTAGGCTCAACCGTTTTTCGGCTCTGCGCTTTGGAGTGTCAGACTTTCTCCGGCGCTGCTCGCATAATAGGAGGTTTCTGCTGTTAACCTTAACACACTGCTGCTCATTAGCGTTTCTTCAGTACTTTTGGCTGAAGCGACAACTCGTTCCAGCCAATTACATTCAAATGCCCGGGCGAAATCCTAATGCTAATCATGCTCTTTAGACCGCCTCGGTATGTAACCACTTTGACTGCAAGTGCCTTCCGGCCATTTGTGGGAATTTTCTTCTGATTACAGCACTATATCACTTTTTTGTGTGTTTGTGTATGTGCGTGTGATGGTAAATAAAATGTTATTGATGAAGCGTAAAGGGAATTGGTCATACGTATTTATTGTTGCGCTATAGCCTCTTATACACTAGCATTTAGAATGAAAAGGAATTCACCCGCAGAAGAAAATCATCGAAAGGACAGCCACAGTGCTTCTTTCATAAAGAGTGATTCATTGTAAGCAAGCAACTCCGGTGAAGTCTGTACTAGGACAGGGACAATCAAGCTTACAAACATGTCGTATGAAATGGAAAAAGAATGACGTGAGCAGCTTTGAAAAATGTGAACAAATGAACAGGAGCCAGCATTTCCTTCCTTGAAAAAGAACGTCTGGTATTGACTGGAACGTGTATTTGACTTTGGATTTTTCGAGGTAGACCAGCGGATCAGACTGGTGCTTGGCAGAGCCACCTCTGCTTGAGTTTGGTATCAAGTCCCAATAGTCCCTTTACGTTGTGGTTTCAAGACATGAAAGAGAAATCAATAACAGGCGTTAATACTGTTTAAAAATCAATCGTCTGTGTCGTACCTGGCTATACTGGAAAGTTATGTTCATTTGTTTGGAATGAATCGAGGAAATTGTTATTGCGTTGTTTTGTTTTGAGCAGATGCAGGCCAGCCACAATTCTACAAGATTTTCTGCAAACCACATCATTTGTTTCAGAGGAATACACAGTACGAAAATACAATAAATATAGTCTTTAGCAAGACAATTCATTAAAATATGTTTTCAGATTTGCTTTACACGGAAATGTCAGAAAACGTTAGCAACTGTGGACTAAACTTTACATTCAGATTACATAGGCATCTTGGTAAACATACACTGCAATAGTCACTTTAAAAAGAGGTTCCCCCTATAGAAAATATATAGACACTCAACTATCAATAAAAACGTACATAATTCACTTGCCATATCTTGTTGTTGCGTAACAACAGTTCCAGTTAACTTTGCTGATAGCCAATGTCTATACATGATCTATAGTTCCATCGATAAACGTTGCCCATTAGTCTGTCTCTCTCTTTCCAGAGGCTCAACAACAACACAGAAGCAGCGAGTGATGAAACATCATGTTGCGACAGGAAACAAACTGGAGTTTATAGCACAGCATTGAGATCTGTTAAAACAGCTGAAATTGGGCAAGAAAGTGTTTTCGTAAAGACCAGCTGGATTCTATCGGTGTTCAGTCGTCATTGTTCGCGAACTCTCCGGCCTCCCAGCGTAGTGCCATGGCGCTCTTGCGCCGCCCGCCTGTGTATACCTCTGGAAACTGAGAGAGAAACGCGTGTTAACCGCCACGGCTTTGAGATGGAACATGGCGCGAATGGATCATGAACCAAGTTAAGAGTCTACCATGTTTGCCGTTGCCAAAGAAAGCAATCTAATGTTCTACCATATGGCTTCCAACATCATCGGACCCTGACACTTCCAGCGTGTATTAGAGACGCAACTTACTCTGTGATCACAGGAGAGTGTGGAGCGATCCATCTTGTATGGTGTTTTCATCGGTGATGAAGGAGAGGACTTGCACTTCATAGGAACATCAACTGAAACATTAGAGAGAATACTGCATTTCTACTTGCTGGCTAAAATAAACATACAAAGTGCATGTGAAGTATTGGACATGAGTACTTCAAAATGAAACGTCAAATTGCCAATCATATAATATATTTTAGGCCGTTATGGGGTTTGGTAAAGAAAGGTTTGTGTGTCAGCTCACCTGAGTTTTCGAAGGACAAGCTGTCCATCATGTTGGGAGTCACCAGGCCTGTTTTGCTGTACATGCCGGCCCTCTCCCTCCTAAGCTCCTCCTCTCGCTGCTTCACCATCTTGATCTCCTCGTCCACCAGCGACAGCGTGGACCGTGAGCGCAGCTTGAAGAAGGGGTTCTGCAGGAAGCACTTCTCCTGCGGCGGCTCCTCTCCACCAGCCGTGTTCAGGCAAAACTCAGACGCGCTGCGGACGATCAGGTTGGACGTCTCCAAGATGATGAGGTTCGAGCTGGAGCTGTGACTCTCATCCGAACGCCATTCACCCGTGCGGGCTGACAGGGTCCGTGCGCTGCCGCCATGCCGTGGGCTCACCGGATAGTCCCCATCACCAGGCTCCAGGATGACGACGTTACTCCCCGGCATCTCGCGGTGGAGCGGCCCCTTTGCCGGCGAGGAGGTGATAATGAAGGATGGGGTCAGGGGGGCGCTGGGGGATTTGGGGATCCTCACCTGTGGCGATTCTGTGGATTTGAACGTCTTGGAGAAGCCCCGCTCCTTCCGGAAGCTCTCCTCTCTCTCCATGGCCAGACGGATTTCTTTTTCCATGGGGGTTTCTGGGTCATCGTATGGGGACCTGTAGCTAGAGTCATCCAGGCCGGAGTCTTCAGAGCAGGGGCTGAACTGGGTGTGGGGGTAGTCCCCTAGCAGGGGTAAGTTCTCCAGACTATGGTCCTTCTTGGGCCTGTCAATGTTCCTAACTGGGGTGTACATGAAACTGTGGCTTCCATGGAACGTGGGTGTCTTACTGGTGGGGGAGAGAACCTGGTTCTTGGTCTGCTCCTCCATCTCCAGCCACTGCCTACGGGCTAGCTGGAAGTCCACATGCTCCGTGCTGACGTTCTCGCTCTTGGTCTCTTGGATCACACAGAAATCCTTGGGCATCTTCCTGTTGGGGTCGCCCGGGGCATGGTGGGGATGCGGGTGCGTGCTGTTGGGCTTTTCCTCCTCATCGCTGTCAGTGTTCTGTGATAGGTCGTGGAGGGTCAATGCATCAAAGATCACTTCCTGCGTAGGGATACTGTTGTAATCGATGTCGTCTGGCTGCTCGACTACGACTACATCCTCTTCCTGTTTGGTCTCCAGGTCCTCATCTCCTGGGTAGCCGTCGGCGTGGTTTTGTATGTTGTTCACCTCAACCTTCTGGACAAACAGCTCTTGTGCGCTGAGCTGCAAGCTGTCCAAGTACGAGTCGTCGTCCTCTCTGTTTATGGACGAGGAGAAAATGGCCCGCCACTTGTCGTCACCGTCACTGTCGGAGGAGGCGACGGCTATCTCCACTCTCAGACACTCGTCCAGCTCCTCTGGGTATTCGTCGTTGGAGACGTCGGACAAGGCCTCCTCTCGGATGTACTGTTCCAGGATGGACTCCTCTGGGACATCCTCAACCAGAGGGTCGCAGACGTCATCATCACATACGTAGGGCTCGGCGGTATGGATGCTGGTCACGTCTTCCTCCTGGTCGGGCAGAGGGTCTTCCGCCTGGTCCTGTTCCTGGGTGTCCTGCCTCTTGCGATGAGCCTCGTTTTCGTACACACTGTCCGCGCTGGACAGCGTGTCGGAGACAGACGAGTTGATCGATTCGTTCCTGTTGAGTTCTTCGCGCCCCATGTCAAGGATCAGGGCCTCTCGCTGACAGGGTCTGTGGCCAATCCCCGGGTCTTCCAGCTCCTCCATCTCGATAGAACCGGTCGGCAGCTCTTTCAGGATGTCCAGCATGGCCTTTTTTCCTTGGAAATCCAAGCAGTCGACGTGGAGACCAACCTGTTCATCTTCCGCACTGTGTTTTTCAGGTGATTCACTCAAGGCCAGTTCGTCTTCGCAGTCTGTTACCTTGGCCACCTCAGGTTGTTCGCTCGTCTCCATGGCAACTACCTCTGCGTCGGATCTGGGCTCGTTTGGATCGAGATTCTCAGGGCTACTGCAGCTTTCCCTCGCTCCGTTTTCGTCTGTGCCTCTCACCACAGCTGTAGCTGTCTGCAAAGGAGGGAAGAAGAAAATTAATAATTCCTTCGTCAGAGAGGGAGACTGGGACCTGTTAGCCTATCCCCCTGCTGAAGGCAGGATTGCTGTGCATCGCACTTTGCAAATGAAAATAATTTGCCTCTCTTTCTCTCTCTCTCTCTCTCTCTCTCTTTCTCTCTCTCTCTCTCTCCCTCTCTCTTTCTTTCTCTCTCTCTCTCTCTCTCTCTCTCTCTCTCTGTCTCTCTCTGTCTCTCTCTCTCCCTCCCTCTCTGTCTTACTTCGACACGGTTTGACAGCTTGGCTTTATATTTGTCGCTGCCTCGTTTACTCCAGCATTATCGGTCGTTGTAAATGTTTATTATGTACCCCTTTATTTCCCCGGTGAGCTGTAAATCCCTTAACACACACCTCCCAACCATGCACCTCACTTTAGAGCATACTTTCTGTAGTGATCTGACTGCTGATGTGGCATTTTACTCTCTACAACACCCGTCAAATGGTTTATTTACGCACACACAGTCATTGCGCTACACCCATTCTCTGCGATCGGTCGAATTACACCATATTGAACCAACTACACTGCATAATGTGATACAACGCTAATTAATCACGAAATATCCTGAATGAGAACAACGATGTCAACACAATTACATCACACCTACAATATCTTAGTATCCCAGTGTAAATACTATTAATGTGACTTCTAATAGTTGGCACATAAGCCAGTCCAGCACATTGTAATGTTAAAAAAGCTACTTCAGTCTCCCATTAAGGGCCCTCCAACTCTTTGTAGCCGAAAGCCCTGGGGAGACAAGAGGCTTCAGATGAAATTACGAAGCAGGAGGGGGTGTGGAGTGAAGGTAGTTTGTTTACTATTGTTGTGAATCATTCCGCAAAGTGGGTTATGAACAGAGTTGTGAGGCAGAGCGCAAAGCCAGCTGAATTAGATGTTCTGTTATGTAAGACTGCGGGGACCGACTCCCGTCGCCCACACGCCGTGCTGTGTCCCTGCAGTCGATTGGCTGTGTCTGTCGCACGAGTGGGACTCGGGAGAACAGAGAGGGTGTCAGGAGAGGTGGGTCCAGGGAGAATCAACACACCCCTGAACACGCACGCCCGCTGCGCCGTGCTGAAACTGGCCAACGCTGACGTATCGATACCTTGTGAGTAACTGTCAGTCATGAGGATGGACCAACCCAAGTAGTCAACATGAGCTACGGAATTCCAATAATGAAATAGCTTGTGTCCATCGTCTGGGGCGTTAGGGCTAACCATGATCCTGCCCTTCCCCCCCCCGACGCCAAAACACGAAAATCCTGGCCGGATTCTACGTTGATCTCTGCCGAAACAGATGATGTCACCAGTGCCCAGCCTGCCAAGTGTCTCGGCGATGCTGATCCTGGGAGCCTGAGGGGCACTCCCCCCCCCCCCCCCCTCAGAGCAGAGCTCATGGGATTCATCAGTGACCCCAGGGCAGGCTTTAGAACAGAAAGGCTCCTGGTGCTGACACTCCACAGTAAGGACAGCCAGCATCCAGTCCCTGTAATCCTCATCCTGTGATTCTCCACAGCTCCTCTCTCTGTAGGCACATTCCTCTGTGTTCCACTGCATTTTGTCATTACACCCACAGCTAGCCTTCGGGGCTCGAAGGAGCATGACGTCCAAAAGGCCTCGTTTACTCTTAGTCCAAATGGTCGACGTACTGTATCTTGAATTAAATTAAATTCATTACGTGTCAATATTCTGTGGAGGAATAATTGTTAATGCAAGTGATTGGATCTCATGGCAAACATGCTTTGTTGCTCCTCTTGTCTTGAAGTGTTGACGTGGCTGTCTTCAGCAATTTCAGCGGAATCATTTGGCAGTTGACAGTGTGATATTGTACCTCCGCTGTCAGCTGAAGCAACACCACCATTTCACAGAGACAAAATACAGTTTCTTCTTTCTTTTTTTCTTTCCTTCTTTCTTTCTCTCTCTCTCTCTTTCTCTCTCTCTCCATCCCTCTCAACACCTCAGCTACTGTAAATGTATAGAAACAGGATAACATAACAGATTGCAAGCGGTTTGATTTGTTGTTGTTCCTTATTCCAATGGTGTGTTTTATGTTGATTAATCCCAAATGACAATAAGAAAAACGCTGACGTCACAACCCTGATTCGAGCCCAAAGCCACAAAGCCAGGGTTGTCAATGCTAACCTAACCACATGAAAACCAATCCTGGCCATGTACCTGTAAGCCCGGCAAACAAAAAAGCCCAACAAGTCTGTCAAATCCTTCACAAGACAATGACAGACTGAGCATTGCCGATTGCCATGGCAACCCTTGGTAGGCATAACACTTAGTGCAAATCTCAGCTAGTGTTCCAGTGTCCACCTCCTCACATACTCTCGGCACTGACACCCGAGTCTGAAATAATGTGAAGTAATGCAGCGTCAAAATCCATTTGCATTCGAAAAAAAGGCTTTTCAAGCCATGTAGACAAAGGTGTTAAAGGGATAGTTTGTCTCCATATAAAGTCAACAGAAGAAAGACTAAATAAAATTAGGAATGGAATAGATATTTACTTAATGTTCAAGGGAAAAATGCTTTAGCTTGTTCGACTCCTTAAAATGGATCCAATTATCCAATTATTATGTTATTTAAACCACAGATATTTGTCTCCTTTGGTCACGAACATATATATAAAGAGGAGTCTACAAGGAGAATGAGGTTAAAATGAACTGCCCCTTTAACCATGCCCAATCACCTACCAGCAGCCTTAAGCAGATCACCCAGAAAGAAATCATCTTCAGACCAGACACACGGTCATCCCAACGTGGTACCCAAAACCGTCCTCACACCCGACCCCTCTCGGAGACTGTGACCACAGCGTGAGGCTGCTTGGTGAAATACCCACACGGGTAATCTAGGAGGTCAAATGGCACCCATGATGAAGAGTCGAAGGGATGGGGTATCGACAGAAATGCCATTAAGATGAGTCCTGCTGTAGAGACTGGTGCCCCTCAGGGGCTTTTCGAACCACTGGTGCATGTGTTGGGTCATGGCAGTGTGACCATGGAAACCACAGAGAGGTGTCCTGCTACAGGGGCTGTCAATAGGTGACCTGGGTCACAAGCCAACCTCGAATACGATAACGGATTGATTGTTGTGTTTATTCTTCATGGGCAGATATTCTGCAAGTGGGATGCAACGTTTAGGAAGCTTTCTCTGTGTTTTGGTCCTGTGTCTTCCTTTGGCTAAGAAATCAACAGAATGCACTTAAGTGTTCAATATTGTGGTGTCCCACTGTGTCTGTTGGAGACCTGGTAGAGATGTTACACTTTCTAACCTGCCTGCCTGCCTGCCTGCCTGCCTGCCTGCCTGCCTGCCTGCCTGCCTGCCTGCCTGCCTGCCTGCCTTCATAGAGAAGACACAATGGCCAGGAGCACGAGTACGCATGTATTCAACCGAGACACGTGTGTGTTGGGGAGCCCTCTAAAAAGAGAATAAGATCAATACTTTGTTAATTAATAACCATCTTGCAATGCAGTAACATAATTGGCAGATTAGCCATATTCAGCTATATATATATATATCTTTGGTCATTATCACTGCTCTTTGTGACGCTTTTGAGAAGAGCATGAAGATGGAGTCCTCTTCATCTGCCATCTGTATGTTGAAGTGGATAATTCTCGCTGGCTTTCATTCTCTCTCTCTCTCTCTCTCTCTCTCTCCCTATTCCGCTCTCCCTCTCTCTCTCCCTCTCTCTTTTACACACAGCCTTTTCTCTATTTGCCGCTCTCTTTTTCTGTCTCTTACTCTATCTCTCTCTCTCTGCTTCAGCTTAACATCGTCTGCTAAACTCCTGTAAGAAGTTTTAGGAATCCTGCCATGTTCTGTTCTGAATGAGCGAAAGCTCCTATGACCACCCATTAACTCTGACGATCCAGACAGCATCACCTCATGTTGAACTTTCACAAACATTTCTACGTGTACAGATGAGGTTCTTGTCGAATATGTGGACGACTCTATAGAAGCTATAATACTGCATTTACAGCATCTAAAAAGCCATCAGTCACACCAGAATCAATCTATTATAATCCACATTTTAATCCAATTATATGTTTTCCATTCAATGTGTCACGTAAATGTAAAAGCAATTGTGCACGTTGAAAACAGAAATGCTTTCTATCACAATAGAAGTATTCACTGTAGCAACTTGGCAACAACACCAACCCTTGGCATGTAATTCAGAAGACATATCTAATAATCCCTGTTCCTCTTTATCTCTAACTCTCTCACACACTCTCTCTCTCCCTCTCTTACACACACACACACACACACACACACACACACACACACACACACACACACACACACACTCACAGCCTAGACTAATAACCTTCGCCTTCCGATCAATATCCACCCTGCTCCAGCCCCAACAGGCACCCACAGTGTATTTGACAGGGACAACTATCAGTTCTCAGTGGCATCTGCACGCTGCACACTGCGCGCATCCTGGCAGAGGAAAAACACACGCGCTCGTATCCCAAACATCCGTCAACAGCCTGGAGGTTAGGGAAACCTCAAGTGAACTTAAGGTGAGGTTGATAGCTGGCGTGAACCTACCTCCCGGCGCCTGGTCCTGATGGAGATGTGCTGGTGCAGTCTGCTGGAGCCTGCGAGGGAGCAGTGTAAAGGCGGGTGGCTCTCGATTTCTCACTGAGTGTCTGTGCGCGCGTGTGTGCCGGTGTGCGCTGAGCGGATGAGGGGGGTGGTTGGGTGTGTATGGGGGGGGTGGGGGGGGGGGGTGGAGTGGAGTGGGGAGGTGGAGAAAAAGGGGGAGAGAAAGGGAGAGAAAGAAAAAGTCCTTTTGCATCAACGCTCTGCTATTGGCTGCCGCCCCCCCCCCCCCCCCCCCCCCCCCCCCCCCTCCAATCTCTTTCTCTCTCACTCAAACACTCTAACACAAATATCGGCACAGCACTTCAAAAACACGCTGCAAATGAATATGTTGGTTGCGTGCTTTGAATCCCGAGTCATGTTTTATTTCATGTCATTTTCTATCAATACCAATACGGCCATTGGCACTTCATGTTTAGGAATCATTTACCTGGTTTTCAAAACCTTTTAATGAAACAGAACAGAGGGGTAACACAAGCCTAACTACATTGGCTGTTAAAGTACAGAAAGCAGCAAAAAGAGGCAGAAAAAAAACAACACTTTGGCATCACAACTCACACAGCCATCTCCACGCATGGCCACAATGTACACATCTTCAGTTCCAAAGAATAACACCAACTTAAGCAATGAAATATTTGATGAATCAATGCAGTAAATCTTGGCACGCTGACATTGCAATTTCGAAGGCTGTCTATTAAGTCCTGCTTTTCTTGTGCAAAAGTCGAAAAAGACTCAGTTCCATTGGTTTCTCTGCTCCTTTTTCTTCATGGAATATTTATGGTGGGGAGGGGCGGGACTGACACTGTGACGGTTACACCTTTTCTCCTAGCTTTGCCATTCTCATTGCCAAAGCTGTGGAGAAAAGAAATGGAGAACGATTCAGTGTTTTTACTTGACAAGTCCACCTTCTAACTAACGCTTTTCTGCTCTCTTGTTTAATCTCTTCGAACACACTTGTTTTCACTCATTTCAGGTGCCCCGGTGGTTTTATCGATTTGCATTTTGAGTCGAGCAGGTGTGACTGACAACAATGACGTAGCTTGAAATGGACCTGGGCCTACGATCAGAAATTCGGTATCTTATATAAGGCAAGACGGAAGCTTATGTAACGGTTTCTCAAGCACATATGTTGAAAAGGCCACTTTGGTTTCTCCTAGCTCTGTTCAGATGCCTGTGAGATTGTTTGGTGTAAAATAAAGCGCTCAAGGACAAGCGGTTCTCAACAGACTCTGGTAGCAGCAGAGCACACAGGTTGCCTGAGCATCTCGCTCTTCCTCTCAGCGCCTTGGCAACCTAAGGGGCTGGAGCACCAAGGAGCGGACGACAACATGTTTAAATTATGATCCAAATAAGAATGTATTAAACGTTCAAATAAATTGTTAGACCGGTTAAGCTCATTCAACATCAAGTAAAAATGGTGATGGTTTATTAAAGAGTTTGTTGATGGCAGTAAGTGTTAGAACTGTTTTAGTACACTTGGTGCCAGTCAAGGAACTGGAAGGATGAAAGGGTGAAGTTAATGACATTGCTTCATGAAACAATGTCAAATTTCATGAAATAAAAAGAGCACACATTGTTATCCTTGTTATGACAATGTTTTTTAATCCATTTTGAGTACATAAAAAGACATGCAGTTAGCAGTGAACAATGTTCACCATTGGTCATTAATGATAAACATTCCTCTTGAATACAATCAGTGACAACATGAGGCATCTTCTTCACCCACTTTACCGTATCTCAGCTGCTGCATGTTTGGTTTTCCTTGTAATGCCATGTTAGCATCACTAGGTGGCGATGTACGTCTCTAATAAACACTAGGCAGATAAACAGTCAAGCCCCAACTCATTTCTGCTGGCGGTTCCTTTTCATATAATGACATTGAATTCATCTTGTTTGTCAGAGTCCGTTTACGTTGAAGTCATGTGAGTATTTGTTTTGTGTTGCGTGACTGTATGTTGAGCAGGATGTTAGCAAAAAGTGGAGACTGACCATCCTAATTAGAGATTGTAAGTAGGCCAGGCAGAGACACAAAGGAGTGTAGGATCTTCAAAGCCCAAAAGATCAGAACGAATATGTTAGGAGGTTATCGAAAACAAGAGGCCCAGTCAATGTTGGATGAAAGGGAAAAAGAGAGAGGAAGCGATAGAGAGACATAGCGGACAGAATCAGGAAGCTCGCCGTTGCTTTTTGATGCTGTTGTTGCTACCTGCAGTGGCGGACACCTCGTTCCTCTCCCTGTCCGTCTGTCTGTCGAGGCAGGGGCTGCGCTTGCTGGGTTTGTGGGTGAACGTGGGCCGGTGAAGCTGGAGATCGTCCGAGTTTGCGGAACCTTCTGGATAACCCGCAAGGCTCAAGGCTTTGGCTGTCAGGTGGGGCTGGAAGATCTTGCTTCGGTAGCCCTCAGGGTGGTACGAGATGAAGGAGTCGCCGTTGCTGTCGGGGTCGTCGTCGTCGTTGCCGATGATGACCAGCTCGGCCTGGATATCTTCCTCATCTTCCTCATCCTCCGCCGTCTGGTAGCCCATGAAGATCATCGTGACGGGTTCGGAGGCCAGGTCTTGAGGCAGGGTGTTGACCACATTGAGAGCGGACTCATTGTCGAGGTATAACGGCGACTGGCGCCTGTACTCCTGCACTGTGCTCTCAATCAGAGGAACAGGGCAAGGTGATTCTCCACACCTCTGGGCTGACGAGAAGGTGGACGTTTTGAGCAGGTTCGAGCCTGCACCTGAACCACCTCCGTTACTGTGGCTGTTCCCCTGTCCAGTCGTCACTTCTAGGTGACCTCCAGGGTGAGGCTGGGTGTGGTGAGCTGAGGCATGGATGTTTGGAATGTGAGACTGGAACCGCTGAGTTTTCTCTCCCCAACTCGGAGCTCCATCTCTGGGTGTGGTGTCCAGCTGAAAGGGGCTGGGGGTCTTACTGGGAGCCCTGAGACCTTCTTCCCAACCTTCGCCTTGTTCCCTGGACTGGATGCTCGGCTGGATGGGGCTTGGGCTGGGAGTGGGTGTCTTGCATGGTGTCTGTCTTCCTTCTGCCCAAGCTTGAGCTCCGCCCTTGGGTACAATGTCTGGCTGGAAGGGGCTTGAGCCGGGTATGGGGGTCTTGCGAGGCGTCTGTCTTCCCTCACCCCAATATGGAGCATCATCCCTGACTACAGGATCAGTCTGAAGAGGGCAAGGGCTGGGGCTCTTGTTGGGAGTCTGGTGCCCGTTCGACCCAGGACTGAGCCGCATATCATCGAGCCTCTTGGGGGTGCCAGGCCTGCTGGCCGTGTACGGGGCAGCATAGACCGGCTTGTGGTACTGGACCTCACTGGGAACCTTACTGTCCGTGGCTTGGCGCAGTAACTCGTCCACCTCCAGCTGGCTGAGTTCCCCCACACCGTTGCGGGCCTCGCCGCCCCCGGAGGGCAGGGCGTAGACGGACTTCCTGCCGTCGTCGAACACCTTGACGCCCCGCTGCTGGAACTCCTGCGGCGTGAGGGTTGCCGTGGAAACGACCTGGCTCTCACCTGTCCGGTGGTCCTTCTCGACGCTGATCTCCATGGCAAACATGGCTGCGGAGGGAGAGGAGGAAAGAGGGAGGGCGTTGAAAGCACGCCCTCGGTTGTCGTTCCCGGTCTAAATCAAAAAGCAGTGGGTTTCTCATCTGGCACAAACAGCCCATTCCATTTTCTCCAGCTTGAGACAAGGAAATGATAGCTTTTGAATTTGTATAATTGGAACAGCGGGGCAGCGCAATCATGCGCAAAGTGGTGACAGTGGTGAATCAGAGACTACAAATGACTTACTCAACTTTTACCTAAAAGAGCCCCGTGCTATGGAAATATTGTCTTGTAATTAATATCCCTGCCTGCGCTAAACTGACTGGAGCTGATCTGAAGTCCATGTGCACGCTGGCTTGTTAGACGCCTCATGAGGTACGGTTGATACCTCTCTTAGGCTCCTCATCTTTGTCAAGCTTTGCTTTGGGACTGGGGCTCTTCTGTGGCAGACACTTGTAAAAATGCGACAAGTCGGAGCTGGGTGAATACACATGTCGGATTGGATCTGTGAAAGACAAACAAATGGCCAAGTGTGAAGTAGTTTGTTTTCATCTTATTGCTGTATGTCAGAATAGATCAAATGTGTACTAAGAAACACCTGTTAGAATACACCAAATTTAAGCACTAACATTCAGGCAACTCATTGCATGACTCTTCATTATTTAAAAAGGAACCTTAAGGAAAGGAAAGATTTACCTGTCTGGTACTCTGCATTTAGCTCCTGTGTGAAGATACAGGTGTTCACAAAATGAGAGAGAGAATAGTTGAGAAAATCAAGATGCTTGATCAAGGCCAAAAAGTGAAAGGGTTAGGACGAGGCACACCAAAGGGATTACTGTCAAGTGTTTGACTGTTCGGTGATCTTATTGAAGTCCAACAGCACGCCGGATCCTCCTTCTCAGTCTCCGAGCGATTCAACAGAGGCCCTTTCCCTCACCTCACAGCACTAAGAGGACACCTCCCCTCACTCAGACCTCACACCAGACCGTGCATGCATGCACCCACGCAGCCCTCGACAGCAGCAAGACCGTTTACCTATCGTATGATCCCGCCCTGTACCCCACGCCGCCACCCTCTCCTCCTCCGTCAACCATTAGCCAATCGACACCATGGCAAAACAGGCGCTGTTCCGTACAGGGAGACAGGGAGTGCCGAAGCACTTACCTTGATGATGTCTTCCGGCGTCTTCTCCACCTCCTTCAGCCTCCTCAGGATCACCTCCTCGTTGGCTGAGATGCTCAGCTCCTGGGTCTCCAGGTTCTCGATCTCTTCCTCCATCCTGACGGACACAGATGATTGGCTCACATGGTCACACGGCACGGCTTCCCTCAGGCCCTCCGAAAACCTTCGAAAACCGTCCCATTCCTGCCATTTCCCCTCTCTCTCTCTCTCTCTCTCTCTCTCTCTTTCTTTCTATCTCTCTCTCTTTTTCTGTCCTTCAGACAGTTGTTTTAGAAAGCAGCGTGAACAAAAATAAAGGTGTTCCGGTCTTGGTTAAGGCGAGGGTTTTGTTTGTGGGAATTGTCACTCTGAGCCTTGATTGGTTGTTTGTCCAGGAGATGGGTTGGAATGCCTCTCGTGATGACTTTGTTGTTTTCGCTGGAACCTTTGATACGGCTCGCTGGGCTCATCCTCAGCTCCATTAGCGAGGGCGGGCAGCTATCAAGGAAGGTTAATCAGACAGGTCACTGAAGATCAGCTCTCCTTGACACTAATGCCAAGGCCAGAATCTCCCTGTCAAAGCACATGTACTTGGCGGTACACATTTGGACAAATGTGTTGGGAGAATGCTATAGCATAGCATTAATGACTTGGAGTGATGGCCGCTGTTGTCATGTAGGTACAAGCATGAGGATTTTACCCAGCATATGACTGCACTAGGCTGCCAACTATGTCTGCTGAAATGCCTTCCATTGATAATAAAGCTACTTTTTGATTTAAACTGTCAGTCTATGTAATTATGGTTCGTCTTTTTATTGCGATGGACCCTCTGGTGAGTCTGAAATAAAGTTTTGAATTGAATAATTCTCACCGTCCCATGTGGGAAATAAGATTTAATAAAACCACAAATCAACCATGTGTTTGAGTGTGCGTGCGTGCGTGAGAGAGGGAGGGAGGGAGGGAGGGAGGGAGAGCGAGACTGATCCACTCGCAGCGTGAGCAGGCAGAGCAGAGCGGCCTGCCGCTAAGAGGACAGGTTATGTCATGTTGAGGTTGGGGGTTGGGGAGGGAGGGGGACGTGAACTGTCTGAGACACAAAGCTCATCAGCGAGGGGTTAGGCCCGGTCAGGTGTCTCTGCATTAATCCACAAAGCGCTTCCCACCCTGCTGTACCAAAAGGTGAAGCCACGGATGGATGAGGGGAAAGCTGTGGTCATTGTGGGGGCTGGGGATGAATGGGAACGGGGATGTTTTTGCGCGCGCTCCCTCGATATTCTGGCTTCTCCTTCGTCTGTCTTCTCTCGTCTTCAAGTCTTTGCATTCCTCGTTGCATTACTTTCTTTCATTCAGCCTTTCAACTAGTCTTCAACCCCACTCCGTCTCTGTCTTCCTATTTCTTATTTCTCACAAATGGATTCAAACCCTCCTCGCTCTCTCCCCCCCACCCCTAAATCACACAGGAGTTTGTGACTGTTCTGTTAATCTCCTTCTGACTGGTGGTTAACTGATTAAAAAATGATGTTCCATTATCACAAACCACTAACCTTGAGTCTACTGCCAACTCTAAAACCCTCATCAAACTCTGATACGCAGAGTTTTGGTACACGAGAGACTAATCTCTTGATGAGGTCAAGAGGTCATGCAGCGAGGCCCCTTCCAGGACAGATTTAGATATGGAACACTATGTCCAGACTCTCCAGAAACAGGAAGCAAGATGTAGAAACAGCCTAACATGAGTTATGAAGCTATCACCTGTTTGCCTTTTCTTCTGTATGCCCTTTGCTGACCACGCTTGGCCATGTAAGGATATGTTCTGTGGACACTATATGGACACTATATTTGAACTTGCAGTCGTGGAAAGGTCGCACGATCCAAGCTGCTTGTTCTAATAAACTAAGTCAACTCCTTTCCGTCGTCGCAGGTCTTTCCTGCCAGCCCTCCGACCGATCTCATCTCATCAAACTCCTGACCCAAACCCTGAAAGTCTTTCTAGCTCTGACGCTCATTCCAACGCAAAACACAAACAAGGAAACACCGCTGGAATCGACACCTGAGCTTGTGAGGTCGACACACGGCCCCGCTAGCTCCAACTGGTCCTCGCGTTTGTCCAGAGGTGACTTCAGTTCCCTAGAGGTAAAGTCACCCCCCCCCACATACACACACACATACACACACACACACATACACACACACACAGGCAGACAGAGAAGGTCCCCCACCTGTCGATGTTGGCCTGCAGCATCCCAGTCTGTTCTTGGTGATCCTGGGCCTGCTGGTCCACGGCCTGTTGCTCCTCCTCGTTCTGAGGGCTCAGGCCGTCCATCAACCATTGTTCCCTAAGGGCCTTTTTCTGTTCCGACAGAGAGAACACGTCAATACAGCTCCCTTTTGACGTTGGAGTTTGTTCTGGGGATGCCTGCTAATGGACTGGATGCTTTTCTGTGCGGGCTTTTAGTAGATGACAGCTTGCACATAACAAAAGCTGTGTATTTTCCATGACATGTATTTATTTGGAATGGATGTACGATTTAAAGGGTATCCTAGTGTGGGAGAAGTTGTACCTTGAGGTATTGGAGTTTTAGTTTCTCCTCCTCGATTTGTCTCCTTTTCTTGGCGATATCCTCCTGGACTCTCCTCTTGTCCTTTAAGGCAAAAGAAACAGACTGTCAGATAGATCTGTCCCACGGCCTCATCGATCCCCTCTGGAGCAAATCCTTGCATGTGTTTGATGTCAGTCAATGACATCAGCGTTTCCCAGAAGCACTCCACCTGTTTTCATTTTCACATCCTCAACCTTAAAAAAAGTCAGCTCGTAAATCGTCCATTGGGCTGTGCCAGAGACCTACCGTGACCAATCAGGGTGGAGAATGTTATGCACAGTCATGTTTTCTGGTACCTGATATGACCTCATAGACCCATTGAGCATGTGTCATCCATCTGGCCAATGGGACAGTTTAGCAGGTTCTGTTTATTCTTAGACACGGGCCTGGACTTCATGTTCCCTGCTGTTTCAACATATTCTCAGCCTGGTTCACTGTTATTCAGACATCGGTTCATGTTCCAACAGGTGACATGTAGTATACGCTTCTATTTTAGCCAAAAGAATACAGTTATTTTCTTGCGCAATACTTTTCCACTGACATATTGCTCTGGTTGAAATGTTATGTTGTGTAACTTACATGATTTAAAGGACCTTTGTGTTGGTTTTCATGCTGTTTCTTTGTGTAATGCACCAACTGGAGCAACGCTCCCAATTGTGTTGTGCAGGGCTATTCATTGACAATGAAGTCCTTTAATCAATCACATTTCAATTACAACTTTTTAAGACAATGAAGAAGGTTACCCTAAACCCTCTTAGGTTTGTGTGCACATGAGTGAGTGCAGGTGATCACAGGTGTGTGAGCGTGTTTGCGCACAAGCACAAAATTGTTGTCTATTTTGCTGCCTGGGCCCCTGTGTCTCTTGCCCTTGGTCCTGACATGAGTGAAGTCAGGTCCCTCGAGGACACAGGCAGAAAGATGTAGAAGAGGGCTGGACATGGACCAGACCATGGGGGGGGATGAGATCTCTGTGTCAGAGCCCACATCCTGCTCGAATCCTGCACAGATGCTAGCGATGAGTCGATGCCTGACTGGGTGTTGATCTTCGCGCCCAACACCCGAGCTCCAAATGTCTTCCCTGGTCCCTGAGCCTTGCTGACCTTAGCGCCGCGGCTGTCATGCCGCCTCACCCCGGACCGTGTACCTGTCAGAGAGCAGAGCTGATTGGTCGAGGCTGCTAGTGTGCTCACCGTGATGGCCAGGAGTCTCTCCTTCAGCAGGTCGGCTTCCTCCATTCTGGCCTGGAACACAGAGAGCAGAGAGGGAAACCCACATGATGAGTAAAGGAGTGTGTAGATGTGTGTTAGAGACAAGGCGCGTAAGACAAAGACAGGGTTAGAGAGAGAGAGAGAGAGAGAGAGAGAGAGGGAGGAAGAAGGAAAGAAAGAAAGAGAGAGCGGGGGAGACAGAATGGTGGAAAGAAAGAAAGAACAGAGAAGCTGATGGATAGACAGAGAGAGACAACAGAGGCTTGTGGCGTGCTGCAGCCTGGGGACAGCAGAGCGGGTCTGGTGGGAACAGAGTGACAGGAAAGGGAGAAGAGGGCAGATCTCAGTAGTCATCAGATGATAAGGACAGATAGATGGAGAGAAAGATGGAGAGAGAGATAGAGAGAGAAGGGACGGGACGAAAGAAGGGAAGGATGGGAAGCCGGAAAAAGGAAAAGATTCCACTTCAGAAGGCAAACACACCAACGAGGGAGTTTGTGTCTGTGTGATCGACGAACAGGAGGGGGGGTTAAATATGGGGCCGCTCGTCCCTAATAGAGTCCTGCTGAGATAACTAGCATGTCTGTGAGACACATCACACGCTAGATTTATCCAGTCAGGCCAACTGACAGACAGGTGGTCAGGCAGAAAGACCTGCTCTGGTCTGTTGTTCTGGAATCTACTGTTGCAGTCGGCTGTTTGAATGTCCCCCAGAAAATGACGGTTAAAGAGCCACACACACACACATACACACATGCTTGGAGCTGGAAAAACAAAGCTGGCATTTAACTGTTGAATGACCTCCATATCTGTAGATGTCGAAACTGTACGTGATTGGCTGAACGCGAGGGCCAGAGAAGAGCAGTGGCTAATAAGAACGGAAGAACGTCCTGACCATGTGACACCACATCGCGAAAGGGCCACTGTGATGTTAGTTCAAGACCCTAAAATTTCCCAACACAGACCTAATACATGCATCTTTACTGCAGCCATAAAAATATGAACTCTCATCATTGTGAGACGACCAGCAAGCTGTCATGAGCTTGGACGCTAGCCGGGCTGTCAGTTAGCGGGTTATTTATGACGTGATTACATGTTGATATTAATAGTTTGTGGGGACCTTCCCTCCTTCCACATCTTCTCTAGTCAACACTTAAGGAGGCAGGATATACAATCTATCTCCTCGCTGCTGATCCACAGAGGCACAGATTCAAGGTCAGAGGCCACTCAAATAACAAGCCTGAGCTATGAAACAGGACAGGATCCGATTGCCATCTGCATGCTTTGATGCATGCCAATACAAATACACACACAGACCAGCACACACATTTATAGAGCACTCCAGCACACACATTTATGTCACACACACACACACACACACACAGACATTTATTCACCACACACACACAAGGCACTGACATCACTCCTCCTCCTGTCTGAGGGCCAGGGTCCCTAAAGATTTCCTGTCCTTGAAAAACAATGACAAGCTAAAAGTGAGCCTGAATGAAAAGACATGACATCACCAAGAGATGATTGCTGTGCCGTCCTCAATGAGGCATTTGAATAGAGCCTGACTCGTGTGTGACACTGCAAAGGACAGTATTTATTTCCTGACAAATTTGGACACAGCTGTTTGGCCCTATATACATGGGATCATTTACATCAAGAGTTACATAAGATTTTCCATAAATGCAGAACACTACAACCAAACAGAGTTTATAACCAGTAAATGATTATTTGAAGATTATTTAATTCATCTTTCTCACAGCCACCAGCGTCTCGACAGCTTCACAAAATAAAAAGCAAGGCTTTCCAAAAGCTCGCTGACTTTTCATCAGGCATATCAGTAGCCACTGATGATGCCATGAAGTGAGGACCTCATGCTGAGCGATGAAAGCTCACTGGTGTATGAGATGTGATTTATAAGGTGTGTGTGTGAGTCTTCAACCGAACGCCTCTCTCTCAGTCTTGGGGACAGATGGCCTAGGCTCTCTCTCCAGACCTGAGGAAACTGGTCAGCCGCATGCCATCCCATCCTCCACTCACACAGCCTTCTTTTTCACATCCACATCCCTCTATCCATCCCTCCATCCATTCGTCTGCTCCATCCATCCATCCATCTGTCCATTCATCTGTGCATCCATCCATCTGTCCATATGTCCATCTGTCCATTCATACATCCATCTGTCCATTCATCTGTTCATCCATCTTTCCATCCATCCATCCATTAATCCATCCATCCATCCATCTGTCCATCCAGTCATCCATCCTTCTTTCACAGCTGAATGTCTGCAAGTATTAAGTGTCCGCTTTTCTCGCATACTATGGTGTTCCTACCAATATAGTGTCGACGGTCTTTCATGTTATTTTTCCCCCTCGCCCTGCACCACAGCATGAAGAAAGTCTATTATAGAAACGTCTCCATTTACAGGGAATTAGCTTTACTATGAGACGAATTCACAATAGAGCACGACACCAAATATACACAGGCCGGTAATGTGACCTCTCGTGTCAACGAACAGGGACGTTTATTTGTGTGGCGCCAACGTTCGCATCGTTATTAGCACCTGGGCTCCTTAAATGTCAGTGTGGCTGATCCATGTGCCTCGGTGCTACCTCTGTGAAACCAAACACACACACACAGGGCAGCTGACATTACATCAGTCAATACACAGAGGAACAATGCAGGCATGCCCGCATGTACATGCCACACGTGTGTGTGTGGGTATGTGTGCGCGCGCATGTGAAAGTCAAACATGGCCGTGAAGAGAGAGTCCAAAGCTAGGCAACAGAGAGCGAGAAAGAGCGTGGAGGTGTATGTGTGTCCTGGCGTGCGTGTGGAAGGGTCTTACAGGCATGTGTCATGACCACAGAGAGCATGTGCAAGAGCACGAGCGGGGGCCCTCACGTGTGTGTGCGCGCCACACACACGCTCAACCGTTTCCTCACTCAACAGTGAGACGGAATCACAATTATCACCTCGTTTCTAACAGATGGTTCGAAAATCCCTCACATTCAGCGTCAGAAGTACGGCTGCGTTCTGCCACCACGAACAATGCATCCAACTGTGCTATACATTCGGCTGGATGATCGTGTTCCAATGCTAAACGACCATATTTACATGTGAAAATGTCTGGCTATTCACACACCGCCTGCAGTCGGAGCTACAAACATCCTTTGAAGTATATTCAAGGTGTTGCGGAACATGACGGCGGTTGTGAAGCTGTCTGAGAAACTGGTGTTGGGCATACATTATGCGATAAGCCATGATATAGGTCAGCCTTCCAATTCTACTTTGTTTCTCGTTCCGATGCTGTCAGATCAGTTTGAACGCATGGCTTACACAACGTGCATGGATTGGGCTTATATAACTGAAAGTCATCCCTGTGCTCCGTGGAGAGATGTGGGTGGGGGGGCTGAGGAGGTGGAGGGTGTTAGTCACAGCTGAGGGAACGTGGACGCCATCGGAAACGCTCGCGCACACCCACAGGTACACATGCAGCAGCCACACGCGCACACATGTGGTTACTAGGCCACCAAGGCTGGGCGCTGCTGTCCTGTGTTCTATGCCGTCGCTCCCCTACTCCTCCTCCACCCCCCCCACCCCCCCTTGTTGAACTCGGGGGGGCTCCCCACTGTGCAGCCTCCACTCCCAGTGACTCAACACAGCAGATCTCTGAGGCCAGGGCACCCCGACTGGAGGGAGGAGGGAAGGAGGGAAGGAGTAGGGAGGGAGGGAGAACAAGACAGGGGAGGAAAGGCTGCAAATAGCTCACACTGGCTGGTCTCCGTTTTCTTGTCTTCAGTTCTCCTCTCCTTTCATCTCCTCTTCACTCCTCTATTCTCCTTTCCTCTCCTGTGTTCTACTCACCTTTCCTCTCCTTTCCTCTCCTCAGGATTTCTCTCCTCTCTTTTTCGTTCCTAAATTCTATTCTCTTCTCCTCCCCACCTGTTGACAGCATGGCATGCTCAGTCATCCCAGATCCACCCTGGCTTGAAATAAAAAACTGTCTTGCAGCTGGGCTACTTGTCTGCCAGTGTGTGTGTGTGTGTGTGTGAGAGAGAGTTGATAATCGTTTGACCATGTGTGTGTGTGTGTGTTTGTGAGTGTGCACGTGTGCCACTTGGCCTGCATACGTGTGTGTGTGTGTGTGTGTGTATGTCGGGCCCTTTGAACTGATGGCTTCCAGCAGGTGACGTAGGCCTGTTGACCAGAGGGCATCTGGACAGAAACTCAGAGACTCAGCAACATGCCACTGCCAGTCAGAGTGATCCTTAACCTCTCCCTACTCCCTGGTCAAACAGCTGGCTCCCAGCCAATCACACACACGGGCCAAAGGGAGTGGGTTGTCTAGAGTGTAGCTACTGGCTGACACTGTCCACTCTGTCTGTCATAACATGTTTGGCTAGTGTCAATAGCAGCTTCTATGATATAGTTCACAGAGGGTCTAAGGAAGGTCTAAAGAAGAAGAGATAGGCGACTGTGGCCTACACTGTGTGTGGGGGTCCACATGCAAATACACACACACACATACACACACATGCACACACGCTCTCATGAATCTCATATATACACACACACAGACTTTGTTCTCTCTCTCTCACTCTCTCTCTCTCTCTCTCTCTCTCTCTCTCTCTCACACCCACTCTCATGAATCTCATATATACACACACTTTGTTTTCTCTCTCTCTCTTTCACACAAACATACACACACACACACACACATCAGAGGGCAAGAGACAGTCTGCAATGGGCCTATCACAGACAGGGCTCTTCAGTTCAGGTGAACATACCTGCTAATCCCCCATGCTTAATCTGATCTCTCCCAGATTAAGAGGACAATCCGCCGTCTGCACGAGAGGGGAACACAAATGTGAAGCGGTCTGGAACACCGTGCGTACGTCAAACGGTGCTTTCACATGTTTTAAATCCACAAAACATTCTTCATAAACTGTATTTTGTTCATGGGATTATGCTTGTCATATTTGTAGGGATCCGTGAATGGCAACCATGCTCCAGGACTTCTACAGTTTACATTTCTACTGGGTTACTTGGAGTATTTCCTGAGATCTGTAAAAGTGTAATTGCTGCGCCAGAACGTTTTTGCAAAATAGATGACAAACCTCAGCAAGCCTTTCACGGTTAAAAAGAGGTTCAATGGATAAAAAAAAAAAATCAACGAGATTAACTATCAGCCATAAAGAAATTCAAATCAAATCCAGCCAAGCTTGATTTCAGTGTTGGAAACTGCAGACATTACCTACAGTCATTAGAATGGTCCAGTTCTCTCCTGACAGACAGACACAGTACTGATGAGAACCGGCCTCGGAGGAGGACGTCTCAAGAAGGCTCCTGTGAGTCTTCTTGCATCCTGATGACAGCGTGCCCATTCAGGGCTATTAGCATGTAGCCCACCCCTGTGCTTGACAACCAAAGAGACGGCTGTGAAAATGGAGATGCGTAGGAGGAGAGGCCAGAGTGTGGAACGCTGCCGCGTGTATAGCCCACTGTTTCAATGTGTGTGCGGGGGTGGGTGGGGGTTATGAGTGCCTGTGTGCATGTGTCTGTTTGTTTGTTTGCATGTGTGTGTGTGGGGGGTGGGGGGGGTGGGATACATCATCGCAAAGACAATTTGGTGTTGATTTAAAGTGACCGCTACCAAGGATTAACCAATATACTCATTGTCACACAGAAGTGTAGTGAATGCCTAAGCTTTTAACCTACTAAAGTCCATCACGCCCCCTCCCTCTGTCACACACACACACACTTTTGCTCCCAGCTGACAATTCCTGGTGTCACAGTGAAAGTGACTGTTAATGGCAGACGCCTTAAATCTGGCCCATCCTGAACCTTGAGGACCCCCCCTGGAGTTAGAGCCCTGAGCAAGCAAGGGGGGGAGAGATTTAGAGGAATTAAAAGATTACAGCACTAAAAGACCACCCCATCCCCGCACACACGCACACACACACACTCTTCATAGCCTCCACAACACAGAACACAGAACAATTTCCTGGACCCCACAGGTGAATCAGACCATAAACACTGGACATGAAGCTACATGTGGATACATAATAATCGTTAAAGACTTTACTCTCAACTAGCGTGCTGGCTGTAACTTAGAAGCTGGACTACTAAACAGGATGAGCACTGTTTCACAGTTCACTAAGCTTCTTTTCCAAGTCCACCTCACAAATGAATATGGATGCAAAGCTTTAACAGACATTCAGAAACAAAACGAACAGGATGGACCGATTAGCAGACCCTGCAGAGTTGTGTAGAGACGTACTGGAGAATAGGGTACTCACCGGCTGTGTGTCTGTCAGTTGAGTTGAGAAGCGTGTGTGCGTGTGGCTGCGCGAGCGTGTGTGAGAGAGTGTGTGTGAGCGGCTCAGCAGTGGAGGACACTCGCTCTCAGGAGCGTTGCGGCGGAATCCAGCATTAGCGATACAAGCCGTGCTGGTGGACGAGGGGTTGAGACGGGGTTAGTTCTGACTGGCTGACTTTCCTCTCTCTTCCTCTACTCTCTCTCTCTCTCTGTTGCTCTACTCCCTCCCTTCTTTCTCTCTTCCTTTCTCCCTCTTTCTGTACTCTCTGGTTCTCTTCTCCCTCCCTCTCTTTCTCTCTATCTCTGTCTCTGTCCCTCTCTCTCTGTGTCTCTCTCTCTATCTCTCTCTGTTTCTCTCCCTGTGTCACTCTCACTCTGTCTCTCTCTCTGTTTCTCTCTCTGTTTGTCTCTCTCTCTCTCTCTAGGTCTCTCTCTCTCTCTCTCTCTGTCTCTTTCGGTCTCTCTCTGTTTATGTTTCTTTCTTTCTCTCTTTCTTTCTTTCTCTCTCTCTGTCTCTCTTTCGGTTTCTCTGTGTGTGTCTCTCTGTCTCTGTGTCTCTCTCTGTCTCTCTCGGTCCCTCTCTCTCTCTGTTTCTCTGTCTCTCTTGGTCTCTCTCTCTGTTTCTCTGTGTCTCTCTCTCTCTGTCTCTCTCTGTCTCTCTCGGTCTCTCTCCCTGTTTCTCTGTGTCCCTTTCTCTCTGTCTCTCTCTGTTTCTCTGTGTCTCTCTCTCTCTGTCTCTGTCTCTCTCTGTGTCTCTCTCAGTCTCTCTCTTTGTTTCTCTGTGTCTCTCTCTGTCTCTCTCCGTTTCTCGGTCTCTCTCTCTCTGTCTCTGTCTCTCTCTGTGTCTCTCTCGGTCTCTCTCTCTCTGTTTCTCTGTGTCTCTCTCTGTATCTCTCTTGGTGTCTCTCTCTCTCTGTTTCTCTGTGTCTCTCTCTCTGTCTCTCTCTCTCTCTCTCTGTTTCTCTGTCTCTCTATCTGTGTCTCTCTGTCTTGGTCTCTCTCTGAGAAACAACTCCCTCAGCTTTCCATGAGTCTGTTTGAGATGAGCTGCTCAGCCATGTGTGTGCCAGCAGTGTCCTGCCAAAACAAAGGCTTCACACACACGCCCACACGCACACTAACACACACACACACACACACACCTATATACAAAGTTCTGAGTGTGTGTCTTCGACTAAAGTATATGGGTTTGTGAGTCTGTCTCACAAAGTCTGTCTGTGTGATCAGCTGTCCTTGCCAGTGACGGACATGCACAGCCATCAGTGCTAACACACAATTAGTGAATTACCTCTGTCTAAAATTAGCTCCAAAGACCCAGGCAGTCAAAGTGAGGATGGCCCATTAGTAGACCCTATCTATATGAGTGTGCGTGTGTGTGTGCGTGTAAATGACTATCTTCATTTAAACGACTACGCTAAACCTCCTCAATCTCTAATACTTTCCAAGCCAAATGCCAAATGCTGCTGGATCTCCAGTTCATCTCCTGGTATTTCCAGCTGACCCAGTCCCGTGACCCAGTCCACCTATGTTGACCTGGTCCCATGCTGGCTCCTGTATGCAGGCCTAAACCACCAGTTACGTTGCCAGGTTGGTCTTCCTTAACCCCCCTAATTCTGTCGTGCAAAGCAAACATGTCTCAGTTTCATGTGCACCTCTCTTGACAAATGGCTGAGACATGTTGCAAAAGCGAATAGCAACAGGCAACGTGTGTTCAGTTTTGCTCTTGTGACGTTTGGTGCTGTGGTGGCGCTGTGCGCTGAGCGCTGAGCCCATCTCGGTTTTGCTTGCGTCCGTGCTGTTCATCATGAGCAGAGCCATCCCAGCGTGCCCACATGCTTCACGCTGCCTCTGTGCCATGGAGGCAGAGTGCACACGTATCCATGGAAACCAGCAGAACCCGTCGCCAACTGTGTAGCTTAGAGAAAGAGCCCCCCCCCCCCGGTCTAAAGATAGCTGGGAATCAGGACGACATACAAGCAAAGCTTTAATTGCCGACTGCTTGTGGTAGAGAGATTGAGACTGGAACTCTTCTGTGTCTCATGACAAAACGGCGGGAAGTCACTGAGTCCAACGAAATAACTTTTGCACAGTTAAAGAGTTCCGTTGTGAAATCAAGAAGATTTGGAGCAATGCTAGGTGCGGATAGCTCCTTTGCTGACAAAGCGCTGGTACAGTCACAGTTCTTGTCACATGACACACAATTTGTTTACAGACCATGGAGGGTGAAGACTAGCGCGTGCAATGACCTCACGGCTGCCGAGGGAGAAACAGGTTAGTGTTGACCAATCTGTCACCAGGGCCACACATACCTCCGAGACATAACTCACAGTGACAGAAGAACGCTCTGATAGTCAGCCTCATCCAACCAGGGGCCTAGAGAGACAGACAGACAGACAGGGAGGTAGGGAAAGGAAAGTCACAAAGACAGGCCTTCAGGAAGACAGACAGGCTTACTGACAGATGGACAGACAGGTGCGCAGGTACACAGGCTGGGAACACAGCAGGCAGACAGACAGCTCCAGTCATTAGACCGGCAGCAGAGAGATGAGGCAGGGTGACGGGAACAGAGGCCGTCCTGCAGCTCGCTCCTCCTCCGCCTGTTCAGCTCCCCAAACTGTCACACCTCCCTCCCTCCCTCACCAGCGCTCCCCATTCCCTATCAGCCCGCTAATGAATGGAAATGGATGCGGAATCTGAGGTGAGCTCATTGCTGCTCAGCCTGGCCCCACTGAGGAGGGCTGTGGGCTGACTGGAGCTTCCCACTCACATTCTGTTGTGGAGAGAAGGAGAGAGAGAGGGAGGAATGGATAGAGAGAGAGAGAGAATCACCCTGGTTACAACTCAGCCAACCAGTGCTTAGTTTTACAGCAATGTTATAAACTTGGAATGGAAGGAGGGAGTGTAGAAAAAAATGTAATCCAATAGTTTTTACTTCCCTTCTTTTCATTTTTTTCCCCCATCGTGTTTGTGTGCCGTGTAATGAGCTGACATCATTTCCTGTTTTGAGAGAAGTCCAGGAAGAATCTTTTTACGAAAATGCCTCAAGGTCGTGTTGAGTGCATGTCTAACAGTAAAATTGGGATTGTTTGTCATCCACCTGTCATAGCTACAAGCCACCACATGTCTCGTCCTGCGGTGGTTTTGATTTGCCGCAGCTGTAGGACGCTGACTTCAACCACATTAGATAGCCGGTTAGCATCAGCTGACTGAAATAGCTTTCGTGTAATACATTCCGTCTCAAGCCAACACGCGTCCTATTCAAAGAGAGCAGGGAGTTAGAATTCAAGGCCAAACCACTTTCAATGCGGGGCGGGTGGGGGGGGGGGGGGGGGGGTGAATGTTGTGATGCAGAAAGAAAGGGGACGCTAAAATGAACTCATGGGAGGTGCGGGTGGCGAAACTGTTGCAAAGAATGGGAGAGAGAGGGAAGGAAAAGAGAGGGAGGGAGAGACAGAGGGAGGGAGAAAGAGAGAGTGAGAGAAGGAGAAAGAGAGAGCGAGGAAGAGTGCGAGCTGCAGACACAGGAAGTACAGATCGGTCATCTGTGTATTGGTCTGCCACTTCCTCTACAGGAACAAACAGAGAAGGGCAGCTGACAACTGGACCAACTGTGAAACACACACACACACACCAGACACACACACACCAGACACACACACACCAGACCCAGCCAAGTCACACTGACTGCATTCTGCTCTGTTATTTTTTCTGTCTTCTCTTTCATTCTTCACATTCATCCTCCCATCCTGGTCCTCACCCTTGTCACTTGTATTTGGAGTTTGTCATTGTACTTCAGCACATCGGATTATGTTCAATCAGGTCCATTTAATTCAAAGAATATCATGTCTTTGACGGTACAAACACACACCTGAGCAGAAATGGAGGCAGTAATGTAGCCATGAGCCAAAAATCTTGACGCTTTTTGAAAAATAGCAGTAAGAGACATATGAGGACATTTCAGTTTGTGTTGATGTTTCACTGTTCGGTGTGTCTGAAATGAAATGTTCAAAACAACAACCAGCTTTGGTCTCCATCCCCCCAAATGCCAAACCAATCTCCCTCCCACACACACACACACACACACACGCGCACACACACACATGAACACAGCCTAACATTCCCTCCCACACACAGCCCCCCACTCACACACACACTTACACACGTATGCATGCACACACACACACACACACACACACACACACTCTGGTTCACATTCCTTCCCACATAACATGTCCACTCACACACATAATCCCGCACTCACACACACACAAGTGCAAACACACACACGCACGCTGGTTCAAATTGCCACCCACGTGCTGTCCCCTCTCACACGCATGCACAAACACACACACTCGAACATACACAACTGCAAATGCACACGCACGCTGGCTGAAATTGCCGCCCACATACAGCCCCCACTTTTTCACACACACGCGCACACACGCACACACACAGGAGTGTGGTAAGGTTCTTGACAGAGGTGTTGAGATGTGGCAGGAGACCACCTTCGGAGCTCTTCAATGTTATTAGAGTGGCTCTGTTTCCCTCTTGGTGAAGAGTCCCGTCCACCCGCTGTGCAGCCACACACACACACAGACACACACACAGACACACACACACACACACACACAGGGGCCTGGCTGAGAAAACAGGCTTAACAGCGCCCACCATGGGTCACAGTCGGTCATGACACGGAGCTGTGCAGTTCAACGACAAATTAAGTCTTCACCACAGCTCCTGTTGAAATTTGAAAAGAGCAAGCTCATTTCATGGGACTTCCTTGCTGGGAAGAAATGCCAGAACCTGTCCTGTAAATGCTGATTATGATGGCGGCATGACATATCCACCCACAGACTAGTGCAGTTAGCAGTCAGCTCACTTGACCTACATAGAGAAGAATGAGGAGGCATGAGCGCTGTGTCTACTGGCTGTTTCCCCCAATGCTGTCACTGCAGTATCCGTGTGCTCGTGGAAAAACACATTTCCCAGCTGTGGCTAGCCGTGTGTGCGTGCATATATTTCCTCACAGGTATGCGTGTGTGCATGTCACAGTCTGCATTGTCAGTAACTGTCCTGTTACGCCCTCTTGTCATCCTCTTGGCTCCACATCCTTCATCTGATTGGTAGGACTCTTGGACTTCCTGGTTGTCCCACACCTTCCCCTTAGCCCAGTCACACAGGAGAACGTGACTGCTGGACGCGATATTGGATTACGGAACCGCGCCATCTGATCACGCTGCTCGTGGAGACGGTGCGTCACCGCAGAATAGAGCAATCCATGCGATGGATTGCGGTCAGACTTCTCAACGCTGCCCTAGGGGTAGGGAGGGACAACATGGATGGCCCGAACTGTCGGCAGATTCAGCAGAGTTGTTGGGGGAGGTGTGGTTGGCCCGGGCTACAGGGGGGTGGGGGGAGGGAATTAGGAAGGTAGTGGGGTGAAGTTTCACGGTGTGCGACGCCTCGCAAACAAATCTGAAGTGTCCTTTGTGGACAAAACAGGAAGGAGCCACGTCATCGGCTGGGATTAGCTAATGCCCTGTTGCTATGGCAGCGGCTCCAAAGCGATGGGCTAGAAGCTTTTTTTGGGAGAGGGGGGTGTGCAGTGTTTTCAGTCCACCACGACGCGGCGCAGACCTGGGGCAGCTGCGCGGATCGATGTTGGACTGTCATTTGGGCGTGTTTGATTTGAGCCATGGTGAGCTCCTGGGTGACTGATCCAGTGGTGTCAGTAGCACTGGGTGGAGCCAGATAAGTCACACCAGAGGAGATGACGGCAGTAGGAGTGAATTACCACCTTTGACTTGAAGTGTGGATAGTACAGTTTGATAACAGTAACTGCCTTTCTAACTTCATATGCCTGACGGCCTTGACGGCCTCGATAAAGATGAGGTGGATAAAATGAAACTCTACAACTGGAAATCCCCCAGCCTTACAAAAGTAATCTGCATTGCACTGTAAGGAAACTTCATCAAGCTTTAATCATTGTTTAATACTGGCCAAAGGTCTGCCTTGAATCCTTTTTAATCACTCTGGCTTTATCACACTGAGTGAGGGGGTAGACAAGCCAACGTGTTAGTGTGTGAGTGTGTGTGGATGTGTGAGCGTGTGGAAGAATCCAGCACTGGCAAACGACTAATCATTGTGGCTGGGTGAGAGAGGACCGTCTCACTGGCACCCCTTCCAAAGAATTCCTTGGCCGGTCGTGCGAGTAGCTCTGTCCTCTATCTCAGCAGTCCAGGATGGCTGTCCACCCCCACCCCTCTCCTCCCACCCCTCTCCTCCCACCCCTCTCCCCCCACCCCTCCCCTTGAATACACTCAAAGCAAAGCTGTTGTTTGCATTCCTCCGACATGAAAAAGGAATCAAAAGGTCAACGCCAAGAGGATGAGACACACCGTTTCTCTGAGACCCAGGTGACTCTGCACTGGCCCGCTCCGTCCAACAGATGGCAGCAAAGCCAAACGGATGCGGCTGCTCACGTTGCGAGCCGCGCTGAGGAGTGTGGATGGGAGCGGGCTCGGTTATCGTGGTGGACGGCGAATGCTGGGGAGTGAACGGTGAGTCGTAGCCCTGCAGTGACTGAAGAAGCTGAAGTGGGGAGGGGGACAGAGAGAGAGAGATAGAGATTGAGTGAGAGTGGGAGAGTGGGAGAGAGAAAGCATGAAAGAGAGAGAAAGAGAGATGGGTAGCGGGATGCAGAAAGAGAGAGGGAGTGAGCGTGAGACAGAAAACATTAAAGAGATCAAAGAAAGAGAGGGAAAGAAAGATGGGGTAGAAAGATACAGAAAGAGAGAGATTGAGTGAGAGTGGGAGAGAGGAAGAGAGAATGCATGAAAGAGGGAAAGATGATGGGGTAGAGAGATTGAGTGAGTGTGGGAGAGAGGGAGAGAGAACACATTGAAAGGGAGGGAAAGAGAGATGGGTAGAGAGATACAGAAAGAGAGATGCAGAAAAAGAGTTAGTGAGTGAGAGTGAGTGAGAAAGTATTAAAGACATCCAAAGAAGGAGAGGGAAAGAGAGATGGGGTAGAGAGATACAGAAAGAGAGAGAGATTTTCTCTAGGCTGGTGTGTCAGAACCGAATGCTGAGTCAGACCATCTCTCGTACCTCCTGCTGCGTCTAACTTTAATAAGACACGTGTGTGTGTGGGTGGGCGGGCGGGCGCACGCGCGTGTACATGTGTATTCCTGTGCATGTATGCGTGTGTGAGTGCATGCGTTTGCCAGAGCGACAATTGTCAAAAGACGCTTCAATCATTTTACCGGTGGTGTTTTGAAGAAGGGAAATCAGGTAGCAGACCGCGAAGAACAATATTGTGAACTCAGTCTTGAAATTCTTCAAGGTCTGCGGTTGATCGCTGTCAAAAGCAATGACACACAATGTCATCTTGAATACTTAGCATGCCTTTACTGTAGCTATTTCTTTGACGCTGAAATGTCTGTGTTTGCGTGAGCTTGTGTGTGTGTGTGTGTGTGTGTGTGTGTGTGAGCGTGTATGTGTGCATGTTTGTCTGTGCCAATGTCTAGCCCACTGGCATGTGGAATATTCTATGTCTGGTATCTTTCCAGTCCTTTCAATTGCTGTGATAGGAGACTGTTCTGTCAATTTAGTCATCGGCACTGCACATACAGCGCATCTGAGAATTGTAGATCCAGATACACACACACACACGCACAAGTCTGCGTGCAAGCGTACACACACACACACACACAAACACTCATTCATATTACACATATAAACACACAGACAGAATATTCTTGAAGTCCTGGTGTAGAGCTGCAGAGCTGAGAGTGAGAGGCCTGCTTCCAGGGGTCCAGGCTCAGGAAGAGGAGCAGCTTGAGCGAAGGAGCAGAACTGACAGGGGCACTTATCAACACTGAGGACATTATTCAGCAGGTGTGGTTGTCATGGTGATTATTCACGACCACCGATGAAAAGCCGTGTCCACCCCCGTCACCTCCCTCTCTTGCGCTGTCTCTGTCACTCTTCTAGGTCCCTCTTTCTTTCTGATCTCTCTCTCTCTCTCTCTCTCTCTCTCTCTCTCTCTCTCTCTTTCCCTTCTCTCTCTCTGTTTCTCTCTTCTCTATCTTTCTCGCTCTTCTAGCTTTCCCTTTCTCTTCTATCTCTTTCTCTCTGTTTCTCTTTTTGCTTTCTCTCTCTCTCTCTCTCTCTCTCTCTCTCTCTCTCTC
>BROE01000024.1:2077218-2151595 GCA_036571765.1 Plecoglossus altivelis | reverse complement strand
GTGTGTGTGTGTGTGTGTGTGTGAGCGTGTATGTGTGCATGTTTGTCTGTGCCAATGTCTAGCCCACTGGCATGTGGAATATTCTATGTCTGGTATCTTTCCAGTCCTTTCAATTGCTGTGATAGGAGACTGTTCTGTCAATTTAGTCATCGGCACTGCACATACAGCGCATCTGAGAATTGTAGATCCAGATACACACACACACACGCACAAGTCTGCGTGCAAGCGTACACACACACACACACACAAACACTCATTCATATTACACATATAAACACACAGACAGAATATTCTTGAAGTCCTGGTGTAGAGCTGCAGAGCTGAGAGTGAGAGGCCTGCTTCCAGGGGTCCAGGCTCAGGAAGAGGAGCAGCTTGAGCGAAGGAGCAGAACTGACAGGGGCACTTATCAACACTGAGGACATTATTCAGCAGGTGTGGTTGTCATGGTGATTATTCACGACCACCGATGAAAAGCCGTGTCCACCCCCGTCACCTCCCTCTCTTGCGCTGTCTCTGTCACTCTTCTAGGTCCCTCTTTCTTTCTGATCTCTCTCTCTCTCTCTCTCTCTCTCTCTCTCTCTCTCTCTCTTTCCCTTCTCTCTCTCTGTTTCTCTCTTCTCTATCTTTCTCGCTCTTCTAGCTTTCCCTTTCTCTTCTATCTCTTTCTCTCTGTTTCTCTTTTTGCTTTCTCTCTCTCTCTCTCTCTCTCTCTCTCTCTCTCTCTCTCACACACACACACACACACACACACACACACAAAGAGACACATTGCTTGACCTCCCCATCCATATTCTATATGCTGCATGGAAATGAGAGGGGCTCATGCGAGTGCACATCTGAAAGTGTCACATTTGATTCACCGCAGGCTACCAGCAGCTTCTGTATATTGAGGTGATTTAAATGTCACCTTGTGCTTCTATATTGACTTCCGGAAACTAAATATGATCACAGCTTTTTATACATTTTCCAAGTGCCTTGCAGCTTGACTGGGCAATCATTTTGATATACGTTGTCTGCCAGGGAGGGGGTTTCGCTAAGATGGGCGGAGGGATACGTAAAGCTCCTTCATGTGTGAAAGGGCTCTTCGGATGCTAAGAAGACTTTGTTAGAACATGGCTCAGCACAGCAATTGTTTGAACACTAGTTTACAACAGAAGGCGTGCGCGATTGTGCGCGTGTGTCGTGCAGCAAAGGTCACCGTGATCGCTTGGAAAACGCGTGAAGTTCAGTTCACATATCTTGAATGCATGTGTCTCGTCTCGTCGGCTTGCATTTGGTTTTCTACGAAGAGCCTGGAGTGTAATTGCAGAGGACGGGATAGGCCTGCAAACCTTCATCCAGGCAGCCGTTCATGAAATACTCATGCTTGCTCAGAAGACAACGTTCCTGGAATGCGAGTGACACAGTGGTCGGCGTAGTCTGGCGGTAGCAGTCTACTGCAGCTGAGCTGGGCTGGGTTTGCTGCATCATGTTTTGGTAGATATGGATGAAGATCAAGATTAACAGTCACTGATGAGTTCAACGGCAGAGAGTTCGTGTCCCCCACACGTCCTGAAAAAACCTTTAAAAAAAGATGACTGACATAATGCCTTTTCTTTCTCCCACAACACACGCATGCAGCCTTGTATACTCATGCATGCACGCGCGCACGCACAAATCTACCTCAAAGCTACGGGCATCTTGGGAGCAGAAGCGAAAACTTCGCTTAAATGTTTTCTTTGAAATTATACCACTCCAGTTGGCTGATAAACTGGGTTAGAGTCAAAGACGGCACTTTCAACAAACAAAAAAGTACAAGCACGACACCACAACTCCGTAAGTTGAAACCGGCTGGGGATTCCTTCGCCCGCAAAGCTCAGCAAACCACTGGAGGGCGAAAGGAGCGTTTCATGTTTTAATGATGGTCTCTCTCGTTTGAAAGAATGTGAAACAACCATGTTAGCATGGCGCCGCTTTCGTTCTGCTCTTTTCAATCCCATTTTTTCGATCATTTCGAAAGCGGTTCACTTAGGCTCTCGACAACGTGCTGGGGACCAATATAAAATATGCATGTTCTGTGTTTCTGGTTAGCAAAATCAAAAAGAAAAATCTGAAAAAATTAAATTGAGCTAAATCAAATATAAGCAAAAGCATTTTTTTTTCATTTACTGAGCAATGCATTTGCAATAAATCAATTATGGATGGTATTTTCACGGCTAAAGTGGACAGTGATCGAACTGCAGTCGGAAGGTTTTGACTACCTCGTCCTACAGCAGGCCTGCGCTTCTACTGCTGCAGGATGAACTTGAAGCTGAAGGCAGCCTTTCCAAACCGAGCTGAATATTCCATGAATGAGTCCCCAAGAGTGTTCCGGACTCGTCAAAGCTCCCACGCAGGCATTTCTTAATGAAACTGTGCCGTTCGTGCTCGAGATCTCTCTGTGGAGACGCCACCCAGCCATTCACGCTGATACAGTCAAACTAGGCCACTCAGTAGGGGGGGGGGGCGCGTAGGCGGTGCGGGCGATTGTTCTGAAATGACCCCGGAGAGGAAGAGAGTGCGAGAGAGAAATGGGGGGAGGGGGAGGAATAACGAAACACACACAGGGTTAATCCTGGAATGATCATGCGAATCCTTTGAAATTGTGATTCAATGATTTAACCTTGCTAAATCTCAGGTTTGATGTTTGTGCAGTAACACTTTACGCATGGTTTCCAAATACAGGAAGCGGTCTCACTGACAGTTAGTTATTTGGATGCTCTTTCTCCCACACATAAACACACAACACCCTCCACATAATTCTTCTTTGATAGAGTTGGTCACAAAAGTAGGGCACACGCAGCTACTTGGAGGCCAACAGGAGCAGAACACTAGAGGAAAGCTTTTCTATTCACCAAACTCAAACCCTGTCGTTTATCGATATTATTTATCTTCACCTGCCTTCTTCAGACAGCTTTCAAGTTCACCAGTTCGGCCAACATCATCATCATCAATGATAGATTAGCATTATTCGGACAGGTTATAATTTGAGACGATTGAACACCACATGTATTTTGGCTTGAAAATCTACTGTGGTAAAGTGTGTTCCCACCCAAGGTTATGGTCCGAAGGTTAAGGGCTGGTCAGTTGTTTGGAGACGAACCCCAGTCTGCACAGTGGCGACTGCTACCGTTGCCATGGAAACATCCAACGTTTCCCTTTCTTTTTCTAGAAGTTCTGGAGAACGGATGATGGTGATGAATGAAAAAGAAGACGCTGACATCAGTGTTTGGCAAAGCAGCCCTCCAGAGGACAGGCAGACTGAATCCGGAAAAAAACATTGTCTCGTTGTGGCTGCGAAGCCAACAGCAGACCAGCGGTTCTCAACATTTTTGACGCTTCAGTACCAAGAACACTGTGTGCCCGTTTGATATCATATAAAAACATTTATTCTCATATTTTCCTGATTTACTCTCGTCTTTGTTTATTTACCACTTTCTCTCAGGTACTCTGTGTTGCACCTCTGCGCATCTCTCTGTCAAAGACTTCCGACAACTTCATACGACCATAACGACTTGTCTCCTGAGTTCATACGCAAGTATTTCACTTCCTTGAGATTCATGGACTTCATGGTGCATACTTAACGAGACGTTTTTCTCACACCTTCCCGCAAGTACCACCCATTTGGAAAAAAACACTGAGATACAATCTTTCAAAAGCCCCTTCTAAACCCACAAGAAACCAATGATCATCCAAACCCCCCTGTCCGCCACTTAACGCGCGAAAGGGTCAACAGTCCGATGAACTCAAGGGGATGCGCCACATCTGGCCCTCTCCCGGGGCGGTCTCACGCTAGATTGTGGCTTCACATTGGCGTGACAGGTAATAAGAATAGCCTTCCATCCACCCCGTTCTGTCCCCCTAGCCCCCCTCCCTCGTGCCTGGTCCCTGTCAAATGTGATCACGCACAGCCGGAACTACCTTTCCAATGTCATGAAGGCATTTCAAGAGAGAGAGACAAAAAAACAAGAAGTATGATCTTATCGTGGACTCTTCTCTTGCTGTGTCTATATCTGTGAAACCTACTTCGCATCACATCGTGTGCACCTTGTTTGCCTGGAAAGAGTCGTGCACCGTTGAAGGACTTGTACACACTTGAACAGGCTACGTTGGAAACGACAGATGCAATATGTATGTAGGGTGCTCAGTATCAGAGTGGCGTACTCATATCTTAGAGGGTGCTGAGAGCATCCAAACCTTCATTCAACAACGCAGTCCACCCAGCCATACAAGAGCTGAAAGGGGAAATTGTACGCGCCGCGAATGCAGTTCAAAGGGCAAATCGTTTCTCCGGGGTGAGAACGTGGTGTTAGATGCATCGACCAAGCGTCGACACGGTTCAGCAGGCACCAAAAGCAGCCGCTCAGAGAGAACCTTCAACAAAGGTCACTGCGAAAGAAGTCGAATGGCCCAAGCAACTCCTAACCCCGAGCGCTGCACTTTACCATACAGCAGAGTGACACTGGAAATTTGCAGGGGGCGAGACGGATATCATCTTCCTGCGTGTTGTTCACGTGTTCAGTTGGACCCTTCAGTTGGACCCTTCCGCCAACTCATTCTTGCTTTTAATGGGCCATCGAGTTGCGGAAATGTCAAAGGGTTGACCTGCGCCATGCCCTTTCGCTGTTGACAGCAGCCATTTAGGCGCCGTGAAAATTGGCAGCCCTACTTTAAATCGCAGTACGCGACACCGACCCCGTGAGGGCTCGGCCGCGTCCTGTAATTGCGTCGCTCCGTTAAAACGGCCCGAGAAGGTCGTCCCATAACGCACGTAGGACGCTGACAGGCTCACCATCATTTGGTCGCTCTCCCTGTTGGCTCTTCAACCGGTTACCTCGCTAACAGTTTCCTAACCTTCACTCTGAGGGAGCCCAGAGGTTGAGAATCATCGACAGGCTTTGAAGATGTTCTTTTCTCCGTTTCTCCTGAGGCCTCCCGAGCCTCTGGAACACGCCCAGCCTCCTCCCAATTGGCTGTCGTCCGTTCATTGGAAAATAAATGCTTATGTCATGGATTTTGTCCTTTTTTTCTTGTGTAGGCACCTTTGCAAGCGATGCCACATTCTCGGGAAAGATACCCAAGCTTCAGGCAGCAATCTAATTGCTGTGACAACCTTGTCACGACTGTCACACAAGGCTGTGTTGGCTGCTAATGTGTTGCCTGGGTTACGCTAGACCGTACTGAAGGCTACTGTAAACACTGTCAGAATAAGAGGGGTGTGTGTGAAGGAGTTCAACTGAACAAGTCACTAATACTCTGCTATACCCACTAGGATTGCTGGACTCAAACAGATACCAAATGTCTCGTCTTTGTCCAAACTGCTTGGCCAAGTTTTTAGACCATGGCCATGACAATACAAGAAAATGGTTAGAAAGTAACGTAATGTTGGAGCAATTCAAAGCCAATATTTGCCCTATCACCAGCCTTTTTACGGTCTACTCTTATCGGAGTGAAGGGTAAATTATTTAAAATGTTTGAATTCATAATTCAGGAGTACATATTCGAAATACCAAGCAAGCTATCTCATTCATAAAGATGGAGACACTTGACAAATTATTTAAATGTGCATTACCCTCTTTCTCTTTGACCTACATTGAACTGAGGGGGTGGGTGACTAAGAAGATTTAACAGTTGCTACGCGCATCAATAAACCAAGCATGCAAGGTAAACACAACATAAAACATACATCAGTTTTCATTGCTGAAATTTCAAGACTAGCATCGACCAAAAAGCTTATGGTGCAATCCATTAAATATATGAGAAACTAAAACTAATCCAATCCTCAATGAACAACACAACATATTTATACAGTATTTAAGGTGATTATAGAGTACATAACTGTTTTCATAAATGAACCCTTCCTCCAGCTGCCAAGCAGTCCATTTTCAGATGCATCCAGTGAGTTCCTTCCTGGGTTTTGTCTTATCGCAGACACTCCAGTTGAGATGACATCCTCAGCCTCGGCCTGGGTCAGGTGTTGTCTTTCAAGCCACAACACTCCTGTTACAGTTCCCTCCCACCCAACACCCAGCTATCCAGTTTCTACTCAGCTGAGCTCACCCTGACAAACATGCCTCACCGCAGAAGACCCAGAAATATCACCTGTTCCTACATCACCGACCCTGGACACTTTCTTCAGCGTTAGCTAACGTGGGAGGGATTACGCCTTGACCTGAACGCGACCGCCGCTCTAACCACACATGGCTACGGCGTGTCTGTTGGCAATTGCTTGTCTCGTGTGTGAGTGCTCACCTGCGAGAGAGTGTGTGTGAGTGTTTGGGTGAGAGTGCGTGTGAGTGTGGGAGTGCCTGTGTGCAAGGAACGAAGTGTGTGTGTATGAGAGAGAGAGAGAGTGTGAGAGAGAGAGAGAGAGAGAGAGAGAGAGAGAGAGAGAGAAAGTGTGCCCTTCGATGGGTTTCTGTTTGTGAGTGGCGTGATGCTTGATGAGTTTATACATGGCTCGGTTGGCAGAAACCATACAGTCGATTGTCTGCAGGGGTGGTTTTCCTAGCTTCTACTCCTCATTCTTCTTACCAAGATGAGCTTTCTCTGTGAGTGCTGGAACCTTCCATTTAGGTCAATTCACTGACCTACTTAGGAGCCAATGATGGTAATTATACATGGCAATGCTTACAAGTGCGGCTTCTTATACACATTGATGGGAGGCAGTGGGTGGTAAAGGGAGAGAAAGAGAGAGGTTAGAAATTCAGAGAAAGACTGAGGACAGGGAGAAAGCTGCATAAAAGGGTGAAATTGTTATTGCTCTTTTGACGTTCGATCAAAAGGGTAGCTTTGCATTTTCTAGGGGAGAATGAGACAGCTCGATTGTACTGGTTCATGTGATAACCGTGAAAACAGGGATCTCTGCGATGAGTCCGGGTGAGTCTCCTTTTGGGAAGGAAACACAAAGCTCTTCTTTCACGAGGTCCAACACAAAGATCAGACGTCTCCACAGTTCGCTTGAGGCAGATGTCCAGAGCTTCTTCAGCTCAAACGCTCTCCCAAAAACACGATAGCCTGATAAAGGAAAGAACTGAAGAAGAACTGACAGAGGAATTAACCAGGTAAAGGATATCAAGTCTACTCCCGTGGCAATGATTTTGTCGTATAAATTGCAAACATTTATTCCAATACGTAGACAACACGCAGTTTGCCATCTATCCTGATAAACGTGCGTTGAATGTTCAGTAGGACAGGAGAAGATGATCATTCTCAGTTTCAGTCACTCCAGTACGTTGAGTCTCTGGTTTCACAGTCACGTTAATGATCTGAAGTCAGTTCATAGAGTGAGGAAATAAAATCATTCGACCCATTAAAAGACTGGTCAGGACAACACAGGGTTAATCATGGCTACATGACCTGCTACTGTTTATAGTACAGAACTATATGACACAAAAAAAGAACAACAATGTAATTGCATTTACTGAAAAATACCCTTTGGCATACATTGGGTTGTTATTCACTTCAAAGTCCTTGGTGAAAAACAAATTCATAAAGTTTCTTTCTAATTACATAATGTGTGTTGACTCATCGTGGGGCGATGAAATGAAGGTTAATTATCTATTTATAAAATCAATAATTTGTCACTGATATGCACAGGTTTTCGTAAAGCTTCTAAGGGTGAGTCACGCCTGATAACTAACCTTAGCCAAGCTACAGTGTCAAGGTCTTTGTGGGAAAAAAATAACATTTTCTATTTTTATCTTGCCCAAAACAACTCACAGTCTGCAGCAGAAATAGATGACATAGAGTGCTCTGGCCCAACAATAACACAGTAGAATCTCCGCTCTACTCGACAGTGTCTACTCAACCCGTAAACGTACACGGAGGATGGAACAGAGTATATATCTGTCCTACGCGACAGTCTAACGTCAATTATATATATCTCAAAAGGTGGGAACAGGCTTCACATGGAGAGAGAGAGAGTGAAAACAGACTCAAATGCAGCGTTGCTTTGTGACATCTCTCTCCTTCCGTAACCAACGTCACAGTTCAGAGTCAAACCTGGGTCTCACGCCCACCCAGCCATCAAAGAAGGGCCATCTATGTCATCGAAGGGTGACATTTGGACTTATATATACCTGATATCTGTACTGTGAGCCATAGGTAGGATATCTCTATAAAGGGAACACAACAATGTCATTGGAAGGGACACTAGAGTAGAAAATAAACATCAGTGCGTTTCACAGCATATTGAAGTCATAGCTACAGTAAGTATACCAAGCACTTTTGGTCATCAACACAGTTTTCTCTATATGGAATTTGTATACCAGAGAGTATCATACAAAAGGTATTTGTCTTTCTATTATCAAGATAGTAACCATCAATCTTTGCAAAATAATGTTCTTTTTTTTGTTAGATTATGTTATTAATCTAAATAGTGCGAGAGGTTTAGCACCAAGTAAAAATACAATATTTACAGGAGGAGAAAAGTGCAAAAGAAAAAGGTTTGTTTCCACAGTTATGGTGCACAAGTCTAATATTTCACTATATCTTTACATGATAGCTATTTTATGTGAAAAGGTAAACATGTTGAATATAAACACGTATTCGACTCAAACTATAGTTTCAAAAGGACACTGGCACAATATCAATGCTACACCATTCCTTTCATGTGTCAGTGACAGAATGAGTGACAAAGAAAAATCTAATCTAAAAAACACTCAAAGGATTTGTGCTTAGGTGTGAGCGAAACACATGCCTGTTTGGTCAAATACATCTGGATATTGCAACAAAACACTCACATCACCGACCGAGGGTGGCTGTAAACATACTATCGTCAGAAACTGTAACAATTGCCCTCCCATTTATGTTGTTACAATGTCGCTAATATCCAGCGTACCGTGTCTATAAGAAGTCATTCCTTAAAAGCAGGGGTAGATGACGTCCCCTTATAGAAGATATTCCGGGTCGTATCCGGGCTGTTTCCTCTCTCCGGAATGAGGATGATGTTATTCCCTTTCCTCCGGAGAGTTGAGTCCCGACTGGACACCCCTGAGGGAGCCGTGTCCGAAGCAGCATAACCACCCCCACCCCCACTCCCCTCCACAGGGGTGACCCTTATGGTGGTAATGGGCTGGGTCTGGAGGCGCAGGTCCCCTGGGTGTTGACTCTGGATGGTGACCGGGGCGCTGCTGGCACCATGGGGATTTGGGGCCGTCCCTCGCTTCCTGTCCATGGTGCACTCTGAATTATCTGAGTCTCGGTTTAGGTCGTTGAGTTCGAATGACGGACGGGTGCCACACCCTCCTCCTCCTCCTCCTCCTCCTCCTCCCCCTCCGTCCTGGGACCTCCATCTCCACGAGCCACTCCCGTCCGCCGATGGAGCCTGGACCAGGGGCAGGTGGTTCTCCGGGTGGGCCTCCACCCTCACGATCGCCCCAGTGCTTCCGGAAATGCTTCCCACGGTGCTGCCCAGCGTGCTGCCTGGAGCGCTCGGAGGGTCCTGGTCGGTCAGGGAGCGATATCGACCCTGGCAGCTCCCTTCGCAGCCGATACTGCTTTCGTCCAGGCTCTTGGAGTGAAGGAGCCCCTGCTGTTTGGACATGGCGATGACCTGCATGATCCGGGGCTGGCCCGGTCCTCCTCCGTTAGCCCTGGATGGGGCGCCGGTCTTCTCGGCCGCCTTCATCCAGTTGTCGCGGGCGGAGCAGTTGGCCACGGCGGCCTCCTCCCCCGTGATGCTGGCGGACCTGGGGGAGGAGTTGTTGAAGTTCTCGTGGGTCTCCTCCGGGATGTGGACCAGCTGGGAGGAGCCGGGTCTGGACTGCATGGACACCCGCGCCCCTCCTGTCAGCCCGCTGCAGTTGCTAGGCAGGGTGTTGCTGGAGCCTGCTGCCAGGTAGGGGTGGGGGTAGAGGTGGTCTCCTCCGTTCATGCCCAGGCCCAGGCCCATGGCCGAGGGGTCGGGGCAGGACCGGAGCTCCATGCTGCCGTGGTGGTAAAGGTGCGGGGGCAGCGAGCTAGGGCCCTGGCCCCCCATCTCCGAGGAAGAGCAGGCGTCGGGGGCGTGAGGGCTCTGCAGGGATGACTTACGGCCGTCGTTCTTGCTCTTCCACTGAGAGAGCAGCTGCTTGGAGCGGCTGGAGTCCATGGAGGCGTGGATGGCGGCGCTGCGCCTGGCCGCGTCCTCCAGAGCAGCTGGCGTGTGCGCCCGAGGCAGGGTGTGGCTGAAGGTCACCAGGCTGTCCTTGCTCGGGGGGCCGCGGGGCGAGATCACCTCCACGTCTGCACTTGACCTCTTCAGGCTGCCCGCCGAGCTGGCTGGGTCGTTGGGGCAATGGTGGAGGTTGCGATGCAGGATGCCCTCTGAGTGGGAGGCGGACAAGCCGCCCCCGCCGCTGCAGCTCTTGGCCAGCAGGTGGCGCCCGGCCTCCTGGCTGATGTGGGGGAGGGTGCAGGTAGGACGTTGCGGTGGTGGGGGAGGTGGGTAGCAGATCTCCTCGTTGGGCTGGAAGTTCCCCACAGCATACATTCCCTGGAGAGGGGTTCCAGGAGGTACAAATGAAACTTAAGATCCCTGTCAAACAACCGAATCAAACGAGAGTGAGGCTCGTGTCACATGAGCCACAGGGTCAGATTCCTACCAGGTAGACGGCGATGCCTCCGCCGAGCAGGAAGCCCAGGTAGACATCAATGGCGTGGTTCTTGTACTGGACGATCCTGGTCAGGCCGCAGATGATGGCGCACATGATGAAGGAGAAGACCAGCAAGGGTTTCAGCAGCTTCGACGAGTCTGTCAGCGTGCTGTTGAAGTACATCTGAAGGGGGGAGAGAGAGAGAGAGAGAGAGAGAGAGAGAGAGAGAGAGGGTGGGTGGGTTCAGGCCATCTGGCTCGGCTACAGCTGCACGCGCTGGGACAGGGTGGAATGAGGTTGGAGGTAGGGTTCGCCTTTTAATGCGAGGCATTTGTCCCTGGTCACTTGAGGTGCATAGGGTGAGGGGGATGTGGTCCCTCTCTCTGTCTCTCTTCCTCTGCCTCTTTCTTTCTGTTTCTATTGCTCCCTCTTCAGTACTTCTCTCTCTTTCTCTTACTCTCGCTTTCGCTATTTTTCTTTCTTTCCTTTCTCACACTCTCTTTCTGTCCCTCTAGTCCCTCTGTGGTCCCTCTGTGTCATCTCCTTTCAGAAAAGGTCACAGTGTAGCAGAGTACTGTTTATATTTCACAACACATGAGTCAGCACTCTCCCCCATGGAGGCAGTATATTACAGTAGATTTATGGCTTCCAGCCCTCACTGTGGACACAGCAGTGCTCGGGATTCTGGGTAACGTGCCTCCTGCCACCAATTGCCCAGCTTCCCCAGCTTGTTCTTCAGCAACTATCAGCATGAACTCAATCTCCCAGCAGCCCACACAGGAAGTTACTGCCGCTGTGCTAACCTGGGAGGTCAATCTCGCCTCAGGAAATGAGAATTATGAGCCTGGTTAGGAAAACAGGCAATGACGATAGACAGGACTGATTTGCAGGCGAGCTACTTTAGACCACAGATGATTGAATCTGCAACACCCGGTACAATGGTTGATTGAATATTCCACATAAAGGCTTGCTTGAGTCATCTGCCAAGTGCAGCCAGCCAATCCAGAGAGGTTTTGAGATGGTGAGTAAGGGGGAGGGCTGGGGGACCGCGGTGCGTTTGCGACGGATAACTCACCGAGACGTACACCGCAGCGAAGGACGCCAGGGTGGCATGCTGCGAAGGGAAGGTTTTCCTGGAAGCGACAGACAAACAGAAATAACAATGTTGTCGCCTCAGCCCACACTTGGCGTGCGAGTCATTGGAAACATCAATATCACCCTCGCACCCACCGAATGAGATGCAATCGCAAAACAACATCCGAGAATACAGTGATTCACACACAGTGGAACAGACAAAACACAAACACACTCGCACATATAGAGACACGCACATACTACATATCACACATACACATGTAGTAGAGACAACTAGAGAGCCAGACACACATATGGAGGCAGGTAAGCACACACACAAACACACACATCATTATGAAAGTGCTCTAGATTCATATTGAATGCAGTGCTTGCATCATAGATGACTGCATGCCATGAAGAGCTTATCTCCAAAAGCTACATAACACCGTTGATAATGGAATTGAACTAGTGCTCCAGATATTCACTGAGCTACGTTTTAGAAGTAGCCTACTTCTCCCATGATTTGACCCTGTTGTTATTTGCCTCTCCCACTGATATTGTACACGCAGCACCTTTTGGTTGCAAGATCAAAATACATCTCGCAGAGCCTGGCCCACATCGTCGACTCCTCGTTAATCATTTACTCTCACCCCACCACAGAAGCGATCTCGGAGGACATTTAATTAGAAAAATAAGACCGGGGCTCTATGATTGACTTAGCTAAATGAGCGCCGCTCAGACTTACGTCTTCACTGACGCATTGACTATGTGCAACCCTCTAACGTGCAAGACAATTCAACTGTTTACCACGCTGGCGTCTGTCTAGCGCGGCCTGTGGTTAATTAGCGTAGCAATACAGAGGAGCGCAGCGTGTTTACGCCTCCGGCTGAAACTTGCGCGGAGGGTTAAAAAGGTTCAGGAGGAATTTAATGGTCTGTCTCGCCGTTCCCCGTCTGTAGCGAGGATGGATGTGACGCTTGACGGTGCGCATCCGTCGGTAGAATGCCAAAGCGCGTCGGGGCGGTTTCGCACACAGGTGAGACGCATGAATCAGCAGGACAACTTGGCATTTTGTCTTTCACGGCAAGGGAAAAAGGGGTAAATCGATTTATTCTGAAAGGCACTATAGTGGCAAAGGAGATGCATTAAGATGGACAATATACGATGAATGATCCGGTCTAAACTACGGTAGTAGGCTCTGGCTATTATTCAGAAACACAGGCTGATGTCTTATGTTCGCTTCACATAATACTAGGCTTTGAACGAAAGACTTCAGAGTTAGAACACAGATGGTATTCTATCCAAAAGGCCAATTCAGTTCTTCTATTAAGAATTCCACGGACTTTGTAATTATTGAAGGAAGCTCATTTGGACCGTTGGTCTCCTAAACTAAGACGGTTGAGCGTGAGGAGCTATTTACCGATGTGCTTCAGCATATTTTTCTTTGAAAGAGACCTCATTAGGAAGAGCAAAAGGGCTTCTCTTCTTCCGCGCACTCACTGTTAGATACTAAAATAGACTTGTCTAGTCCTGCGTGTTTCAGTATGAAAATAGAACTGAGCAACCAGAACTGACATTGAGCTAAATTCCCTCATAAACAAACCACCCCGGAAAACCTGGTTAATTTGGCATTCCAAGCTTCTCTGAAATCAGGCTAAAAATGGCCCAGTAATTGGAAGATTTTTCTTAACTCACGTACAGAACCAAGACCTAAATTGGCTGCAGATAAAAGCCAGCATAGATACAGACCCTATTTTGCTGAAGCTGAATTCGTAAAACCTGGTAATGCTCACTGTTCGAAATAGACCCCTTTGAGTAATCTCATCTCACCACGTGCCCAGTCATCCAAACCACCTCAAGTTCTTCTTTGAATAACACAAAAAAGTGACAAACAGGAGTTCACAGGTAAAAGTTGAGAGGTCAGTGTCCCACCTTCCCTGGTTGATGATGGCGAGGTCAGCTCCGGAGCAGATGTCCTCCAGGATGTAGGAGTTGTGGTCGCAGGTCAGGTTGAGGGTGGTGTAGTTGGGCTTGCACACGGTCAGGAAGTAGGGTGCATGGTAGCCCGTGGCCAGCTGGACGATGTCAGTGATGAGAGCCGTGGCACACAGGCCGAACACGTGCACCCCTAGACGTTACGCACACACATGAGCACACATAGACACACATCACATGCTCACGTCACACACGCACACACCACATACACACTCGCCACACACGAACACCGCACACGCCATGCAACACACCAAATTCCCACCACTCACAAGCACGCATCAACACACGCCACACAGACACCACACACACACACAACACATGCACAGCACACAAATGTGCACACAGGCACACGTCATCATGTACGCATGTAACACAAACACACAACACCATCTTGTCAGTGCCACTCCCCCGTCATCACATGTGTTTAAGCATGCATAGCCAACAGGGTCACCCCTCTGAGCCGTCTGCTGGCTTAGCTGATGGAGAGAGGGGGACTGTCCAACCTACCGACAAACCTGACCACTCGTCGGATGAAGGAGTTGAAATTGCAGCCGGCGGCATTGATATCTGCCTCGGCTCCAACCCCCCCGTTCTTCCTCCGGGAGAGACAGCAGAACAGAATCCCCTCCCCGATCATGATCTGACGAAGAGAGACAAGCGCGCCAGCCGTGTCAGAGATACCGTACACGCAGACAGGCTAAAGACATCAGGTCCCCTCCCTCCCCACTCCGTTCCCTTTCTCGCTTCAGGTTGATCTCTCCAGCTCCCATCTCTCTTTGTCGAAGGGGGGGAGGGGGGGAGGGGTAGATCTCACTACCTCAGCTGGGAGGTTATGAGGAGGACAAGATACTGTTGCAGCACTGTGTGCTCACATAACGAATAGCCCAGCTTTACTCTCATGCACTGGTAAGATCCCTGGCTTTACCAGTGGGATGAGCGCAGCAGGCTGGTTCGGAACAGCGGCAGGCTAGCAACCTTTGCTAAAGCCAGACTTGTATCACTTTTCAGCGACAAGATAATAACCATTATAGGAGCAGCTGCTGGAATTTGGAGATATGGCCGCCGTTTTGGGAACGCAAACAGTTGATGGATGCGTTCCAGGACTCAAATTGCTCAACGGAAAACAATGGGCAGTGGGAAATGTTGTGACAGCATGTCGGGCGCTCTGACAGGATGTCAGAGAGCTCTGCAATGTCCACACACACACACACACACACACACACACAGCCGCCCTTTTCTGACCACCTTAAGTACTCTCCTGCTGTGTCTGTCCGTCAATACGAATCACAGTTACCAGAGCTAAGACAACTTGATCGATCACACGACATCCCTGTCATTGCGGACTGGATTACAGACGCAACTTTAAAAACCAATGTGTCAGACATTTCCCCTGTCTTCTGAGGGGTTCATAATGGCGCTATGTGCTGGTATAAGGGCATCTGTGAAGCCATCTGTGGTAATGCTTGTAGAAAAAAGGGCCATGTAAATATCCCTTTTGATTTGAATATGACCCGCATCATTTTGTCATCTTCATAGGTCATGGTATGTCAACACTGATTTGAGTTCTTTGGCACACGGCACCTTATCCAACCTACTGTACTGTACGTTGTTCTAGAGGAGTTTTCTTTTCCAGTGGGACAGCCTGTTTGATGTCAGCGGGGATCGGCTCCCTGGCCTGGATGGCAAGGTATTATGGGTAGTCGCTAAGAGCTTATTGAAGCCTGCCTTCAAACTGTGACTCGAGCCTGTTCCAAGATATCACACTGCTATCGCCATGGCAGCTCCTGCTCACCATCTGACTGGCTTATTGATCCAATAACGCAGACATGAAATATGTCTCCTCTTTCTTCCTGGTTTTCACCTGTCCCCACCTATTCTCAAAGTCCACCTGATGAGGATGACAGACTCTTAGGAAGATGGACTGAGAACACCAGGAATCAGGGGACTGATGACAGACTTTCCAGTCTTGGAGCAAAAACAAACTGGCTGAGTGGTTGGAGACCTGGCTACCTGCACCCACACACGCAGACACACACACGCACCAACTCAATCCATTATAGACGAGATACCAATACCAGGGGCATTGTAAAAGAGCGATTCGAACAAGCAATTTCTGGAAAGCTGATCAATTATCATTTCTATCTTCAGATTTTACTTCAGCTGACTGGATTGGGGTCGCAAAGGGAATATCCAGTTATTGCAGTGTTTATATGCAATCCCAATAGGAAAGCCTACTATCAATTTGCTTTATTTTCTCATTTCTCATTTAAGTTGAGAGATAGGTATCGATTCGATCTGTGAAGGAATCTGCAGTGAGACCAATATTACCTCCCAGCTTCAGGAAGTTCGACTTGCCTCTCATGTATTCAGGAAGAGGATCGCAAAAGTTTTAATGTATAGGACCGTTTGACAGTTGGAGATTCCAAATCACCATTCTCAGAGGCACCTGTCTCCGAAGCATTTAAAGGGCCCCGCTTTTAATTTTCACTTGGTTCAGAGAGAATAACACATGAGCACATCTCAGTCATCTTGACACTTTTAAAACAGAGGAGCTCAGCTCCCGGTACTGAAGGACCATCGGAGCGTGAGGCAATCAACACATTTCTGCATGAGCAGGCTGCCAACGCACATACACACACATACACACACATCCTTCTCCCTCTCACCCTCGTACTCTCTTCCAACCTTCCAAACTGCAGTTCTACCTCACACACCTGACTACGGTAGATAAGAGATTTCCTATCAGGCAGTCCGCTTGAGCACCAACGATTTCATGCCACAAACAGATGCTCATGCACCCTACAGCTGCAGCTGACATTCTTTCCTCGCGGCGTATCCTATTGTCCACCCCCCTCCACATCGATTCAAGTGCGTGGGGAGTGGCGTCGGGTACTCTCATCTGTCCTGTCCGTGAGGACCGCGCTAAATCTTTCTTTAGGAGGAAGGGAACAAGGGGAAATGCTGAGTGCGTTTCCGGCTGGAGCTGTTAAAGGCTATGTTGCCCTATACAAGACAGCCATCAAGTTTAGGACTCGCATTCCCATGATGCCTGGGGGTGGGCGGCAGCTGACAGTTGCAGTGCCGGAGCGTGCACGCCCTGGAGAACAGTTCTGACAAGACAAGCTTGGAGACCGCCAGATCCCCCCGCTGTCTGTTGCTAGGAGATCTCAGAGCCTGAGATCACTGAAAACATTTGAATACTATACACTCTTTACTGGATGAATGTAGGTAGGACGTTAAAGGGGGCTATAGTGACAGGATAACAGGGCATGTGGGCGGAAACTTCCAACTGCAGATCGTTTTCCACTCTGTGATCCATACTTTTCCCTGTGCCTATCTGAGCGTTTGCGGATCGATACAGAGTTGAGCCAGAGAGCTTGAAATTGCGGGATCATGCGTTTCCAACATTTTGGTTGGGCTGAGGCCTGCAGTCTGACCCTATCAGAAGTGGTTCAGTGATAGGCTCAGGCTTTTGTGGGCTTTCTGCGGGCGCTGGAAGCGGTTCCATGACTCACCCTTTGGAACCTTTTGGAGATCTATGGAAGAAGACGACCAGGGGCCCAGAGAAGGCACTGCTGGTGGCTAGGAGACAGAATACCCTGCTCTTTGTCGACTGACCCTCCCACCCTGAGGACGTGACCGTGACCATAACCGTTCACTGAACAATGACAGTGAACCAGCCCTTGAGGACGCCCTGGGATTGTCACCTCCTAACCCTGACAAGACTACTCTGTCCTGGTGACCACTTCTTAACCGCATGACTCCCTCGCCGAGGTCATAGTGTGTGTGTGTGTGTGTTTAGGGTGCAATGCCCAGCGTCTGACCGTGATGGCGGGTCCGGAGAAGGCCAGAGAGAGCAGCATGAGGAGAGGGATGACCTCGTGGGTGGGGTCGATGTAGGGCAGGCTCAGGCTGCGGTCGTTGCAGATGTAGCCCGACCGCACAGGCTTGAAAATCTCCGTCAGCTCCACGAAGTAGAGGCTCACCACCGACGACACCAGGATGGGGAGCTCAACGACACAACAAACAAGTAAACACACAGAAAACAGACAGAAAAGAGGAAACCGTTAAGGTCCTGTGTTTATTTTTTGGGGGGAGGGGGTGAGACTTCGTCATGGTTGCTGGACCAGAAAGAACTGCTTTCTTGCGGATGTCACCTAAGGGACGAGAGGTTCATCTGCTCGCTCCCAGCGTCTCTACGACAACACCCGGGGTGGCGGGGTGAGCTTGAGGCGCAACACAGATCAGTCTTATCAGAACGAGAGCAACCCTCGCTCATGGCTCATTCCTAACAAATGAAAACGGACGCAAACAGTGGCGGCGTCACCGGCTGGAAAATGAATCGGCACCAAGAAACACAACGCGGTCGAACTAATTGTTCCGTTTCGATTTGTAAGCTCTCCGCAGGCGTACTGAGGAGACGAAGCCGTGTCGCAACGTGTCGTAAAAGAGAGCTTTTGGGGAACTTTGGGGAAAGTGAATTCCCTGGTTCTGACAGGGCCGGCTGCATTGCCAGGCTCATTTCCCAGAGTCCTGTCACCATGTCTTCCTGCTCAGCTCAGCCCATTCTCTAGAAGAGCTCTCCTGCGGTGTGAGCCCAAACAGGATATTCCATCACTTCAGACACTTCAGATAACACCAGCGCCAAATGACGAAGAGGCTCGACCAACAATAAAGTTGGATTCAAATCAGGACCCAAATTGTCTTTTACTTGATTTATGTTGAAATAAAAATGTTGCAGAGTTGGTCTGGTAGACGATGGGTTTATATCTCTGCTAGAGATGTCCTTTTTGGACTAATGGTAAATTGGGTGATATATATCAACGAAACTATCTATAAAATGTAAGAATGAAGGTAATGTTTGCACCTGAGGGTAAAATAAATCTGTACCAGTCTGAACTGTGATATAACTGAAAGTGGCAAAAAAATAAGCAAACGTTTAGCGGCACGGTATCGAATGTGGGCTGCAATGTAGCTTGGTGTCTGCGCTCAGCCCCAGGCAAACATTTATGCTGCTTTTTCCAGATTCATAACTCTGTTTATTAAAACACGTACAGAGTATGGTTCACATTAAATCCTCTTAAAAATCCCCATTGTATGGTATTATAGTTTTGATTGTTGCCTCAAACCGACGCTACACAAATTCAAACATCAAGGGTAGTTTATTTGAAATAGCTTGCTCGTTTTTCTGTATTACCAACTGTCTGTAGAATAGGCCTTTTCCCCCACTATTTCCCCTTTTTTTCCCTTTCAAGTTAGCCCCTGTAGTCCTTCAGGGTTTAAGTTGGTTCCAAGCATATGCTAATCTGTAGGCATTTAAGAAACCCTCTACAAAAGTGCTTGTAACAGTGGCTTCACAAATGTAATGCTTCCAGCTTTGATGCAATATCGTTTTTGATGCCGGTGTTGATGGCTGACATGAGCCGCCACTAAATAAGTTCCTGATGTGATGGGATATGGAACAGTTGTGTGTGAATCAAACAAATCGTCTTGTATCTATCCATAACTCTATCCATCTTTTCCTTTATTTATCCATCACTTTACACCCCTGCAGTGTAGCACTTTCTGTAGATCAGAAAGCACTTAGCCAGCAATATTCTTCGTCCAGTGATGTTTAATATTTATGCCTGGTATATATTGAATCTTGTTAGCCTATTCCATTGCTGGGAAATGCTTCATTATCGCTGAATTCAGTCAAAACCTACTTATGAGTATAATAACTGATGTTGCTTGGTGAGAATGTTTATTTGTGGGTATACTGGCATTTTGAAATGGTTTGAAAGATTACACTCCCTTCCCCTTCCATCTCCTAACCTGTCTCACTCCATCTCTTCTTCTTTGTATCCTGCTTTTATTTCCCTCCGCTCCTCTCCTTTCATCTTCCTCGTCTCCTCTCCTTTCCTCTGCTTTCCTCTCCTCCCCTCCTCTCTTCTCCCCCTCTGTTCAGCTCAGCGCTCGGCTACTTCCCATCGACTCCACTCAGAGTCTCCTCTTTTCTCTCCTCCCCTCCCAGCAAGCCCTCTCCCACTCTCCTCCCCCTCTCCTCCTCTTGGTCCATACCTCCCCTCTCCTCCATGCTGTGCCCACAGCGCTGAATCTCTCACGTTCAGCTCCGGCAGGCTGGCAGGAATATAGGTCAGAGGTACCGGTGGTGGTGGTGGTGGGGGTTACGACACACGTTGCCCTGTCTTATGGAGACGAGAGGCAGCGCACCTGTGCGGTGCATGTACATCCCTCTCTAAAGGTACAAAGTGTTATCAAAATACTAAAGCCCCCCCCACCCCCCCCTAAAAAACACGAAAGAACCGGAAGCGTTCTAATAAACTTTCACCGGCTACAAAAGGGCAATGAGGCTTGGGCTATTTTTCTGACGTGGCGGTAGTCATTAAAAACACCTGGGGAGTGATGAGTTTACTGATGCGGTTCCTAAGATCCCCAGGTGTGCCGCGTAATTGAAATCCCCGAGTCGTCCTTCTGCCCTCATCACGCAGAGCCAAGGCGCTAGGAGGGCCTCCGATGTCCCTGGGAGAAGGGACCCATACCCGGTGTGATTATAGAAATGAAAGAGAAGCGGAGTGACAGCGGAGTTTGAATAATGGATGTATACAAATGGAAACGAGGGCTAAGGCTCAGTTGGCCGGCGGCTATTTTTAGAGTTCTGGTGGCGGTATGGATGAAGGATGCTCTTCGTGAACACGCTGGAGCTGGAAGTATCGCCGGGGCTGTCTGAAGTTTTGCTGGGTGTCTCACACTCCCGGAGACCTGTTAACGCTGTCATTAAACCCCAGTGATGCATTTGGAAACTCATGAGCCCCTACTGCAGGAGACCGGAAGAGAAATAAGCAAAGAAGTGAGAGAGAGAGAGAGAGAGAGAGAGAGAGAGAGAGAGAGAGAGAGAGAGGGGGCGATAAGGAGAGAAAGAGATAGGGATGAAGAAAGACTGAGACGATGCACAGCAGCTGAGACAAAGGGTGAACGAGGGAAACAATATCCCATCAATAAAGGGATCTGGGATTCGCCTAATGCGATTCCTCCAGACCTCCTGCTGTGTGCTGCAACAGCGTCAATTGTACGGACAGTCTCCTCAATCCAGCCTTCTTTGGAGCGCATGTTTCATTCCAGTGAGGCAGTCCCACTCATCCACTGATACTGTGGCCCATTGCCCTACATTTGCTTCAGCTTCCAGCCCATCTACGGCAGCATAGTACAGGTCTTTCCTCAGTCTGAAAGCATGGCTCACAGTTGAGTAAAGTTGTTTATTTGTATGTATTTTACTCAGGCATACTTTTAAGACTCTGCCCTTATGCTACTTGCACAAGTTGTTTTCGATCTGCGTCTGCTAAAAGAATAAACGTTCATGTCAGTATAATGTACTGTTACGGCTTCCCAGCCCTGCTCATTTAAAGTTAGGTGAGGGGTTTTAGTGAAGCTTGGGGACCAGTGTTACAACAATAGGATCTAAGAATTTAATCAGTGAAAAGTAAATTCCTATGTGTAGCTTTTGATTTAATCTGCCAAGTGAGAAGTTCTTGGCGATGTTATCTGAAATTACTGACTGTGGGCTTCACGCTTCAATTAGTTTCACACTAGGAAGAAGATTAGACCCAAGGCAAGTCGTTTGTTGTTGTAGTACTGGCGAGAAATTTAGTATAAATATTGGTGAATTAACGATCCTGTGTTTGAGTCATACAACCATAATGAAGGTTTTGGAACATTTTGGCTCTTGAAGAGTTAGCCCTGATTTGATCACGAGTTGTGTTTGGCAGGACTAGTGGAGCGGCAGCACTTCAGTAGACTTGAATGAGGTAGGAATGAGACGTGCGACTCTCACATGGACATTTGAGCGAACTTGACATGCGAAACCCGCTTGGCTCAGGGAGCCAATGCCAGTCTTTGAGCCTGAAGCACTCTCCGAACAGCACTCTGTTCATCACGCTAGCGTGGTTATCCAACTACCTCTGGTACACAGCCATGGAGGACAGACTGAGGCGACCGACTCTGATCTCTCAACCCCATCTAATGTGACGGCTACATGGGGCAGATGATGGTTGGCAGAGACCGGCTGAGCCAAAACAAAGCGTGAATCTAAGATCGGCGTATTCTACAACATCACCTAAACTAAGTATTCATGAATGAATGCCATGAACACAAACCAGTCCGTAGAAATCTAATTATTGAATTGTAAACTCTTAAAATGTTCAGTGCTATGCTATAGGAGGTAACGATTGTTTTACTCACAACACTAACATAGAGACAACAGCAATGAATGACAGCTAACACATCCGAGCAATTCAGTCGGAGACATCTAATCTTTTTTGTCTCGGGATTCGTTTGGATCACAGCATGTTGCGTAATCGATTAAATATACATCCAGTACAGGTCGAATAAAACATGCGGACTATTAGGCAAACCTCAAGTGATTTCAGCGGCACTTGATTGACATCACAACTTACCTCCACGAAATAGAAGCAAGGCAACAAGCTAACGCTGTCTTTGGTCATAATTCCTTTCGGTCTTTCTCTCGATGACATTGTTAGGTCTGCACTGTCGTTTCTCGTCAACAAACAGCCGTAACCTGTTGGGGGGATGCTACAATGTCGGCCGCTGTCACGTCTAGTGTTCCAAGATCATATGCGAGCGTCTGCCGCTTGCTCCATTCTGGATTGTCGCCGGGGTTTAATTCAAATGCACCGACCGAGCCAGACGATATTTTACTAGCGACACACAATCGTCAAAATCTCACTCGGTGTTATCGTGAAAATTGCCGTAGGAAACTCGCGGTCCCTTCATCTTTTCGTATGACTTCACTGACAGTTGCATCGCTGGGACCAGAGCGTGTAGAATCTGGGCTACATGTCATTTGTAGGGGGGCTCCACGGTGCGTGAGAAAAAGGCGCAGGCGCACTGAGGACCACATAAACTCAGAAGGCATTTGATAATGAAACTGGAATAAATAAAATCGTTAACATCGGTCAAAAACCAAGTATAGTGCACGCACGACTTCTTGATTCACAGAGTGGGCAAATTGCTGACGTTAAGAGTAGATATAATACAGGAGAAAGCTTGAGTCACAGTGATTTATCAAACAAAATCAACACTAGATAGAGACGTGTGGTCGTTTAACAGATAGGTTCGCGCCTGAGTAGTAAACAGTTAATTATGTTTTAGAACCTTTGACAGTTCATGACAAGATAGCGTCAGGGGCCAAGTGATAGACAGTGATCGCTGTCCGTGGTGCTGAACTTGACCGCAGGCCAACATTCTAGTAATCATTTAACCCATAGCTGATCACTTGATCTGGATTCAGCGCACACTCCTCCATTATGTTCATAAAGTTATTTTCTTCTCATGTTCGACATGAATGCGACGTAACTGTGTATTAAAGTTCATTAAGAATGCATACTGCAAACTACAGTGCTGGCCCACGAGCCTAGAAAGCGAACACCACCGTGCATTCTAGATGTGTAGGTTACCCGAACAGGAGACCTATTACTCGAATAGGGGGGCTGGGGCTGAGGGGGAGTTCTAGAAGTCATGAGGGATGGAGTGGTAGGAAATGATCTGGAGACGCCACCAGCTTGTTCTCCGTTCCAGGACCGGTCAAATTCGGCAAATAAGTGACCCGAATCGCGCCTGCGCACTGGCGACTGAGCTTCATGCTGCAAGGTAATTAACAAAACAGACACAGAAAGTATCGATGGAATGACTTTATTTCGTGTAAATACACCGCAACACGTATTTGAGACCGAAATGTATACCGGTGGATGTTAATAGCGTAACCCAGTAGATTTACAGATGTGTTTATGTATAATTCGGGCTCCAGTTTCTCTGTTGTTGAGTCGCTAAAACTCCTTGAGCTACCCAAGGTAGGACTTATCGACTCTTATGCTACAATAAAAGCATTTAGTGATTGTTTTAGCACATTCTCTCAAAACGTGGGCTTGGCATTACCCATTTCGCAGAGAGATGGGAAACTGGGGTGCACTGCAATACTTGTGACAAAGACTCCTTTATATTTCTTGCTAACTAAGTGTGTATGTATTCAACGACCAGAGCAATCATGCAGCAGTCGTATGAGAAACAGTGTGATGAAACGGCACAGTTATTCACAGACAGGTTCATTCTGACCAGTGGCACTTCTATACGTCGGATTTCTGTGATTATTGTTGGACGAATGCTATATCAAACGTCTCAGCTCCTTGCAACACTTGTATACTGCATTATATATTTACAGTAGTCTACCTTGTCCTTGTTTTGCCGATGGCGTCGTTGTCAAGTTTCCTTGAGTCAGTAGTTGACATTTTTTATGGTATCTTATGAGACACTTTGAAAAGAATTAGAATTAGAATTAGAATAACGTCCCTCTTCAGGCAGTCAGTGGCCTGTGCAGAGCTATTGCTAGAACGGCCTGTTTAGTATGCGAAGCGTCAGACTGGGGCGCCAAATGAATGCATGCTGTGTACTAAGCTAGAAAGGCAAAATGTCAAAAGGGAGCAGTCTAAGGCATAGTGTGGCAGTGGGGCTAGAGTTTTGGAGCAATTTTGGAAAGGCGTTCACAGTTACAAGAGCGTACAAAAGTTGTCAGTAGTTTTTTAAATGTACCAATAGAGGTAAACTACGCTAAACTACGAGGAAGATACTTGGACACGTTGTAGTAAAACGGTGACATTGGAAGTGTACTCATAGTTTATGGAGGATATCAAAATGACTAACATTCTCTGTAAGCCTTTCACTCTGGTTTATGTGTAATTCAAACTCTGGAACCAACTATTTGCTCAACAAAGTCTAAATATGTTCACTGTATTGCTAGACACTGTTTTGTTTGCTGGTAGTGACATCTAGTGGATCTAATGGTGATGTCAGGAGACAATGTGGATCTCTGACCGGTAAACCCACTGCACTTGAGCACAGGAAGCAAACGTTTCACATTTGCGTGGTAACAGTCTCCATCTAGTGGTTAGAAATGGAAACGATAACAGTGTGAGAGTTCGAGGGAGCGCTCCTAGAAAGGGTTAAGTCATAGGCACGGACGTAAGACTGGTTTGGATGTGGCTGTGGATGGTTAATATTTCACCCCCCCCCCATCTGACAGTTAATGTGAAGGCCAGGTGTATGGAAACATGCCCCCAGAGAGACAGCAGCACAGAGGTCACAAGAAGTTCTGGAAGTCCAAGTCTTTGTTAGCGGAGGTGAGTATCCTCGATTTCATTTCATATTCCACATTTTCTTTCTACTCCCATGGTGTATTTTCTTATCTTCCACGGCGTTTTCTCTGGCGATTCATGTGAAAGGTTAACCCGAGGACCTTCTACAGTTAATATTCATTCCAGCGTATGTAAACTTTAGAAAAGGCATCCTTTTCATTTCCTGTGTCGCTCTTGAACGTAGCATCATATTAAGTCAGCTTGATTCAGATAATGTGAGGGAGACAGAGAGAGAGAGAGAGAGAGAGAGAGAGAGAGAGAGAGAGAGAAAGAAATGGGGGGGGGCATTATGTGAAAATGTTACGGTGTATTAAGCAAGCAGCCTATTAAAGATGAAATGTTCACCTGTGAAGGCTGTTTAATCTGTAGTCCATTTACTACAGAGCATGGAAGAGCATACATCGCCATAACCGTGATTGGCCGACGCACAGAAACCATTCCGGCTAATCATGTGGCATTAGTTTTGGAAATGGCTGTCCTCCCCCTCTCAATTTACTGGAATTATCTTTCACCATCGCTACACTTGGCAGACGCAAGTTTATGCCATTTACTTTGTGTGACTGTCAAATGAAGTTACTTTTATGGCGGCATGAAAGGGCCGTTAGATATGGTGATGCATACGAAGGGGTTTACGCAGCAATGTATAAAGTGATCATTTAACAGCTGGAGTGTTTATTTGATTAATTGAGTGTTCAAATAGGTCCACTCACATCTTTAGCAACACTCCTGATGTGAAACGAATACTTTGAGATTTTGAATTCAAGATGAATTGCTTGAATAACAAATGACGATCGCACTTTGCACCAACCTTCATTAGTGAGTTGTTAGGGGTTTTTGTGATTCTATAAGAGGGTTGTGTGTCCGCTGTTTGTGAATGGTACAAGAGGAGAGCCTGAGGACCTGTAAGCCTTTGTGCTCTCTGCATTCTGCAGCTCCCCCTGTCCTAAGGACCAAAAGGGCCCCACCTTCAACCCTGAAATAAAGCAGGTTCATTCCATTTTTAAGCTGTACCCGTTTGGGCCCCAAAATACGCAGTGCCTATGCATAGTTTCGGGTTATTCTGGCCCCCGAAGAGAAGGGCTTAACACCAGTCTCCTTCTATCTGTGGTGTGTCAGCGCTCTATACCTCCGCCGATTACATTTTTCTTGTCAATTAACTGTCAGGATGTTTGTTGTTACAAATTGTTCTTTGTGATCAGAAAGTTTTGCTCCCAGACGTTCTTATCCGAAGCCAGCAAAGCAAGCAGTCCAAGGGTCGAGTGTGTGCCAAAGCTTTCTGCAGTATTCAGTGGTCAGAGTCAAAGACCAGACTGCATTTTGCTGGCCGCGTCTACCACACCTCTTATTCAGCACTTCAGTCGTGAGACATTACGGTCCCGCAGATTCTAATCGGCTCTCCCGAAGCAAATCTCTGTTCTTTCATTCTCTTCATCTTTCGGACTCCTGTCTTGTTATCGTCAATCTCATTTTCCCTGGCTCCCTCGATTTAACACGAGCGCGCGCGCACACACATTTGGACACGCTCTCCATTCTCATGTCTGTGCCTGCAATGGCTGTTTAAACCGAGGTCTGCTGGGGCGACACAGCTGTTTGTTATTGCAGTGACACTTGTTGACTGTGTGTGTGTGTGTGTGTGTGTGTGTGTGTGTGTGTGTGTGTGTGCGCGCGCGCATGGATGTACTGAGTAACTCCAGCCAAGTGCTGATCATCATCATTACCAAAACAACCAGTCTGTAACCCCGGTAGAACTCTGACAAAGAGAGTGTTTGGTGAGTAGGACTTTTGTCGGTATTTCAAATCTAACATTCGAAACTCATCTCCTTTGGGTCTTTGCTGTGCGGCTGCTGTCCAAAACACAGCGGTGAATTCAATCGGGATATTTCCAAGGGCTGGCGTTATAAGAAACTTACAAAAAATATTCTCCAAAATATTCATGGTTGGTGTATTGTCGGTTAAATGACTTGTGAAAAGCATTTCCCAGAGATATGTTCACGTTTGCACTGACTCGATCTACAGGCAATGTTGAGTGAACTACTATACTCATCCACTAGATGGCAGACGGTTCTTTTTCATTGCTCTACCTGTCACCTGCCACTTACTACCCCTGATAAACATATTGGCTTTACTTCCCCTTGAACTGCGTAGTCTTTTAACCTCCGTAACCCCACATTAAAATTGTATCTCGCCTTTTCACCACCATACTCACTAACTTTACAGTCTGCGCATTCGTCCTGATATGAAAAAGTGATGGGGTACAAAACGTTCGCAGGTCGTTGGATGATCCCCGCGACTTCACGAGACATGACTTCACTTCCTGTGCCTAGCCCTCAGTGGAGCGGAAGAACAGTTCCCTCCAGCCTGCCTTGCGCTGCGTTGTCTAACCTGCGTTCGCGGTGAGCAGAGCAGACGCCTCGTCAGAGCTAGCTGCTGTGGCGGTCAGTCATGAAGCAAGCAGTTGTTAGTTAGCAACAAGGGACTTCCTGTGCTTCTGAGGGTTGAAGGAGTCATTTATGAGTGAGTCAGGATGTTTGTTATTTCACATTGTTTGTTGTGATCAGAGAGTGTTGCTCTGGTGTAGCTGGGACCCAAGCACACTGTCAAGTTTGTGTTCTGTTGACAAACACACACATCCAGACCCACCACCACCACCGCACTTGCACGCAACTTCACGCAGTGAAATTAAGGATCAAGATAGCGTTGTGATTTTGATTATTAGTCTTCTCACTACAGAATATGACAGGCATTGATGCAGGTGGCCCGATTTAGCTCTTTACGATCATGTTAATTCAACCTTCAGTTAAATGGCTTGGTTTGCGTTGACACAGTTTGTATTTCATAATTCTAGTAGTCAAATCATTCCCAGAAAGAAGAAAGACAATTTCTAAACTTTTGGTTGAGGCTGGATCAGGATTAGGGAGATGTTCAAAATAATTTTCTCAACCTTTTCATATTCACCGAATGCTTGCGTCGATGTGTCACCGAGCTGAGCGTGTAAAGTAAACAGTCAAAGAATGATCTGCAGCACAGCATTCAACATATTTGCATGTATTAATAATTGAAGGTATTACGACCCCAGGGATCGGCTTGATGAGGTTGATCTAGTTTGTAATTATCTTCTCATCACTCAGCTGGGACAAGTTCCTGCAATGATGGGAGGGGGGCAGGATGGGGGGAGACATAGAGAGAGGCAGAGAAAGCGGGAGAGCTGAAGAGAAGGAGGAGGAACAAGAAAGAGAAAGAGGGAGAGAGAGAGAGAGGCGGAGTGAAAGGGGGAATCAAGACAGCAGGAAGGAGGACAACGTACCTGTTCGTTGACGTGCTGGAGAGCCGAACACTTGTCCTAGTTATCTTATCCACGTTCCAGGACAGATGTCAGGAATGAGCGACACCTACATGGTTTCCATCATTTATTGATGTGCCTTTCATTTAGCTTTAATTGGCCTCAATTAATCTTTCATGACGTGGCTATGACATGTAGTCATAATCATTCTGGAACTGCTTTCTACAGTAGTACAGTACGCTGAATAAACACGAAGAAATCATGTCTAAAACTGATTTTGTTGCCACAACTGCCCCGATATTTTGTTTGGGGTAGTTTATATTCAACAATGCGGATAGGTCACAGACACACTACAGACACTAATTACATCTGACAGGTGTGTAAGTCTGTATTTTATTTCTTTTACCCTCTCTCTTTCTCTCCTTCTCCCTCTCTCTCTCTCTCTGCCTCCCATCTCTCTCTCTCTGCCTCCCATCTCTCTCTCTGCATCCCATCTCTCTCTCTCTGCCTCCCATCTCTCTCTGAGAGCTGTGGCCGGTAGTTTTCTGACTTTTACTGCCTCTTGGTCTGCTCAGATTGCCACAAACAGTTTCATTCAAGGCATAAGGCTGAACAGGATTCCTTCAAGTCTAGCTGGGTGCGCTGAAGACAGTGCATAAATTTCTTATGAAGCGTGGCACGCCAGATAAGCTTGGGCTGCTTGAAGCGTGCTACTTTGAAGTTTCTCGTTCATATTTCTTTCTCTCTCTCTCTTCCTCTCTTTCTCCCTCTCTCTGTCTTCCTCTCTTTCTCTCTCTATCTCTCTCTCTCCCTCCCTCTCTTTCTCTCTCTATCTCTCTCCCTGTTGTGCATGCCCGCTAATAAATACTGTTTATTCAGCTATAATGATGAAATCAAATACAAACACAACAAAAGACAGCTTTCCCCTAATATCTGAAGGTATTTATTTATTGGTTTGATTATTAACAATTCATTGTAATAACTCCTCAAAGAGTAGTTTGAACAAACATAATTAACATGCATATCTGAGACAGTGTACATTCAAACGTTCCCAGTTCCTCTTGATGTAACTCATACTGCATGCTTTGTGTGCTGGGTTTAGATTCAGTGACTCAATCTAGGTCAGTATTTGGCTTTAGGCAACTGAAGTCAGTAAAACAAAGTAAAAGCACTTTTCATGACTCATACACAAAACCTTTATTTATAGAATAATAGATTTCATTTGTATCCAACACACCGTATGCGAGACAAATATCCTCATTTAGGTCCGCTGATTGAACACTACAAAGGTAGTTTTTCTGTAAACAAGCATTGTGATGATGTCCGATGGGAAATAATCAATAACCGAGGAAAAAAACGAAGACCAAGAGGTTTATTAGTATGAGCTCAGATCATTAAACCATTCTATCCTTGTGAGTGCTGGTCCTAATTAGAAAAAGAGATAGGTTGTAGAGTCTCTCTCACATAGTAAACAAGTACAAATATAGTTTCCACCTGATTCTTTCCATGCTAGGGCACAGCATGAGGTAGTCATAGTTTGACATGCTGTGGAACACTGCAAGTGTGCATCCCCTGGTCTTGCAGGGGGTGTCATGACGACATTGTGTCTTTCGCATCTCCTGACTGACTCGTGGAACTAAGATATTTCCAGAATGGAGAATCTCGATGCAACAGGTGAAAAAATACTATCAACAAACAATCTATTCGATGGAGGAAAGCAAAATGATCAACTTTTGAACTGTGTAAGTGTGAAAAAGACATTCTCTCCGTGATTCCCAAGTTTCCTCTGATGTGTTTATGTTGTCACTGCAGACATGAGTCTGGTGGGGAGGTTTATGTAACATTGATTCTTTGGCAAAACAGAAAAAGCTTAATAACTGCCACTTAGGGTAAAGCAGATTCCCTGATACCACCTCCTCCTCCTCTCCCTTCTGACAGAAAGATGCCTCCGGAATGGAAATCTTCTCTTTGATATTCAAATCAAAATGTTTTCATCGCTGTCCCTTTCCATCAACTTGGTTCCTTATCAGACAGTCAGAAATTCCTGATTTTAAGTCCGTTGGGGACTTGCAAGACAACGGGATTTTGGGAGATCACGACCACAACTTAAATGCATCTTGACAAGTTCCAAGTTATCTTTGTGTTCCCAAACCACAGGTTTCAGACCAATCACTGACCAATTAGGAACTACTGGCAGCTACAAGTGTGACTGACGTTAGCCTGTGATTGAAGGTGATGTGTTATCCACTCACCTGCCAAGCACGTCTCTTAAATTGCTTGCCTTTTTCCAAACAGTTTCAAAGGACGACCTCCCGGATGGACATGTGTAACAAACCGTCAGGCAAGTCAGATTATACAGTCGCAGAACATTCTACGAACCTGTCTATCAGAGATATACGGCATCAATAAAAAGTTGAATGCGGAAGCTTCGGCTCTTAATGCATTTACATTTCATTTGTATGGCCGACGTGTTTATCCAAGGCAAATCTTAAGTTGACATTCATTAAGTGGACGTGGGGGCCTTTTCAACACGACAGTGTGAGCTCCGCTACGTTCGAGAAGTTCTTGTCCCTCACCGCAGGCATCGATCTGATATGGATTTTCTATCAGGCGCCGGGGCTCTGACTCAGACACGCAGCAAGCAGATATTATTCTGTGAGCCACAGTCTTCCCTGTTGACTTAAGGAGCTCTGTCAGACTTCACCGATAGACATAGATGCTTCCAGATGCTGGGCCTGTCTCCTCTCATCGCCTTCTCTTCTCTGCCCCTCTCTCATCTCCTTTCCATAGCTGTCTGCATTGGTAACAAACACCTTGCCCGAACGACGTGTTTTTATTTTTATTTTGTAGGGTTTCTCACTACGTCTACACATTTCCTTTTCTGCAAGTCACGCTCACATGCTAACCCCACTTGACTCTGTGAAAGAATGGGTATGAATTCTCAAATCAGGATGTGAATTTTACTCACCAGACCCACCTCTGCCATCTGCCCTTATTTTGCCCTCAGGGCTCGTTCACATGAACACCAAGCCTCTATGGAGCACTTTGCATGGAACTTAGATGGATGCATGAATCGTCCTGCATGACTGGATCCAGGAGAGGCTCTGACTGTCTGGTACCCCAGAGAGTCGGAGCTAAAAGGCCTCTGACCTGTAATGCTCTTTCTGCATTAGTATTAATGGGCTAGTGTGGAGTGTGTCTTTGCACATGCACATCGGTAAGTATTCGTACAGTTTGTATAGTTTGTATCCTGTTTAGTTTATGTATAGGTAAATTGTTATATTTATTTTAAATTGTTTGTTGTCTGTTTGTACTGTTGAATGTCTGTACTTATGTAGCACCGTGGCTCTGTGAGGCACGACATTTCGTTCCACTGTATGCACCCGCATGTAGCGGAATGACAATAAAGCACAACTTGAACTTGAGATTTAGGAGGGGTGTGTGTGTATTATTGCTGTGTGCTGTATCAGTTGGATATACTGCTGGAAATTTTCCCACTGGGATAAATGGACTGACTAACTGACTGACTGAGACTGACTGACTGACTGACTAGTCGATCGGTCCCAAAGGCAAACTCTATGGGGATTTCCACCCCTGGCAATAATGATACATCGACTCATCAGCCCAATAGGCCCATTAATCCAGATTCCTGACAGCTCGATCTGCATGTCTTTCTGACCGACTGTGCATAGCAAGGACACCGTTTCAACATGGATCTCCCTAATAATTAAAGGAATCTGTGCGCATGTGTACAAATTTCAATGGTTTAAATTTCCCATGATCATCTCAAGGACCGGGCATTCTGCAAAGTTCATATTTTGCTGGTGTTCTTTTTTAGAATCTAATGGAGTGCAGTGCCGATTGAAGTTTGGATAAGCATTTAGTCATAAAATAATTTTTAAAAGGTTTTATGTTAGCTTTTGCTAGATGTTGAGGATGACTTGGTAATCTTTCAGGAAGAAGGAATGGTTACTAGAATCAAGATGTCAGTAAACACAATATTGAAACAAAATAAACATTACACAAATATTCTGCTCATAATCCTCCACCTCCTACTCATGTGGTGAAAGTGAAGTCTTAAAGATCTTTCTGCAAAAGTTGAGATCAAGGTATTTACTAAATGTCGACTGCATGCGTTTGTGGTGGTTAGACAATTGAACAGAGAAGCCATATAATATATTTTGATCAGCACAACATAAGCAATAATGTAGGAAACATGAGACAAATAAAAGCTGCATTAGGCTATGATTTGCATAAATACACCACTAGAACATTGGCAATTTGTTTCAAATAAGGAAGAATTGCTTTTATGATATTCATAAGTGACTAGTAGAGGTACAGTTGAACCACAGCAAAGAACTGTCATCGCCAACTGCATCACAGGCACTGCACTTTCTCCAATTCCAGAAGTCTGTGTCACTGACATCACCACGGGCACTGTGAATTATATTTATAGGAATCTCTGTGTTTGTATGTGCACCACCAATTTGATCACAGCAACTGTGCAGTAGCTATAGTTCATGTAATCAGTATTCGTGTTTCACTGATATTTCATGCACCAACTGCATCACAGGCACTTTGCACTTGTAAATACCAAACAAATCAAGGAGACACTGTGCTATGGACTGTAAAAAGCAAAGAAGGCCCTAAATTTGTCATCCTAGCACAAACATTTATTTCCTTATTTGTTGACCATGACATGGCACAGTTGATGTGTCTATGGTGTCCTGTGTGATTTAGGAGGTAAGAATACAGTATTGAGAGATGAGGGGGTTAAGGCTGACGCACAGACTGATTTTGTTCTTTCATTTCTTTTCCCTCATGCATTTGAAGTTTTTCGTTTTTCACATGCCCTGGCGGCAAATAGCGACTTCACGAACGCAGTCGCTACTCGCCGACATGAGCTATACCCGGACGCGTCGCACACACCCACGCGCGCACTCTGTCCTCTCCCACGTTACCATTTCTGTCTCGTTTATTGCAGCTCGAGCGTCGGAGGAGAGGAGTGCCTTGTCAAAGAGCGGCTCCTCGCGCATCACCACCGAGCCATGCGCTTTGACGAGCATTAGTACCAGGAGAGAGATGAAGGACTGAAAGGAGCTATGGCTCGGCAGCGTTAGGGAGAGAGGTTTGAAGGAATACGGCGGAGACAGCGGCGGCGGGTCTCCCTATCCTCAGCGAAGTGGATTGTTAGATGTTCATTCCTCAAACCTTTTCGAACATGCTTTATTTTCAGCTGGTGATAATGGCGGGGACTGTCATGCTGGCATACTACTTCGAGTACACGGACACGTTCAACGTGCACGTCCAAGGGTTTTTCTGCTATGACAATGCCTACACGAAGCCCTACCTCGGACCGGAGGAGACCAGCGTGATACCGCCGGTTATACTGTACGCGGTGGTGGCAGGGGTCCCGACATTAGTGGTGAGTTTGAACGGAATATTGCTTGACTTATGTGTGTAGCTGGAGTAGACCGCAAAGTGTTCATTCTCAATAAACTGTAAACTGCGGTCAATTGCTGAATGTGTTTCAATTGTTTCATTAGCCTGGCAATTAAATGGTGATTGGAAACAGATTTGCAAAAATCAATCAATGCAAAAACAGTGCGCTTAGAATATAAAGTGCTCCGGCCGTTGCTGCAATTGATTCTCTCTAATGTTGCCATAGCAATCAATTAACAGAAACTCATGTCCAACCACAATCCAACTTGGATTCATGCTGTCGGTTCAGCTCACTGCATTTTGAGAGAAGACTGAATGAGGAGAGCTTGGAAAAGTGTGTGTGCACGCGCGCGCATATACGCGGGCGCGTGTCTTACAAACCACTGCCAAAAAAGTGATGCTAGACTTAAAGCGATTACTTGCAGATTGAACCACATATTAAAACGGCCTCGCAGTAGTCCACCATGGGAGGACTGTCTTTGATGGAAGTCTTCTTTTCGGCGCAGGGGTCCCCTTTAGAAGTATTCACTAACTGTTGGGACGTTTTCATTTGAGCTGTCTGGCATCCAGTCTGTAGCCTACATAGAGATGAATACAGGAAAATGGTAATGCCTTCACATGACAGAACAGTCAGTGGTCGATGGCAGTTTTAGTCTGTTTTTGTTTGTTTGTTTTGTTTTTCAACTGACTGTAGACCTGACTGGGAACTCAAAGCACCACTCTATTAGACTGCCTGCCCCTGAACAAAGAGCAGCACCCACACACAGCCCACACACCCCTGTCAGATGTGCATGTATTCATATGATCCCTCTCTGGATTCAAAAAGAAAAGGATACTGCAAACGGTGAAACGGGATGGTGTTCGACGCGATCAGGTATGAGAAGTGCAGGATCTCAATGAGGCTGCTATCAAGGCCGCGTCTGCTGCACTGTGTTAGTCTGTGGAGCTGAAGCCCGGGGGGTGGGGGTGTGTGTGTGTGGGGGGTGTGTGGTTAAGCACGGCAAGCCCTCCGGCGGCAGCCACTGTCACTCATCATGAATCGCTACCGTAGAAACCCTGCTGTTTCCTGCGCAGCGGCACGCGGTCGGATCTCGATGCATATTCAGATTGGCTCGTGATTGACAGAGCGAAATTCGGCGCGAGCGTTTCCCCTCTAGTCACAAGTGTTTCTGCGTGCTGGGAGCTCAGAGCTTGGGATCCAGACATGAAAGCCGCTGCCAGGCTGTATAGATTTGATGTATAGTTCTGTTGGAAGCTGTTTGCCAGTGTGTCCCTGCAGGTATGAAATCTGGAGATCAATTGGTCTTGTCTGCCCTTGCCCATCATGTCATCTGGTTCTCTTGGGGCATGTGTCGACAAATCAACTTTTGGCAAAAGTGAAGGTGGTGTGCTTATTTGAACAAAGTGCGATATGCAAGGTCGCCATTGCAGTTCTGAAATCATGAATAGGGATGTATTGACTCGCATGGCAAAAACATGCACAATGCACTGTGCATTTCCACATGTATACTTGCAGTGCATTGCTGGTTGTTTTATGCGAGAATCAGAGTTTGTCCGAATTATGCGACACTTTCAGGTAGAACGTTGTGAAGGGTACACAACACTGTTGATTCAGTATAAATCCGACTTTTTCACTGACAAACTCCATTTGACCAAATTGGACGTGGAACTCTTATCTGAACTTGACAGTCATGCTGCTTTTTTGTTGTTGTCCCAGTATAGACATGAACGCGATGTTTTCCATCGACTTGCTTCAGACAACCCTGACAGATATTGGGTTTCGTGGTTAAACATGGCTGCATTTTCCCAACAAGGTGTCCTCTTTTTTTCCACCTGCTAAAAGTGCCTGAGAGATGGATGATAATCTCAGCAGCGCACATTAAGTTCGATCCAGTCTGGTTGAAAACCACTGGCTGCCACCTCACCACTTAGAGACCACCCTTTCTCTCCGTCTCTCTGTCCCTCTCTCTGTCTCTGTCCCTCTCTCTCTGTCTGTCTCTCTCTGTGTGTGTGTGTCTCTCTCTCTCTCTCCCCCCCTTCTCTCTCCCCCCCCTTCTCTCTCTCTCCCCCCCTTCTCTCTCTCAGATATTGGGTTTCGTGGTTTTAAAACATGGCTGGCATTTTCCCAACAAAGGTGTTCCTCTTTTTTTCCAAACCTTGCTTAAAAGTGCGTGAGAGATGGATGACAATGGCTCAGCAGCGCCACATTAAGTTTCGAATCCAGGTCTGGTTGGAAAACGCACTGGCTGCCACCTCAACCACTTAGACGACCACCTTTCTTCGTCGTCTTCTGTCCCTCTTCTTTCTCTGTATCCCTTCTCTCTCTTCTGGTCTCTGCTGGTGTGTGGTCTCGCTCTCTCTCTCCCCCCCTTCTCTCTCTCCCCCCTTCTCTCTCTCTTCCCCCCTTCTCTATCTCTCCCCCCTTATTGTTCGTCTCTCTCTACTCTTCTCTCTCCCCCTTCTCTCTCTCTCATCCTACCCCCCTTCTCTCTCTCTCTCTCTACCCCCTTCTCTCTCTCTACCCCCTTCTTCCTCTCTCTACCCCCACTTACTCTCTCTCTTCTCTCTTCTCCCCCCTTCTCTCTCTCTCTGCTACCCCCTTCTCTCTCTACCCCCCTTCTCTCTCTCTCTCTTTGGAGATTCTCTAGGAGTGAACTATATGTGAGAGCATATTGTTCATACTTGTGATTCTATATGTCTTACAATACACAGTGTGCTATAAACATTGGTTTATCATCTTATTAGATCATGCTCAGGTTTATTAGACACATTCCTATAAAACTAATTAGAGCACTATAAACAGTGCAGTACAGCTAGCTATAAAGTGGAATATACAATAAAAATAAGACTTAAGCTTCCTTGGTCCTAGCTACAGTTTTCAGGCAAATGTAACCCCGTTTCTGACAGCTTGCAAAATGATCCCCTATTCACCATGTTTAAGACTGGCCACTCTAAAAGCATTTATCTTGTCCATTTCCAGTTTAATGGTGAGATTTAGGCCTGCAATGTAAACCCACATTGTGTAGTGAATGCACCCTGTGTTTTGGATTAAAGCATTGTTTGAATCCTCTACCAGTATTCCCCTGTTAAAGGCTTATCATGTGTAATAGCTGCCTGGTGATAAACTTTACACAGGATTAGAGATGTGAATACTGGTGTTAGTGTAGTGTGTGCATGCCTGTGCGTGTGCGCGCTATGGATTACAAATGGTAAACACAGAGACAGACAGACAGAAAGGCGCACGCACGCAAACACACACACACACACACACACACATACATACACACACACATACATACACACACTGCCTCTGTGCATGCAGGCAGACTCGAGAGGGATTGTAGGATCCAAATGATTGAGTTATGTTGCGCACCACTGTCGATTGATCAAGTTTGAGGGAGCAGAAACCAATGGAAGACTTATTTCCAAAGAGCGACGGTAGATTCCAGCGGATGACTGCATGGATGACTGCACGGTTGATGTGTCCACTGTGGAGACACACACAGTGTTCCTCTACAGCTGGGCTGTAGGCTTTTAATGCTTTGTTCTTGTCTTGACACAGCATGCTGAAAGACTCCATGAATAATGTACAGAAGAGGCTGTGTATACGCTAATTCTTTGGGTACGATTGCTTCCGGCACACATTTAAAATCAGGTGCCAAAAAAAGGCTTTCTCAACTGTACTGTGGTAATTCTGTTCTTTTAAGGTGAGAATACTATTGCGGGAGCAATTACCATTGACACCTTCAAGTGAAAGGTTATAATTAGAAATGTGTTGGCGCACCATCTGAATGAAACAGAGGGGTAAATTTAGCCCACGTTTGAACAGGGGTCTTTCTGTGTTAACCAGTCGTTTAATGACATTCCATGGTTTAAAACGAATCAGCCAGTTGTTGGCTATTGCATAAGTGAATAGTCATTACCCAAACGCATTTTGTAATTATGCAGCGCAAAACGCGACCCTCTTCCATGTTTGGCCCGTTCAGTGTAGTTCTCCTTCACTTTCTCCCCGGCCCGTGTGGTTCGGCAGTGGTTTTAATAACTCCAGCCACTCAATCACGGCTACGATCATTTATTTATGACCATTCGCGCATGCAAATGGTCATCTTCCTGTTTGACGTCTTAAACGATTAGCATTCTGCAGCGCACGGCTGTGAAAAGCTTTTCTGAGATAATAGGTTATGCCGGTGACGGAAGAAGTGGTCTTAAAAAGTCATGAGGGAGACTTAGCCTACAGGAGTCAACCAAGCAGAGGCTCCCAACAGTAGCCTGTGGCTAGCTGGCTGGTCCAATTTCCCTGGGATTAGACTTCTGAAAAGGATTATTTGAGGCTCCAAGCTAAGTCTTCTTAATATGCCCAGTGCTAGAGTACGGTACTGCTCTTTCCGAATAATTACAGCCTGTGCAATCTCATTTGAGTGGAGGCATACCACAGATTGATGTTCTCTTTGGCCAGGGATCTGCATCGGTCTTACACACACACACACACACACACACACACACACTCGCGCGCGCATCCAAGTTCATAAAAGTAGGCAGACAAGTGATGTAGTAGGCAAGCTCAGAGTTATGAGAAGGAGGATAGCAGAGAGGCCGTCTCGAGTCATCCGGAGTCTTCTGGCAGCAGGCCAGCCGAGCAACATCTTCGGTCAAGGATTCTGTAAACATCAAGACCTATGTCGATACGTCTTGATCTAGACTGAGGGCAGACTTGCGGCAGGTCTGTTGTCTCCGCTCCACTCCCGCGGAGGCAGGTTCAGACAGACTGCAAGACTAACACCGTTCCTGCTGGGTTACATCAGCAGAAGAGAAACTGCTACGTCAGCTCAGAGCCGTCAAACATCCTGGTCATGTCAATCCTTGCAGATGCACCAACTTGGGCCACTCAACCCACATAAACCCTCAACACAGAGTGTTTGTGTGTTTGTGTGTGTGTCTGGAGATTGGGAGGCCCGGTCCTACGTTGTTATTAGTTGCGCTTCACTCCGATTCGCCTCGGTTTGACAACCTCAGCGAATCGCGGTATGGCGAAGGCTCGCGGGCAGTTTCGGTCGTGCGATCTGTTGACGAGTGAAGGCCTCTCGAACGTGGATGGGAGAGCAGGGCGCTACGGCAGCGGCGGAGAGCCGTGTCAAAGCTCTCCAAGATGAAGGGTTTTCCACTTGGCCTGAGCTTAAAAACGTGACCCCTGGATTGCTCGCCGGGAGATAATGGACACTGTCACCATGACACCGTGATTGGTTGTCTCGCTCCCTTCGCACCAAATGCCATATTTCACCGGGCCGATGCACATTAATGCCGTTACAGTAAATCCTGGTCTTTGTTCAACCCTTCGGCTTGCGTTAAATACTCTGCCAGACTGAATGCATAGCCTGCCTTTAATCCAGTCTTTTTGCCTTTGAAATGATCCTGCTCATAGTAATGCAGATTTGATACAGATTTTTCGAATCTGCTCACTGACCTTCCCTGTCACTCTCACGCCCAAGGAAGCGTGTCACAGCCAGACGTTCACTGCACAGAAATAATAACTATGAGGGTCAAAATAAGCTTTATGCATGGCGCAGATGTGGCTGTGTGTGTGTGTGTGTGTGTGTGTGTGTGTCTGGGTTATTTTATGTGTGTGTGGTTTAGATCCCAATGAAGCCTTGGCTACCATATGATTCGAGACACTGCCTTGCCTTTATAAAGAATCAGGCCCTGTGCCAAAGGGGCACCATTGTTCAGTCCGGGGGTCGATACAGTCCAACCAGGTGAAACCATATGATGCTAAATCACTCCCAATCTCTGTCTCCTCCGATAGTCACCCTGACCCACCCGCGGGACATATATCGTGCACCCTAATTACGTAATGCCTACATTGTAGCACGCTGGTCTGACAGTGTCTGTATTTACAGTATGCTGCTGTGCATCTTAATGAAGGGAGCTACGGTACAATTCCCTCCCCCTGAGGATGGCTTTTGAAGTGAACATGAAACACTGGAAAGAGAATGTTGTTCACTCTTTTTTGCTGAGGTGGGATCGGCTTTATCCGTGTAACCTAGATTCCGGGTCTGTGGGCCCCTGCAATGGCCCAAGATATCCTTCGGCCCTCTGCCAGAGCCGAACGAGAGGTAGAGAGGAGGGGAAGAGGGGGGGGGGGAGATTGTTATCGTACGTGTCCTGTAGCCTCAGCTGGGCCCCTGCAGAACGGAACTTAACGCTTTTGGTATCCTCCTCTCTCCCTCCCCCCTCTCTCTTTCTCTCTCCCTCTCCATGTCTCTCCCTCCCCTTCTCCCTCTCATTCTTCTCTCCTCCCCCTTCTCCCTCTTTCTCCTCCCTCTCCAGTCTCTCCCTCCCCTTCTCCCCTCTCTCCATTCTCTCTCTCTCCTCCCCTCTCCTTCCCCCCAACTTCTCTCTATCTCTCCCAGTATTACATATCCTTAACGTGCGTCTACTATCTACCATCCAGTGGTGATTAAATAAATTAGACACACGGCAGGCATGTGTTGCTAGGACCAGCATGTTCGCGTTCTGGTCTGCGGTCTCAGAGCCCTCAGAGCATGGGGTCAGACACAGTTCAGAACAGACGTCATCTTGGTCAGGCAGCGTGAGTGGGAACCGAGACGCTGCTCCAGGAGGTTCGAACCCTCCAGAGACCTTCTTTAGTTAATACGATTTGCAGAGGGCGTATACTGCACTCCGCCGGGATGGATCTAAACTGCCTTAACCAGGGGAAACGGCAGGCTAGGGACATCTTCTTATGCTTTTTAAACAAGCTGAGACATTAACGGTCACGTGCATGTTTAATGTTCCCTTTAAACTCCCCCCCCCCCCCCCCTCTCTCTCTATCTCTCCCCAGTATTACATCTTACTCTCTACTCTTACCCACCAGCGGTGTTAAATAAATTACCAACGCAGCACCTGTGTGCTTAGGGACCAGCATGTTGCGTTCCTGGTCTGCGGCTCAGAGCCCTCAGCCTGGCCCGGTCCAGACACAGTTCAGAACACGACTCATCTGGTCGGTCAGCGGAGGGGAAACGAGACGTGCTCCAGAGGGTTCGAACCCCTCCAGAGACACTTCTAGTTAAAGTGCCCGGGGCCGCACTCCGCCGGGATGGATCTAAACTGCCTTAACCAGGGGAAACGGCAGGCTAGGGACATCTTCTTATGCTTTTTAAACAAGCTGAGACATTAACGGTCACGTGCATGTTTAATGTTCCCTTTAAAAGCCACTTGGAAAAATCCAAGTGGCTTCCGTGTCTCTATTTCTGTCATGGCTGTCAATCACTGATGTTCTGTAAGTGCCCTGGATGTGAGGCGTGTTCTTTACTATAGGAACCATTCTTTACGCGTTCGGAGAGAACACGAGCCTATCCAATGGGGAAGGAATGCGAAATATCTGGGCCAATCAGTGCATCTTAGATAGGACTATTCAGGAGGAGTAATCTTTATGGATTCTTTTTTTGTCATTTTCTTTTTTCTTCCTCTCCCTCTCTCTTTCTATCTGCCCCCCCCCCCCCCCCCTTAGATCACTGTGACCGAGACCGTGCTGTTCCTGGTGCAGTACACGTCCAAGGAGTTCGACCGCTCGGAGAAGACCGTGCAGACGGGTGACTGCTGCTACCTCAACCCCCTGGTCCGCCGCACCTTCCGCTTCCTTGGTACATCACCTGCACCCCCCGCTCTTTCCATCGTTACTACGGTTATCTCGTTCCCCAGGCAATGGATGTGGTCCATCCCCACATTTAGAAGGTTCAGAACGGTCAGATGCCAACGTCCAGAATATTCTGGAGCATTCCACCCCCCCTCCCCCTAGTGCGTGGGCGATGGACGAGGTCTTGACAAAGTGTGGAGCGGTCTGCCCTCCCAGACCTTGCTCAGGCTTCCTCCACAGAGATATAAGCTATGGTTTATCACCTATAAGCCCCGTATGTTCGCTGTCATCCCTTGTTCAGCAACATGCAGGTCCCCTAAGGCAACCTTCCGCGCCCTAATAGCACGTACAAAGACCCGATTACTCCTGCCCCCCACCCCCCTCCCCGCCTTCCTCAGAGCCACGATGAGAGGGCGCTAATCGGGAGGATTAGCACCTTGATCCTCGGGAGACTACCCGCCTCCACCTTCACCATCCCCCACCCCCCCCCCTCCCACCCCAACCCTGCCAATTCACATGTTCAACGGCGGCCAACCGCTCTCAAGAACCGTGTTTATGTTGCCGCTTTTGTAAACTCGCTTCATCATTATGGTTGTGTTGACTGGCTCAGTCATCCATCAGACCTGTCCGCCGCCGGTGCTAGTGGGAACCGGTTTGCCACAGGAGAGGATCTGTGCTACATGGATTTCAAGACATTAGCCATTAGACATTAAGGGATTAGCTGACATTTCACCTTGGATTTGGGACTTTGGGTCAAGGAGCACGACTCCGGTGTAACACAAGTCTGTTGGTGTGTTACGCCACATGGAATCAGATGCAATCACACACACACACACACACAATGACACAAGGCTACATGATTTTAGGATCATTTTCCATACCGGTCTTTGAATTTAGCACATAGCCCCAAAACAATCGTTGTCTAAATAGTGTATCGGTGTGTGTCTGTGTGTATCTACATGTCACGTTCATTTTGCCTGGGTCATGAATAGAAACACTCCAATGAACTCAGAGGCAGATTCAGTTTGTCTCAGGGACCTTTGTCTGTTTGCAGCCTCCTTATCCTGGTTGTCTGATTTGACGACAGTTTAAAGCATAGCAGAGAGGTAGAGAGCTGCTGTTTATGAACTTGGCTTCTCCAAGTTGAAAGAGAGGCATTGAAGTGCACTTGTTAGAAGCCTCCTTCAAGTCACAATATTTACAAAAAGGAAATAATTGAACGTGCTTGTAGCTTGAAAGTTATGACAGTCTCGAAGTTCCTCTTCCTTTAATACGCTTGTGTTGAATCATTTCAGCTGTCCTTGCTTTCGTCATTTTTCAAGGTGGAAAGGCATTTTTATTTTATTTTGATTTGCTTTTTTCCTTTCCCAGTTTTAAACATTTTGACCTATCCAATCATGATTCTGGCCTCATAAATCAGATTACAAGTGGGGGTATAACAGGCACACACACACACACACACACTTACTCACAAACTTGTAGGATGTCCTGCAGGACACAAATGGCAAAATGTTGTTGTTTCTTTTAACCTTTAGTGATTCTAATGTGAGATCCAGTCTCTTCCTATCAGTCAGAACGGGTATCCTGCTCAGTCCTATGTCTGTTTGAGCTTATTGTGCCCTTGGGACTACCAGGATACATCCGTGTGTGTGTGTGTGTTTTCGTGTGTGTGTGTGTGTGTGTGTGTGTACTGAGCCTCAACCCTGAAGACCAGTTTCCAAAGTGAGACTAATCCACAGCCCACCTGTCTGGTCAGCGTGTGTAAGCGCGTGCATGTGCATGTGTGTTCCTTGTCCTCAAGTTCAACTGTAGACACCAGTCCTTTTGGTGAGACTAATCCACAGCATCCCTGTCTGGTCTGTGTGCGTGCATGTGCATGTGCGTGCGTGCGTGCGTGTGTGTGTGTGTGCGTGTGCGTCATTGCTACCGCACCTTTGATCCAGTGCCAGAGCTCTGCTCTTTCTGTAGTCAAATGCAGAGTAGACCTAGTCAGAATTAAACGTATCTAGGCTGCACAGCACACACACACAAACACACACAGAAACACACATTCCCCAGATGACAGCAGAAATGTGATCAATGCTCATTGAAAGAGATAGCCTTTGAAGTTCCCCTGACGATTCCTAACCAAGACTAATTGAATTACATTTGTATGCCCTATTCAAAACATTCGGGCCGGAAGCCAGAGCGGTGATTCTTTCTGGCCAGCACCATCCTAGCCTAGAACCACCATCCTAGCCTAGAACCACAAACCTCAAACGAACACCAGGATGCTAGGCTCCAACCAAGATCCTAGAACCATCGACCTAACCTAGAACTATGGACCTAACCTAGAACCACCAAGCTAACCTAGAACCACCAAGCTAACCTAGAACCACGAACCTAACCTAGAACCATGAACCTAACCTAGAACCATCAACCCTCTTTCTCGCAGCACCGTCCTGGGCATGTGTGCGCCGTCAGACCAGCAGAATGTGGATGTTCGTGCCAGAGACTCGTTGTGTGACTCAACTCTTGACAGAATCCATTTGACGGCCGTTAAAACAGAACCAACAGCAGCCTCTGGCTCACCCCAGTTTTTAGTGTTGTTTTTTATTTTTAAAGGCGGGAATAAAAAAAGACGACGCACCGGTTTTGGAAAGTGACATTTTAAGACAAGGAGGGAAGGCTGTAAAACACACACACACAGACACACAAATGCATATCCATACAGGCTCTTTGTAACAGAGCTTTGGCTCCTGTTTTTGTGAATGTCTCTCAGCCAAATGGACTTCAAAGCCAAAGCCATATTAGGATGCGGAGACACAAACTCTTGACATTGATTGCAAAAGCTCCCATTGTTGCTCCCAAATGCGTTCTGGCTGTCCTGTTTGTGTGTGTGTGTGTGTGTGTGTGTTTGTGCGCGCGCATCTGTGTCTGCCCAAGGCTTGTTTGGAGATTTAGTGTGACAAGGCCAGACCTCCTCCTCAGGGGAAAGCAATCATTTTTGATAAGGCGTCTCTATCACAACACCGTGACAAGTGTGTGTGTGTGTGTGTGCTCTTGTCTACGCTGTTGTAAACTTACGGAGACGGACACACCTATGTTCTTGAGGCCTGTTACACGTGTGTGTGTTTGTGTGTGTGTTGCTAACCACAACTCGGTACAAGCTCTGACCCTTCCTTCCTTCCTTCCCCAAGGCTCAAATCTGAGGCTTCCCTGAAGTCTGATCCAGCAGCTCACATTTCCAAAAAACAGCCTATCAGGCGAGCAAAGGAAACCCAATTCAAGCTCATGCTCAGGCAGCAGAAAGCGATGGCAGTGCTGCACGCAAACTCTACCTCTCTCCCTCCGCTCCATTTCCATGGGGACTCCCTACTAATGCTGCCCCCCGCCCCTTTCAGGTGTGTACACGTTCGGCTTGTTCACCGTGGACATCTTCGTCAACGCGGGCCAGGTGGTGACGGGGAACCTGGCGCCCTACTTCCTGACAGTGTGCAAACCCAACTACACGGCGCTGGGCTGCCAGCAGGCGCTGCGCTACATCAGCCACCAGGAGGCGTGCACAGGGGACAAGGAGGACATCCTGCGTGCCCGCAAGACCTTTCCCTCCAAAGAGGCAGCGCTCAGCGTGTACGCGGCGCTCTACCTGGCGGTGAGTGACGGCGGGTGGTGGTGACGATGGTGTTGATGATGATGATGCTAGTAGTGATAATTGTGGTTATGGTGATGATATTGATGAGAACGATGGTTCTGGGAATGAGAATGACATTGATGACAGTCAGGTACAAGGGGGCTTTTGTTTGCGCCTGAGGGTTGATTTGATTCACCGTAGGACAAGGTGTCCGTCATAACATGCATTCAAGAGATCAGCGAACAGCGACAGACACCGTAAAAGTAGGATTACGTCATGGAAGCCGTGGCGACAGCAAGAAAAATGGCAGCGGTAGAGTTGATGAAGACGATAATGGTGGGGATGAGGATGATGATGATGGGGTAGCGTCCAGAGATACATGACCCAGGGAGACTGCAGCGATGCGTCTCGACCTGAATGCAGAAGAGCAGGGTAAGCCTAGTGTTCGAGCTGGCGTCAATAGGTTCTCTAATTAGACGTTACCTGCCGTCTATTCAAGCCATCCTTCCTTCCTCATGCTTCCTCCCATCTCTGCACTGTAGTCCTGCTGCGTTCGCGTGTTCTCCTCCCCCCACCAGTCCCTCTGCACTCTGCTATCGGCCGACGCTCATCCGTCTGGCCCACAGCCTGGGAAGACATCACCGCCGGAGGCTTTAGAAATGCAGATCTTCAGGCGAGATCCAAACGCAGCAGCCGAGGCGGTTTCAGTTTCCCTATTAAGCATTTGTATCCCGCCGGCTCCATCAGCCTGCACAAACACTGCAGGCGGGCAGTGCTGAGGGATGTGCTGCAGAAAGGTAGCTAGCTAGCCCCCGGGTCCACGCAGTCAAGTCCACAGCACCTCTGAGAGAGAGTGTGTGTGTGTGTGTGTGTGTGTGAGAGAGAGTTCGTCTGTGTGTGTGTGTGCGCACACAATTGTTGTAGCATATTTTCTAGTCCACTCTTGTAAGTTTCTTTTGTGCCTGTTTGTCTAAACAGTCTTGGCTTATCCAGAGTGATTTCTCTTGGCTTTGCGGAGCAAAACTTTAGCCAAAACAGGTCTGTTTAGCTGGCTGTCGATGTGAGAAATAGGTTAATATAGCATCGCAGCAAATCCTGCTCCTCCTCCTCCTGCTCGTCTAATAAGCCGCCTACTTTATGTTAAGATTATCCCAATGATTCGCAACCCATTCTGAAAAGCTCGCTCGTTGAACGATTCAACGCTGAGATAAGCACAAGTGAGATCATGCTGTTTATACGGGTGTGCTTCCTCACAAGCTGTTTGCATGTGTTGCAGAAGCAAATGTTAGTGAAAAAACACGGCTAGGCAGAAAATATGTTTCCGCCATACATTCCAATTTACAGGCCACATGAATCAAGCTCTTCTTTCGTTTATTCAGCCGTGAGTCATTGGTGCCTCGAGTGTGACTTTGTATCGTCTCTCCGTCTAGCACAATTATCTTATTTAGTGTTCCAAATTCATTTTGGGGTTTGCGGAATACGATTACGAGATCTTATCCGTCTCTCTCCGAGAGAAAATATCTTCAAAATCAATTTGCGAGAGTCCATGTCGTTCAGGCCGACCTCTCCGTCTCTGATTTGAGCCCAGGCGATGTGCCCCGCTGCCAGCCCTGTTATGAAACGCCCATCTGTTAGGAGCACCGGGGACACGGCCACATTCACACAGGCTAACGGTGGTCACAAGGTGCTTTGGGGCGTGTCTGCGGAGTTCCTGCTCCCTCTGGTCCTTTACCTTTGCTTTCTTCTTCTCAGGACATTGACGGAGAAGGTTTAGGGGGAAGGACACAAATAAAGGCCCTTACCCTCCAGCATTTTCCGGAGAAAGCAAAGAGGAGAACTCAAGGAAGGTTTCGAAGGCGAGGTTATGCTCCTCCTCAGGTCCCCGCAGCTTAAAGCTTGACTCAGATGTTGTCATTGGCATCTGCTTAAAGTTTATTAAACAATCTCTCTACTAGGAGAGACAGCCTAGAACAGAGGCCGCGTTTAGGACTGGCCTCTGTTTCCCCGCCCACATCTCTGTGGTCCGTCTCCTAACTCGTCTATCAACTGTAGGCTAATGGCTGTCGTTCTGCGGCTACTTTTGCTACCATTGCCCCACAGTCAGCAGAGCAGATCGGCTCCGTGAGTTAATCTAGGTCAGTTAGTGGAGCCATTGTTCAGAGTCATGGCTGCCGAAGCGGCGTAGCCACGGCTGTCGACAACACGTCGGTGGAAAACGACAACGGACAGAAATCTCCTCGCTCCTCGCTCGATCGCTCAACCACGGCCGCTACTTTCTCCAGGAGACGTTTGTCTTCCTTTAGACTGGGGATCTTAGGGTGGGGTGAGAAGGCTTCTGACATCATTCAGCCAACTCGGTCATCATGAACCACCTCTGCTACGCACGGCTCCGCTGCTGCTTTTCACCGAGCGCTCGCCCCAGTGGTTGTCTTCTCTGCAGCGCTGTTTGACTTTCTAAATTTAAGGAGACAGCACAGCATCTATGGTGACATCATCAGAACTTTGGCGGCGACAGGGATTGATGTTGAAGATGGTGTTTTATAAAGGGCCCTGGCAGTCAGATTGGATTTATAGTGTCACTGGCTCTTTTCACAGACAGGCCCTGATATAGGGACACTACAAATGTCTTCTAATGCTTGATGTTAAATAAAAAATGTGGTCTCCAGCCTCCAGCTGTCTGTGAAACGTTTCTCCTGCAAGGCTATTAAACGCTCGGAATCAAGTTCAGCCACTCTTGGTAGATTGCAAGGACTTTTGGGGAGATGGTTTGGGGCATGTGTGTGCGTGTGCATGTGTGTGTGTGTGTGTGTGTGTGGAAGTCTCCCTCCTCACCAAACTATGGTGGTGGTGGATGCTCATCCAAGTGTAAAACGGATAGATTTTTGACAACTCACAACTTACCGCCCCGAGCTGAGCTTGGAGGCTTGCCCTTGACCTGGAAAGGGAGCATGAGACACATGCACGCACTCGTAAACACCCCTTCTCGCAGGCGCGCGCACACAGTGCCGTGTGCAGATTCTCAAAGCGTACATCGGGTGAGGTGAATCATCGACCAAATTACGGGACAGACCAATCTAAAAGGGCAAGGTCAACGAGTTGGACAGTGAGGGAGCTAGTTGTGGAATGAACCACTCGCGACAGGCCACGGGGGAGGTTGAGGGTGGCGAGTGAAGGTCAAACAAAGACCAAACTATGTTTTATATTTAAGCTAAATGTTTGAGACGGATCCTTCCATCGTACTGACAGGTGCAAGGCCAGAGTCCGGGTGGAATTGATCATGCCTTGTTATCCCTATTAAACCTTCCATGAGGATGAATGGGTCATTAACCAAGGTGATTCCTTATATCAATTTATTACACTTTTGAAAGAGAATCATTCCATCTATATGGAATGCCTTCCAATGGTCTGTACCAGGAATAGGTTTTAGCTAAATGGTCTGTGAGTTTGAGGATGTATAAAAATTCCAATTCTCCTGGAACATGTAACACATGGCCAGTGAAAGATGGAGAGGGAGAGAAAGGGAGAGGGGGAGAGAGAGGGAGAGAGAGAAATGGAGAGAGAGAGAGTGGGGGACGAGAACAAAAATAAAATATGGTTTATCTGTTTATGCCCCCAGAGGAGAGAGGAAAATTGGGTCAGGGTGCAGTCGACCTTTGAGTTCATAACCGTAACAACCTTTCGCGGGAGGAAGGGAGAGAGAGAGCTCAAACAAGAGAGCGGGGGACGAGACAAGGAGAGAAAGAGAGAGACGGGGGAAGGTGAGGGGGAGCAGTGAAAAGAGCCCAACAGGCAAATAATGGGAAGATGGATAGCGAAGGGAGGTAATGCATCCTTAGAGTAGGTGCTCACTTCTAATGAAAAATACAATTATCTCTCTCTAGTTCTTCTTCTGTGGTGACATGAGGGATTCGTTACAAGGCCTGGCCTTCCGACGCGGCACAACGGAACGCTCCATCATGCTTTCCTCTTCCCCTGCAAAGGTTTTTACTCTCTTAACTGGCACATAGTTGCGTGCCTCACTGCTCTCCCCAGTTAATTGAGCTTCGGATGCAATTTAAGGATGATGGAGCGAGATGGAGCCAAAATGGATGACGTGAGGGCCAGTCCACGGGTCTGGCGAGTGATCGGGCGTTTTCCACATCCTCCAACACTTAGTGGCTTCGCGGATGTGGTGTGGCGTGCCGCTGGTTCAGAGTTGGAGCTGAGGAAAACGGAGCTGAGGTTTCGGAGCTTGTTTTTGGCATCTTGAGGGTGTGTCTGGGCCCGGCTGGCAAAACCCGCCCACTTAAGTCCCCTGTACCTGGGTCTCAGCGTGTGTGTGTGTGTCTCAGCTGGCTGGAGGATCAGGGTGCTTCAGGGTGTTTCTCTCTCTCTTTCACTTTGACTGGCCGCATTAGGGCTGAGGCGAGGCCAGCTGTGGGTCTCTCTCTCTTTCACGCTCTCTCTCACTGTGCTTCATTATATCGCTCTATTCTCTATCTTCATTTCTTTCTCTGTCGCTCTCTATTTCTCTCGCTCTCCCACTCAGTCGTTATCGCTTTTTCTGTCTCTCTCGCAACTATTCCTCACTTTTCCTCTCTGTCAGCTTAGTACAGTCTATATCTCTTGATGCATTTAGCTCTCGCTCGCTCGCTTTCAGACTCAGACAACAACAGTTTCAGCCTCAGGCCCAGAGAGCAGCTTCTCTGCTGGAGTCAAGGAGGGATGAACCCCCCCCCCTCTCTCTCTCTCTGGATGTCACTCCCCCCTTCTCTCTCTTTCTCTCTCTCTCTGGGTGTCACTCAACCCCCTTCTCTCTCTCTCTCTCTCTCTCCGTGCAGATGTACATCACGTGTACTGTCCGAGCCAAAGGGACTCGCCTGGCCAAGCCCGTCCTGTCTCTAGGCCTCATGTGCCTCGCCTTCCTGACCGGCCTCAACAGGGTGGCTGAGTACCGAAACCACTGGTCTGACGTCATCGCTGGCTTCATCATCGGAGTGTCAATAGCTGCCTTTCTGGTGAGAGAATAGATTTTGTTATGTGACCTATCCATCCTGTATCTGTCTCTCTTTTCACACTTTGCGTCTGCAGTGTCTTTGTCTGTCTTTCCCTCTTGATAGACCCTCTTTCTGTCCTCTCCCTCTCGGTGTCTCTGTGCCACCTATCGACGATGCAGCCACGTATAAATGACAGGAGCCAGAAGGACCCGCTCCAGATAGCCTCGCTCATCGGCTCTCATGCTGCATGAGTCTAATGGACACTTTAACAGGAAGACATAAACCCGAGAGCTCTCTTAATTGGTTCACACCGCTAATGGCGGTGGCTACAACCCATAACCATCCCATCCCTCGCTCCGAGTGGACGGGCAAATGGCGAGCTGGTCTTCTAACGCAGGGACACGTCATTCATCAGCACGTTCAACTGAGCCTCGGTGCGTGTCGTCTCAGAAGCCCCACCTAACAAGAGCTGAGAGGTTTTCGGGAGCGCGTTTCCGGGCGGACGCGCTTGCCGTGGGCGGCCACGGAACACACGTAATCGTGTCATTTTGCCATCTCGCGCACGCTCACGTGTGCAAAGGCGCTCAGGCGTACCTTTGTGTCTCCTGAATTGCCTTGGGATGTCGAGTCCCGGTTTGGCAGGGCCCAGTGCAGTTTCTTTCCTATTATCCTCCACCTCTCTGGCCCTGGTCCATCCTCTCTCCTACTCCTGCCCTGCTTACCTCCCCCCTACCTCCCTCCCCTTTTGCCAGGGTCTCATCCTCTGCAACTGCTGCAAGGCCAATTGTATCTTTTCAAGCCGCCAATCCTCATGAAGGAGGCTTTCTTTTCTGCCTGAATCCATCACAGACAGAAGGCAAAGCCGAGCTTGCCGACATTCTCACACGCTGTTTAAGATTAGAAGGCTGTGTGTACGTGTGCGTGTGCGCGCGCGTGCGTGTGAGAAAGAGAGCGGGCTTGACAGTGATGGAAATGTGGCAGGGCTGATAAAGGATCGGAAAAGGTGCCTTTGTTGTGAGACAAAGCACAAATACACACAGGCACACACGCCAACGCAGACAAGCCCAAACAGCGCTAGTTGCGTCAACGCTGGGGGCAGAACTTTTGCCGTCACCCAACAGCGCATGTCGATGGGGAAATCCAGTCGTCTTCCTCCCAAAGGTCTTGCTTGTTCTCTCTGGAAGTAACCAGGCCAGTGTCTGAGCTGACTTTCCCAGTGGAGGTTCATTATGTTGGGCGTTAGAGAGCAGCCTCAGCCCCCTTGGGGGTTCAAGATGTCTGGGTCATATGATCCATGGGTTCTGCTCACACAGGGACGCCAGCCGCTGGCCCGCTCTTTCTCCACACTCTACCTCTGGGTCTCAACACTAACCGTCTCTTCCTACTATTGTGCTCTGGATCGGTTACTCTGGGATCATTTAGTTTGCGCTGCGCAGATGCCTTCAAACAAACGCTCCTATGAATAAACACAATAAACATCTACATAGGACTGTACAAAATGACCCGGTAATGTGCATGTTTCTGTACAGGATAAGTACATGGTTTTGTCATTTGGTGTCCTGCTTTCTTGTGTCAGATGGACGTCTCCCATCTCTGTGCAGACAAAACGAACAGCCATCGACCGGGACCCGGGCCCCCCGGGGCCACAATCCTGTTCCTCTCGATTCCCTTCACCCTGCCCCTGCTCGTTTTAGACGAATCGCTGCGGACATCACATCGCGGTTCACGCGCCATAGCGAGAGCGCGCAGGTGTGTTTACACTTAACAGTTCCCCTGGTGGGGCGCGCTCCCCTCGGCGGGCTGGACGACGCGACAGAGATGCGATGTCCTGGGTGGAGGAGATGGATTGAAATCCAGAGAGATGGAGTTATGTGTGATTCCCCCCCCCCATCTTCCTCCCCTCATGTCCTCTGCTTTCTTCTCCTCTCCCTCACCTCTCCATCTCCCCTTATCAGGGATGGTGGAGAATTATATCTATAGAAGCGAGAGTCCTATGTGTCAGTCTCTATAGAGAGGGCTCCATTAAAGCCGGCGTCGGTCTAGCCTGTCGGAGTGCTATTAACGATTGTGCTATCTGGAAATACTCGGAGCGGCAGCCTAGTTTGCACACCTGCCCGTTGTCAGCGAGGGGGAAAAGAGCGAGCCCTGTTGCATTCCTTCTCCAGGGTCAGCTCCATTAGCTTTGGAAATGCTGTTCACCCTGGACAAGAGATGAGGACAGGGTCACCATACAACCCTGTCGTATTACCCACATTGGACATTTTCCAATAAGGATTTTACCAAAGCTTTTGTGGAAACCAACATCCAATTTTAGTGTTGAAGTAGTGTAGTCTTTCAAGTAAATAAAAATGCACATTTTAAAAGATTGAATCAATAGTAAACCACAGAGTTTGTAGATTCTTTTAACTTGGGTTTAGAATATTTAGTTTGTTCCATTTCATTTTGAATGTGTTTTGTTACGAGTGCACGGAAAGCAGAGTTAGCTTTGCTCAGGCTGCACTAAATGGACACGTTTTTATCAAACTACCAAACAAACTCTGCTGATTGGCTGAACATGTCAGGATAGCGATTTGGTTGATGAGCTTACAATGGGGTTATGGTCTGTCTAATGAGCCATAGACCGGTTCAGTTTATCAGTGATCATGAGGCCAAATGAAACGGTGAATCTAGGTCAGAACTTCTATTAGACGCGTTATATTTTACCACTCATGAGAAAGCTGACTTATTAATGCTTCACGCGAGCCTCGATGCACCGTTACGTAAACACTCAACAGGAGACACTGCAGGGTGTTTTCTGAACGCCACTATCAAAAGGCTTCGCAAACATTTGCATCCCGTTCCATCCTGTACCCACTTACGCGCCGTTTTCACCGATCGCACGGTCCAACGTTGGCCTGCGACATCGCCAACTGTCAACAAAGTCAGGCCAGCATCTCGCCGGGAGTGTACCGTCGGCGCCAAACACAAAGCTATCACAGGAGCGGCCTTCCTTGTCCTAGTTATCTTGGGAGTGTATTGACGTCCTGAAAGCTTGGTAATGTATCGGGGACAATAAGCCATGAATTTAGCTCCCTAAAAAGGACTGTGGCAAAAGTGAATTGCGTAACAGAATGGTTTCTGTGGCAGAAAGGAGAGAGGAGGAGAGAGAGATAGCTGCTAATTTACGACAACAAAGAGGCTGGGATATGTATTATATCATGGTGTACCGCAGGGCGAAGGGACGCAGCGTAGCGGAAGGAGGGGAGGGAGGGGGTGGGAGAGGGGAGTGGGGGGTGGGGGTGGGGAGGGAGGTGGGGGAGGGGGGGAAGTGGGGGGGTGGCTGTTTGCAATCACACCACACACAGACGCACGTAATCTGACACACAAACGTCCCCTCTCTCCTCTTTCTCTCTCTCTCTCTCTCTCTCTCCCCCCTGCCTCCCTCCCTTCCCTCTGTGGTCTGTTGACTCCAACTTTAGATTGATCACCTCTTGTTGAACTTCTGAGTCTCTGGTCTCGTATTGGGCAGTCTCATCACGCCCCAGCGCCAGCACCTCCATTCAGAAAGGTTTCTTCCCAAGCCCAGCCTGGTTCTGCCACTGTTCACTAGCATTGCCACATCCGACATCCCGCAAGCACTCATGCGTCTGTCTGTTTGAAAGTAGTACACATGTGCATGCAAACACACAGACACACACGCAGACAGATTATAGTAATTTTCCCTGTTGCGAGCGAAGAAAACATTTGTCGTTTTTTGTGTGCACATTGTGCATCACTGCTCAGCGATGCGTTTTGTATAGATACTGCCTTAGCGCGCACGCTCGCACGCACACACCCACCCACACACGCGCCCTCTCTCGCTCTCTCTCTCCCCCTCTCTCTCTCTCCCCGGTCTCTGTCTAACGGCCTCCCCTACTGTGTCCTAGGTGGTGTGCGTGGTGCACAACTTCAAAGGGAAGCTGTTGCTCAATGGCGACCCCCCACAGGAGAGTATGGCCGACCCTGGCATGATCAACATGCCAGGTAGAGTTGAAAGCCCCCTGGAGAAATACATTGCTTCGCAGGTAAGCCCTCCCCCCCTCCCTCCCCTACCCCCCCACCGCCTCCTGCAGACACCAGCGCGCTACCAGGACTGCTTTGGTCGGGAATCATTCCGCCAGGACTCTGCTCGTGGAAGGAAGTTCTAGTTTAAGGGGGTTCTAGGTTTCGATAGTTGTAACCCTAACCGCTGGATAGAGGGTGAGGTAATAAACTACCAAGCAGCTGTAGCTGTGAACGTGTGAATGTGACCATGAGGCACAATGGTCAGAGGACAGAATCTCAATTGAAAATAGAGTAGCTGTTCATTACTACATAAAAGACCCATGATGAGCAAAACACAATATAGGTCACATTAGGGGGAAAAAAAAGACTGAATTAGAAAAGATATAAATACATCACGTGTGTGTATGATACGAGGGTATTATTATCCAAGATGTTCTACAGCACAAACATGTGTTGATGTGTGATCATGTTCAAAGGAATGGAGGAAGACCCAGTAATTACTGTACTCGGGTAATGAGCAGTTTGAAGGTACTCACTCTCTAACATGGCACACACACACACACACATCTCTACAGGAGACAGATGACGAGGAGCCTCGGTCCGCCGCAGGCTACATCCTAAGCCTTCTCCGTAGCATGTGCGGCTGGCTACAGGGCCAATTCAAGCGGCTGCATACTACAAGGCAATTACACGTATGCGTCCGTGTGTGTGTGTGTGTTCTCGGAGTCTGCCAATGCTCTGGATGGCTGTCAGAGGGAGGGGCCCACACAGATGTAGAGTGGGGAGTCATCAGAAGGAGGCAGGGTTGACCAATTGAATATCTTACATTTTCTGATTTAACATGGAGATTTTTCCCCCAGCCCCAGTCCAGAGTATTTGGAGCTCAAAATAATTACTTTGAAGTGATTTTCTTCTGTCTTCACTTTTAAACTTTGGGGTAATTCACACCTACTGTGCTTGTTTTCATTGCCTTTTTGATATAAAAAAGAAGACTTCTAAAGAGTTGACAGTCTTTTTCCACGCTCGAAAAAGTCACACTTGTAGAAGTCAAACGGTGTTGATTGAATTCGCAACCTACCAAACTCAATTCTAGGTGTCACAAAGAGCAGAAATAGCTTGCTGGCAATGGCACCTTCTGTGGCAAATTGCTGTTCTGAAAATAGCCCCTATAGACATGTGAAAAGCACACCGCGCAGATGCCAAAGCAATAAATAAATAAATCACCAAAGGAAAACATGAATTCCTCAGTTTCAGATGTTTTTGCTCTGACATCAGCGCCGAGCAGCGCCACTCAGATAAGCATCAACTCACCCCATCCGCCGAACCAAGCTTAAGAAGTTGTCATTGGAAAGTATTCATTCATCAAGTACGTCAAACAAACAAGTAAAAATCATTTTAATCTCAGATTGCTTTGCAGATTCGCTGGTAGGGAAGATTGGAAAGTTTACTTGTCTGCGTTCGAACCCAAACAAAGAAATACACGCTTTCACAGTTTGATTTCGGTTTAATGCGTGGAAACGCGTGAGTGGAGATTCTTCAGATGCGAAAGATAGTTCCTCCAATAAAAATGCAAATGTTCTCCCTTTCAAACTTCGCCGTTTCAAGGAACCGAAAGATCCGTATCTTCTTACGTTTGTCTTTATACTTCGCACCGCTCCTGTGCACAAAGACATGGATTCGATGCTCTGCGCCTGAGTGCGTGTGAACATGTGTGGGTTCGCAGATATATACCATGTCTCGTACCTGATATATATTTCAGTCTGGGTGTCTCAGTGACCCACACCTGAATTTAAAGGTGGCAGGTGCATGGAAGACAGTGTGAACTCACACCATCCAATGAACGGTCCTGTCTAATAGCTCCTCAATAACTCTCTCTACAGGAAACACTGAATGTACTGTTTAACTCTCTCTCTCTCTTACTCTTACTGTGGATACTTCTCCTCTTATCAGCCTCAGCCATATTATTGACCTGGGGATCTCTCACTTTATTATGTCCCTGGTGTGGGAAGGAGAGTCAGGTGCCGTTGGCCATTAGTTCTCTGCAGGCACATACTTGTCAGGCCGGCACACTGAAACAAATGATAACGGTGCCCTTCATAAACAGCTTCGGACGCAGGTGTCTGCATGAGCGCCGACATCATCAAGTTTGCGCTGTAGCTAACCTCCACCGGATGGACGCAGCAGGACGGGACTGTGTGTGCGTGTGTGTGTGTGTGTATACGTGACCAAGCCTCGTTTTGGTTTCAGATGTGGGGAGCCGACAGGGGTTACATGGCTGTCGAAGCAGATTTCCAAGGTACTGTAGCGCGTAGCTACAGTTAGTTGTTCGCTCTCTCAACCCCCCACCACCTAGAACGCCCCCTAACTGCCCCGCCTACAACTGCTGTGCATGGCTCCTACCCCAACTCACCCCCTCCCCTCAACTTCCCCTCTGTCCCATATTCGTTAGAATGGGTTATTCCAACACCCCCCCATCCCATGACCGAATAGGCTGTTCCGTATCCAAGTCTCTGCCTTTACCCCCACCTTCCCGAAAACACAGGACTGCTAATAGAAACACGCACAGCACTCAAATCTGTACATCCACCCACGGTGTTCCTCTCCTCACTTATTTCCCCCTGACTCGCTGTCAATCCCTCGCTTCCTATCTCTGAGACCCCATCCCCCCCCCTCCTCTCTCTCTCTCTCTCTCTCTCTCTCTGAACTGCGCCCCCTCAAACTACTAGGCTCTCTCCCCTTCTGGGCATATCGTAGCCGCGGGGGAAGTGTCTATCTTAGTGTTGCGCGTGAGAGAGATATCTACACGCTGAGGACATGTTTGTTGCCTGAGCCTGCATTGGAGACAGGAGAAACATGGGCGAGAGACACCTGCTTTTTGTTTAGCACATCTCCTCTCCTCAGCTTGTTAGCTTGTTCCATGTGGTGCTTTTCTTTATCAATGACCTATAAATGCTTAACCAACCCAAACAGTGTCTCAATATTGCTAATCAACTTTCTGCCAACAAACTGTGACCATTTTGCTTGACTATTTTAGATATTGATTTGAACCTTTTGACTGCAAGTTTGGAAGTTGAAGCACTTGTAGCTCATACAGTTGGAATGTCACCCGATAAAACTGATTCGCTCCCAGTCGTCTTGATTTCCTTTTTTGTCTCCTCTCCGTAGAACCACATCGCCTTCGCTGACGTCACATGACCTTGAGTCGGCCGTGTGGCAAACCCATTGGACGTCGACGCTTTTCACGGTCCAGTCGCGGTAGAGAGAGAGGAACGCTAGCTCATCCCGTCCGTCCGTCTGTCTTGTCTGCGTTGCTCGTCCGTCCGGTTCCTGTGTCCCTTCCCCTCCGGCTGCCGTCTTGTAGAAAAACCACTTCCTGTCTGCTAGGGGTCAAAGGCTTGCACTTCCTGGATTTCACAGCACTTCTTTTTCTGACCTGATGTTATTGAAATTATGTCTACAAAAAAAGCTTGAAAAGTACTGATGTTTAGCACAGACATGTTGTAAAGAAGCATAGGTATTGGCTGGAAAGGTAGATCACAACTCCTTATTGGTTAAAACTTCATGTGACACTTTTGATGCTTGTTGTAAGGGTTAGTTCGTAGGTAACGATGGTCTTATAATATGCTTATTAACATCAGTTAAGCATATGTGTTTATAATATTAGGAAGGGTTAGAGTAATCAAGAGATGAGAAATGTTAAAAGTTAACAAGGCCCCTATAAGATGCTTATCAAAATTTATGTTTAAAGAAGGCTTACTGACTCACTAAGCATTACCACCTATTAATGTTTATTATAAGCACCTAAATCTAAAGTATGACCAATCTTAGTTATTCTGCTTTCTTTGATATTTCCCATGATATATTAAACATTGTATGTCCGTTTAACTAGAATCATCCAAAAAACTGGGAAGGAAAGTGAATTCTTATTGTTTGTGATGTACTCTGTATTAATGCTGAATATGTATTGAGGTACATTCAAAAAGGTCATGTAACCATATTCAGGTAGTTGCCATTGAACTCCTACATCGACAGATTGATGCTATTCTTGTCTTGGGGTCCAAGAGGGTTTAGTTGCATGTGTGTGCGAGCTAAAGCCTTGAGCCAGCCAATGGAACCCAATATACCCCTGCTATGTGCGTCTGTCTGCCACAGTCACAAATCCGTGAAGGGTGGATAAGCTGCACAAGACAATCACCATCTCACTCTCTCTCTTTCTCACTATCTCTCTCCTCCTTTCTCCCTCTCCCCGCCTCTCGTTCCCATTCCACCTCTCTATATCTGTCTTCAGATGACCCGTGGGTAATAACTGTGGCTAGAGATGTAAATATGAGGTTTGCTTAGCAGGATCTCACAGTCGTGTTGTGGAAAATACAGCTCGTGGCGGAGGGGAAAACAATATTTGATATTGTTTCTGTCCTCTACTTTGATGGATGAGATGACGTTTTTTTTTTAAACATTTGAATGAGGGAAAGTCTAGATGACTGTGGCTGGATCCCATTGCGGGTGACTTTACTGTTCATTTGAATGTGATTTGACTTGTGTGACCGACATCCCAGGTGGAAGACCGTCTCCCTGACTCACAGGCCAGTATTGAGATTCACGTACACGTAAAATATGGTGAGATGCCGACTGCGGTTTAACGGTGTCTCGGAGATCCATGTTGTTGGGGTTACAGTTATACCAACTCGGTATAGGTTGGTTTCAAGGCTATGAAATCTTTTGGTTACGTTTTAGTTTTTATTTTTTTAATTTTTTGAAGAGATGAAGCTTTATGTTTTAGTATGTTTCTCCCACATCCCAGCTTTATTCCCACAGAGAAAGAGAATAACAGAAATATGCACAGGAGTGGTAGAGAGATCAGTGTCATCATCTGGCTTCATCTTATCACTTAAAGTTAAAACCTTCTCTTGAGTAGCAATAACTTATCATTTTCTGTCCCCGGAAAACAGGCCATCCGAATGCAGTTTTCTCCCCTTAAATCTATATTTTTGTAAAAATCACTAAAAGCACTTAAAATAATTGTCACTCCATTGAAAGTGAAGAATGGCAGTACTTCAAATAAGAACAGGTAGAAATATGAATTGCCGCTAACAAAATGGCTGAACCCTAAAGCTACAACTGCTCCTTACAAACATCAGTATTCTGCATCCACAATATTCAGGATTTGTCAAATCAGCTACAAATGTGCATTGCAAGACATATCTGTTACAGTATTATATTCATATGAACTGAGAAAAAAAAACGAAACGAAAAGTATCTGTAAAATATGTAAACACACAGTGAGTTGATATCCTTTTGTCAGACATTGCTGTCTATTTTCTTATGGTTGTGGCTGCGTATGTCCCTATTCACAAAATGTTTACATGTTAAATGTTTATTTCAACCTATAATTGCTTCTTGTCATTTTTGCAATCAAAACGTGTCACATTGTTTCGTAGCCTACTCATAATTCTGTTTTTATACCGTGTTTTGTGAATGGTGTCAATATTCCACCCTATTCTTGTCATTATTATTAACAGATGCTGGTATGTACATGTCACTCCAGTTGTTTTTCAGAATATGTTCAAAGTTTTGCAGTCAAGAAAAAGATGATGCAATTCTTTTGAAGTGAGTGTTATTGCATTAGTGAATCATTTTGGATGCCACTGTAGTTTCTGCTTTAGAGTTTTTTTGTTGTTTTTTTCTATCATGTTCATGTTCTTACTTTCTGTGACCTTTTACACTGTAGAGAAAAATGACATTTTCAGTCTTTGAATAATAAAAAAAGAAGAATCCAGTCTTGCATTGTGGGTCTTTATTGTGGTTCTTGTTTGTTCGGTCTGTTTTGATGTTGTGGTCTACATCTTGGCAAACTCCTTCGTTGTGGTTGATGCATGACACGCCAACGGTACCGCTTCGCAGACATCAGATTGCTGAAAACATAGCACTCAGGACCAATCAAGTGCTACGAAAAGGCTGGCCAGGAAATGCGGCCGTGATGGAGAGACTGAGGGAGGGAGGGTGGGTGAGGGGAGGAGGGGGAGGGAGGCAGCGAGTGACTGAGCAGAGTCATGCTGGAGGGGACAGACGAAGCAACAGCCTGTCTGACCCCCAGCAGATGAGGCCTGTCTCTCACTATCTGGGGGCAGGTGTGTGTTTGTGGAAGGAGGGGGGGGGGGGGGGGGTAGATTGTCAACATTGAAAACGAGGAGTAGAGTGGGACCCCCCACCCCCCCACCCCCAAATCGAGTGGTACGAAAACACTCTGTCCCCTGCGGCTCTGTCAAGTACACCTCATTGCAAGAGGGGGATAGGTGTGTGTGTGTGGGGGGTGACAGCATGATATCTGAGTCTGCCCCCATCTGAAGATGCACGCGATTGAAACCTACGGTTGGACAACACACGGTGACATGACGTACGATGCGATGACAGTCTGTCGGAAGCCCTTCCAGTAGCCTCGCAGCAGATCAGACTAACAGTATCTCCATGACTCGCCCCCCCCCTCCCCCCCACTACAGCTCCGATCCCAGGGGATGTGTTTGTTGTTAATTGGCTTTGTCACACCTGTGCGACACTTTTCCTAACATTCAAAACCAGTGTGACAGTGAGGTTTCTTTCCTCGAGAATGTCGTGCCACATGGGAGTACTTGGTGTGTGGACTGCATTAAGGCATTTTCAAGCATTTAGCTCAAGTGCGTGCTGCACATTGTTGAACGTCTTCTAATATCGGGCGCTTTGTGACGGTCTGGGTACGCTCCAAGCCACACTGTTGCCATGGATATCAATTATGTTTCCGACAAAAGGGGGTGTCCTCGTTTTTCGTAAGATTCGGAAGCGCCATCCGTAGGCCTATTACACGACAGAGAACAGAACCGACATTCTATTCATCGCTCCTCCATTCTCTGTGGAGATGTACCTATAAATAGTTGTTCTGTCCCTGTAATCTGTTTCCTGTTGAAAGCACCTGCGTGAACTTGAAAAGATTGGCGTTGTTGTTTCATGTACACATTTTCTTTCTTTATTTCGAGGGAGGGTTGCCTTCGAGGATTGTTCAAAAGCTCCGAAGGAACGGCAGCGTCAAACGGACCGCTTCCTTGTGTTCTTTGTGCGTGGACCTTCCGCAATGCCAATAATTGCCAATAATTATGCAAATGCCTCCTTGTTTTGAAATCTCCCTCCGGAGTCCTTCTCTTGCTGCGGTTTGAAGAACACCTCGTTCTCCCGTCAGGGGATGAATGGAGCGAGTGAGCGAGCTAACTAGCAAGAGGCGCTTGTTGAGATCAATGTCAGGGACGCATCTTAGTTGATCGGAGTCGTTTCTCTGTCTTGCCAGTGTGACTTTGGCATGATGAGACATTCACAAAAGCAGGCACCAAAACGGACCACCAAGTGATCACAATTGCTCATTTGTACTGTTGTTCAGCTCCTTTTCATGCTATTGTACACACCGCAGCTGCATGCTTCTGCATGCTAAAGCAACTGGTTGCAAGAACTCTGCCTTCTTCTCCATTTCTCACCAGACTTTGGTAACCCTTGCCCAGTCTGAAATCCTGACCTTCTTTGACTTGTCTACCTAATCACATGACCAACACCCTTCATACCATGAAACACACCACCGCCACTAGTGGAGGACCTTGCAGTTGTTGTTGACGTGACATGTGGTGTGCTCTTTGCTGGTCGGGTCTGCGTGTTGGATGAAAGGTTCTGTCTAGCCCACATTCTGAAGTTCCTTATCTGTACCGGGGTCCAGTCCACATTCTGTGGAGCTATTCTGTATCCATCCTCCGGTTCTGTCGTTCCGCCTGCCCTGTATTGAGGTGGCGGGCCTGGGTTGCCCGGCTGCCCAGGGCCCTACACCTCCACGGCACCGGGTCATCCTCCTCTTCTGACTGGAGCCACGATGAGGACGGACTCCAGTGAATCAGGGGTAACGTCTTCTCCCCGGAGCTCCTGTCCGCAGCGGCGCGCTTGGGCCTCGGAGCAACGTTTCCCTTCGGAGGAGTGAAATCGCGGGACGTTCCGGAAGGCGTCTGAGCGCAGTCGGCGCTAATCCTCGCGAGTCTTCCACGGCGAGGGAGAGGAGGGGGGCATCTCGGGGCTCTTTCTGGGGGAGGACTCGGAAGAGAGCATTTATCTAGAGCGGGAAGCAGCCTCCTGCTCTCCCTGTCTGTCCCTCTCACCCCTCCCCCGCTTCCCCCAGACCCTCTACTCGGTCCGACACTGAGGCAATTGGGCCACGGGTCGGATATTAAATGAGGCGAAACGATGATGTTACTCACATCCAAACATCGGCATGTCTGATTGAGTGCCAGTCCGTTCCTTTGAACCTTCCACAAGTCCTCCTCATCTGAGAACAGAAGAGCGACAGAGAGAGTTAGAAAGAGATAGAGAGTGAGTGAGTGAGAGAGATTGAGAGAGAGAGAGAGAGAGAGAGAGAGAGAGAGAGAGAGAGAGAGAGAGAGAGAGAGGGGAAAGACAAAAGAGAGGGTTTCATGATGGATTTGCTGATAAGGACGTTAACAGCAAGTTCAATCTGCCTTCAACTCTGGCTGAGTGCTGGATCGCTCGCTCCCCGTGAAATCAGTTCATCACATACCCACTGGCTTCGACCATAAAGTGGAGCATTTGCGAGTGGAAAAGGCAGTCATTACAGAGTTAATGAGACGGTGGGTTATTGCAACTCTGAGCCACATAAAGAAATCATCGCTGTCCACGCGATAACGTTGAATACAGAATTGTTTAAGGCAAGTTCCCAAGCAACTTTGACTTCGATGGTTTGATGTAAAAAAATTCTAACTTGAGCTGGGATGCAATATCGTGCTGAGGTTGAGGGTGGTCTGGCCCGGCCTGGCCTGGACTGAACTGTGAGACCAGGGTAGTCCTCACTATCAAACTGCTGTACTGTGCTAAACTATGCGAAGATATACTATACTTAACTACACTGTGCTAAACTATGCTAAGCTAAGCTACTCCATGGGCCTGTAAAGTAGAGCAGTGCTACATCAGCCCATTAGCATGGCCACGCATGGCCTGGTGGCATTCAGGTCAATGATGAATCACTGGCTCTGACAATAACTCTCAGCCTTGTACGACCAGCGAGCACCAAACGCTGATCGATAACTTACTCCACGGGGTCTTTGTTCCGGAACAGTGCTCCCCCACGGCGGAGGGAACGGGGGAACTTCACTGGCAGGGGAAATTAGGTGTGCTTTACAGGGTCAGGATTCCTTAAACCTTCACCTGTCGACTAGATGTTAGGGAGAAGAGATGGGGGGGGGGGCTATAGATAACAGACCGAGGAAAGGGACCAGGGAGTTTTACCAACACGTCGTTCGATAAACACCCGGTTACACCTTGAGCGACCCGAGGCCCGATTTGTCTCGGCTCCCCTGCCGTCGACGCACGAGAGGCCATGGTGGCAAATTCTCTCCCGCACCCGAAGCGAGGTCTTTTTCCTGATCGTTTTTCCAAGGTTCAGGGAAATAGCATGCCAGTGATTCTATCCTGTCACACGTGGCTTTCATGTGCCCTCCCCCCCTCGAGGGGGACTGAGGGGTGGGGGGGGGGGGGGGGGGGGGGGGGGGGGTGACTGCCACGGCTCTGTTCCTCACACAATGAAGTCCCGGATCTCAGCGTATCATTTAACCCAGCGGCAACTCCAACCTTGACTGTGTAATTACTGAGTGCCATGCTGTGGCAAGGCCCGACAAACACACACACAGACACACACACACACACAGGCATGTAATACACAGCGCAAAGCTACGCGCACAGGCATGCTGTGCGCAAACACACAAATCCACCCTCAATATACACTACACACAAAGGCATGTCGTATACACCCACATACTCCACGCACACACGCGCAAGCCCAGGAATGCCTCACACACGCACATCACACACACCCATGTACACACCCAGGTAGGCCACGCATGCACTGTGCCAGTTCCAGACGCTCTATGTGGGTGTCACACACACACACTCCTGCTGTTCACAGTGAGTCATGCTAAAGTGCACCGCCAGCTGGGACAACAGTCAACATCTGCCTGCTTACCCTCATCAACCATTCATGTCACAGAGGCTGGGTGAGAACACATACTGTACACACAAACACTTTCCCGATTCCAGGGACTAGCATGCACAGATGTGCACCCACAAGCACATGCTGTATACACACACAGACACTAATTGCACATAGGCACACAAACAGACAAGCATGCACACGCATGCGCACGTAAGGTGCACACGTGCAGACATGAACTGCACGCAGACACACATCAAAGACATGCGCACACGCTCATTTAATCCACATCGCACACGGTTGATTGGATGATAATCGCGTTTGATACAATACAACTCCTTTTCAGTCACCATGGTATCATGCACCCATATGCAATCACAAACAGGTCCGTACCCAAAATGCTGTTTCTAGGACACAAGTTCAGTGTGTGTGTGTGTGTGTGTGTGTGTAAATGGACCTTTAACTGAATAGACTTGATTACTTACCACTGAGGCCATTATCTGTCGCTGAGTCTTCCCAGGCGCAGCACACACTCTCCTCTTTCATCTTCCCTGAGAAACAGGCGTTCACAGGTAAGGTTCACACACAACTTAGACGGAAACCACGGTGTAAGGTGGAAAGCGACAGGTGATTCCTGTCCCCCCTCTGGTTCCATTGTCGCAAAGAAAACCCACCGGCGAAAGCTGCTGTGATGCTGTTCAGTGACACGGTTACTATGATGTCACAACATCTGGCAACTTCTCTACAGTTTTAAACACTCGGCAAAGGAACAGTGTTTCTTTCTGTGATTTGACCTTCACATATTTGGCAACTTCAGATAGATTGTTTTTTTTTAAATATTTATCTCTCAATCTCTCTGTCCCACTCTTACTCACTCATCCATGTACTGAATACAATGTCACCCATGCTGGTTGGACACAAGAGACACACATACACACACACGCACACACACGCACACACACACACACACACACACACACACACACACACACACACACACACACAACCTGAAAGCTGTGAACATTCTGTTTCACAACTCCTTTCCTGTCACTGAATCCAACATTAGAGACATAATTCATGGACATCATCTCTCCCATATAATAATACAAGATGGATTATCTACCATATACCATATACCATATACCTTCACTATGTGGGCCGATGATTTGCAGTAGAAATAACGCTCCATCAATCTTAATAACCCGCTTCGCAATCATCTTAAAACCTTTACTGGTTCATTTACACATGACATAGAGAACGCTCACTACTGTTACTGGACTGAACCGCTAAGTGCAAAACAGGGATTCGGTATAATGTCCATCTTGCATTGCAGATTGCTGTGCCTACACTCAGCAGCTCATTGCAGAATGCCTCTGACGAGTGTGACTTCGTGCTAACCTCGGCTACAACATAAAGCCGTAACAATTACACCTTGTATGGTTTCACTATAAAACAAGATTGTACATCGTTCAAAATAAGATCAATCCTATAGGCTAGTCGTGTCTTTAAATTGCGCGATAACTGTTATTACCAAACAATAAAGTGCACCGGAATGACAGTATACGATCGATCCATTTCTTTGTATCGAGATCAATGCAGCTCTGATATTCCACTGGGACATCATTGTCCTGGTGATGTCAAGAGCGCTCCAGGTCTTGAATCGTTATTTCCTATCACGTCATGCTGACAAACCTCGGCTCCCAACCCTGGGTCACCCGGCGTGGGCCGAGCAGAATGGCATAGCCCTGTTATTATGACCTTAGTGCTGGTTTGCCGTTCATGGACTGCCTTTCGGCTGAGATGCATAGAGATAGTTGATGTTGGGCATTGGAAAACATCAGAAGGCTGCGGGCTATGTACCAGCGCCTCACCATAAAAACGGTTTTATTTCCATCCACTGCTGGCGTCTCCAACAAGGCTAAGGATTTACACTGACATTGACACAATTATTCCATCCACCACTTACTCTGCAAATTTAGCACTGTTGTTTAGCTCGTTATACGTTTTATATGCAATATATATCTTGTGTTATTATATTATCGACGATCCGTATGTTTGTTGTAAGCACCTTCCTGTCACAGTATATTCCGTATCTGTGAAAACGTCCGTAGCAATAAAAACAATTTCTGATTCTGAAAGGCCACCAGTCACATTTGATTTCCTGATTTAGTCTACATTCCTAGAAATAAGGTCAACCGAAGGATCTGTGGGTATCATATTGTGTTGTACTACTGACACATGATCCAGTTAAACTAATATTCCACAGCGGCATAGCGTGTAGGCTAATCCACGAATTAATTTTTTAAAGTTAAACTAGGTCATAGGTTTCTGCTATTGGCATCCACGCGTGTACCCACCTCACAGCCTAGTCTGCACATTAAAATGTTCCGAAGATTAAGGTCGACGACCCTTGAAAGAGCTTGAATATTACTTCACACAGGCTACTGTAAAGTAAACTCATTACCGCAACGAACAGTGGTAACCAGGAAGTTGGTGACGGTCAATTTGTCACTCCCTTCCAAATGGATCGCTCAGAGCTCCGTGATTTAAGAACGTGGGCCAAACAATTACTAGTATAGGTCGTCTCTTATTCATGCCTCCAACTCATTTAGTATTTAGTACTCTCCCCAACCCTATTCGCTTTTGGACGTCGGATACATTTGTTAATAACATTGTCATCTTCTACACTATAGAACATAGTAATAGTAGTAGATAGTAATAGATAATAATAGTAGTAATAATAGTCGTAGACCTATAGAATCTATAGGTCTCGTGTTTATGGATTGGAAAAACGACGTGGCCATGTGTGTCAGAAGAAGTTGCCAGATGCATAGTTAAATCATTCTCTAATAATTATTTCATGAAAATATGAATGCTTACATACAAAGCAATATGCATGCTTAGAGGCCACATCCACACAGTCCTCTTCCTTAGTTGACAAGGGGTCCTGGGTTTGCCATAGGCCTACTGCTACAGTTGGCTTGTTCTCCATCTGGACTACTGGAATATTCATCACCACATGGCTAAGTCCAAGATGTAGCCACCGAGGACATGGGCCAACATCTAGCTACCGAGAAATCAGGCTCTCAGACCACCTGAATAATGGATTTACGCTCATCTCCAGGATTTATTACAGCCAAGAGAACGACCATCAAAAGGCATCGATCAGTGAACAGAAATGCGCGGAGATGCCGAGAAAAACGCACCATCCTAATTGCGCAACGGCCGGGTGGCAGTTTTAATGGACGCGCAAGTCCATCACTCAGCAAAAGAGAAGGACGGTTGTTAACGTCAGCTAACATGCATGTGGGTCTTTGTGGGTTTGTTTGAGCTTTTAATAAATCCTTCATAAAGGCCCTAATTTCAGAGCAATGTGTTATTTAAAGAGAGCTCTTTAATGTTTAATGCGATTAGGCCGAGAGGGTAACCTACTTTACTATGAAACATTCATCTCGACTGTCTGTTCTCTGCCACACACCCGTCGTGAGAGTAAAAAAACCCGCTCCATTCCTTCAAAGAATAACACGAAAATGTCATTTATAGCTTTCCTCAAATGGGTCAATAACATGGAATTCTCTCAAATACCAACAATGGTCTAGTTAGAAAACCCAGATTGTGGTTGGATGAAACAGTATTTTAAGAGTGACTGAATCATTCCTGGATATTAATTAAAATCGAGGCGCAGTTGAGAAGTTAAGTTGACAACGGGGGATTTTCGGTAGTGGCACACAGCTGTTTAAAGGTCAATGTACCAATTCGTCTTTATTAAACCGACATTTAAGAACCTGATCAAATAATTTACAAGTTCAATAACAATGAGAAAAAAATGTATAACGTATAAAACATTTGGTTTCCATTATCAAAATACTAGTATGTGTTATTGTAAAATGATTAGACTGGAAAATATCAAACACCTCATTAGTAAAGATATAAATCTATCAATCACCATAGCAGTCAAATATAACTAGATAGGATGAAAAGGTGCTTTGAAGCTGTATTTTTTGGACAACTCAACCACTGTCGCAAGCACAGTACACTAAATCAAGTGCACCCCAAGTATTTTGAAGTACTTTCAAACAGTGTCTGTTCCTGGTCATCAACCTACATCTTGGGTGACTTCGATCCCTGGTTGTGTGCGTGTGCCTTACCAGACTACAGAGTAATCACCGGGACTATGAAATGACCCGGGCAGAGATTACAACAATGAGATTAAAACGGTGGTGGGTTTAAAAAACACACACAAAAAACTATGTGGGTGAAGGAACTCTTAGTGTAGGTTGGTCTTTGGTGTTGGGGTAGAAGGTAGACTAGTTCCTTGTTCAGTAGGGACATGTGAGCGAGATGTCTGTAGTCGTACGCTGGTGGTGGTGGAGGGGGGTGGGGGGGAGATGAGGTATAGAGGCTCTGTGCTGGAGGGTTAGGAGGGTTCATCTTCAGCACCTTCCTGGGTGCTATCGGTCTTCTGAGCCAGCAGGAAGGTCTCCCACACAGCCAGGCACTAGAACACACACATACACACACACACACACACCATAAGAAAAAGATAGCCAGCTAGACATGTAAAATGTACCCGCTGAAACAAGCTGGCTTCGCGAACAAGACGAGAACAAGATTTGTGCTCTCCCACAATGGGTACATTTGCCTGAGAACCAGTCCATTTTCCTCCCCATCAGTAAAAAGTCCTCCCTTTGCTTAGCAGTTCAAAGGTTCCCTTAAGTAGTTAGCTGTCCCTTGGATGCCAGGCGGACGCACCTGGCGTCTCACTCCAGCCTCCCTGTTATCCTTCAAGAGCACCGGCTGCTCCCTGGCCTCCGGTCCCAAGCTCAGCATCACTTGCCAAGTTTGGGATTCATGCTGTGACCCAAACACAGAGGGACTCCTTCTCTCTCTCTCTTTCTCTCTCTCCCTCCCTTGTCTCCATCCCCCCTCTCTAACCTAAATACCAGTCATTTCCCTATCTCTCTACTCCCTTCAGTTCTGCTCCATCCATCCCCCCAGACTCATCTAAATCTGGGTACTGTCTACGCACGCACGCACACACGATACATGGTCTGGGAGGCTTCAGGAGTGAAGGGGGGGTGGGAGAGTGTGGCGTGGGCGTGACGTCAGGGCTTCGAGGGTGGCCAGCTGACTGGCCTGTCACAAACGCTTAATCAAGACAGCACCTCGCCACGAGACGCAGGCACGCTGAGACCTTTCACCCAGCAGCCACTGCTCTTACAGGTCCCTGAGAGGAGAGGGGTGAGAGAGAAATAGCGGCAAGTTCTACGGTCCTGCGGTCACCCCCATTGGCTAATTTCGAGATGGACAGGTTGTGTAACTAAACATTACCGCAACGAAAACGTTTAGAATGCTTCCTTCGATGCCACACAGAGATTGACATGGTTTGTCCTGCTTGCCGTTTGGACGTGTATTTGAGTGTCCCTGGGGAAACTGAATGGGAATAGATAAAGAGCACACAACAGGAAATGATGCAACAAAACAGGAAGGAGAAACCATAAATTGTCTGACCATAAATTTAGTTTATGACCTTAAATTCTATCTATCCCTGTGGCTTGCTACTGCGAGTCCAAACATGATAATATGAAAGTCATTCTTTTTCAGAATGTTCATCACCGAATTTACATTTTTGGGCGATTTGAACCTTATCGGCAGGCAGTGTGCAACTGTAACTTTTCTGAATGGATCCCGTTTCCAAGTGTCTGACAGATATGAAGCTGTTGAATAAAACGGAATCAGGCGTTCTGTAGGGCAGCTTAATCGATTTAAGGACTGGCAGTAACAGCCCCGCTGACTCGGCGCTGTTCTAGCAGCGTACAAGAGATGGCTAAACAGAGGCACACACACACATAAACACACACTACACTGGACACATATACTTTACTCACCATACAGACACTCAGACACTCACTAACGTACACTCACTAACGTACACACACACACACACACACTTACACTAAACTAGAGGAGTTCAAATACCATTTCCAAACATTACACCCTTGTGATAAAGCTGGCTGCCCCAAAGCAATAAAACTCATATACACACCCCCAGTCTGAACCAAGTCTAATCTCCACCTAGACACCATCCGGCCCCGTCTCTGTCCTTGATAGGGAGGAGCTGGGTGTTTCACAGGAGTGAACAGTGTCCGGTATGGCGGCACGGACTCTAGCAGGGCTCAAAGTCTCCTGCGGGTGACTCATTGTTTCGTGTGTTCTTCCAGTAGACCTGAAGTGAGCCTCCGAGTGACTCCGTACGATCTGAAGATGACTCAGGCTGTGTCTGGAGGAGGACAAGCTTCCTCCCCTGTAACCCAGCAGGGGTGTTGGGAGGAGAGGGAAGTTGGTCGGAGGAGTTTGGTGACTAAACCGTGATTTCTTTTCCGGCCCATCCTGGGATTCTTTGGTTCGCTGGGCTTGGGGAAAGCAGCTGCCGTCGGGCTCTCCACGTTAGATGAAGCTCCCCGGAACGTTCCAGAGTCCAGGGTGGGGAGCGGGTAGCCTCGGAGAAATGCAGGCTGGCTCTGATCGTATCCTCTAGACACGGGAGATTAAAGAGGAGAGCAAGGGAAAGAGAAAGAAAGAGGCAGAAAGAAATGAAATGGCACAGGGAGAGAGAGAGGTAAGGAGAGAGAGGTAGAAAGAGGAAGGGAAAGAGAGAGAGAGAGAGAGTAAGGGAGAGGGAGGTAGGGAGAGGAAGGGAGAGATCGAGAGGTAGGGAGAGAGATAGAGAGAGGTAGGAAGAGAGAGAGCTAGGGATAGAGCTAGGTAGGGAGAGAGGTAGAGAGAGATATAGAGAGGTAGGGAGAGAGATAGAGAGAGAGCTAGAGAGAGGTAGGGAGAGAGAGCTAGGGAGAGAGAGAGCTAGGCAGGGAGAGAGGTAGAGAGAGAGGTAGAGAGAGATAAAGAGAGGTAGGGAGAGAGCTAGAGAGAGGTAGGGAGAGAGAGAGGTAGGGAGAGAGAGAGGTGGGGAGAGAGAGAGGTAGGGAGAGTGAGAGGAAGGGAGCGAGATATAGAGAAGTAGGGAGAAAGAGAGAGAGGTAGGGAGAGAGAGGTAGGGAGACAGAGAGGGAGAGAGAGAGCGGTAGGGCGAGTAAAGCAGCAATAAAGACGTAAAGCCAAACAGCATTCTCCATTTCCTTTGGAGGGAGCTAAAAAGCAGCATGGCTGGATACCTACACTGAGATGGGTATTTGGAGCTACGCCAACCAAGCAGAGCTACAAAGGCTAGTATCTAGCATCCATAGCAGCTAGCCTGGGCCTTTGGAGGGAGGGTGGAGGGGTGGCGGCAGCGGCCGGGCGGGGGGTCTGCCATCGTGAGAAAAACCAACACCTGGCATGTTCTTCTGGCCATAATGACCCAGACGGCAAAGTGGCAAGGTATCTCTCTGGTCTCTGACCGCAGCTGGCACTGATGCAGAGATCAACAGGGGCAGATGAGCTCACGTCCAATCGGGGGCTGGCGTCGCGCCAAAGAGCCGAACATCAATTCGGATCTCGCTTGCTCACACACATACCGCACAACATTGGGAACGGATAGTGTGTGTGTGTCAGCGCGGGTACCACACCGCCTGTCTTCCCCGTGACGGCTCCCGTCCAGCCGGGGTAATGGGCCCGGCGTAGCCCTCGTGATGCGGCCAGCGGGCGGAGGCTGAGGTGCTAATTACGGAGCTCGTTAGCCAGCAGAGGTGGCGGCTCATTGGCCATTAGCCTTCCTGCACGTAGTCTGGCCGGGAAACAGGTAAACAACCATCATCATTAGCATCGCCGTTGGACTAGTTGGTGTGTGTGTGTGTGTGGGTTCGTGTGAAAAGGGGTCGGGAGGTTTGGAGGGAGTTAGGATATCATAGCATACAGAATTAAAGAGCAGAATGTAGTAGAATAAATGCATTAATTAAATCCCGATAAGGTTCCTGTGAAAAATATGAAACCGAAAAAAACCCACAGCCAAACATCTTTGCCATCTTCAAGCAACATCCTCGTTGCTATGGAGTCACCATGGCAATCCTCTGAAGTTTCCAGTTTCCACAATGCACAGCGCAGCTAACGTATGCATAGCACAGCGCGCCAAGCTGCACGATAAAGCACACGCGCACGCACGCACACGCACACGCACACACACACACACACACACAGAGAGAGAGAGAGATGATACTTGATATTCACCAATGCCTGATGCTCTCGCCTACTCAAGGCCATTGCATTAGAATATGGATATGCAGCTTTATCATACCAGTGTGTGAGTGTATTAATAGCACGTCCTGTTCCACCCAGACATTGCAATAACTCGTCCAAATCTTTGCTGAAGTGTACTTTGTCACGGCAGACTCATTGAACTTGGCAGACTATCCACCAATGCAGCTTCGAATCCACAAGCAGAGCGAGGTGAAAATCCTTCTCGCCACACGGGCCTCCGCATGTCAACATCCTGAAGGAAGCAGGATGTGACACGTGTCCACGCGCACGGATGTGCGCTGAGGGCGTGCGGTTCCTTACAGTGGGGGCTGATATTCCATGTGAGAAGCACAACCATCAGACTGCGTCCTCACACTCACACTCACTCTCTCACTCTCTCACTCTCTCTCTCGTCCTCCTGCCCCCTCGTGTCTTCCTCTTTCTCTCCAACTCTCCCTTCATCTTTCCTCGCTGGCCCTCTCATCCCCACCCACTCGCCTTGGCCACTCTGTCTCCCCTTCTCCTCATCTTATCAATCCCTCCCTCCCTCCCTCCTTCCAATACGCACACTCTCTCTCTCTCTCTCCTGTCACATCCCGTCCTCATCTTGCTCGCCCTTATCTAGTCCTGTCTCTCATCAGCTCCTCCCTCATTCCTCCTCTCATCAGTGGGTAGATTATTGCAGTGACAGTGGAACAGAGAGAGACAGGGTGGAGGGTGGGGGGGAGGGAGGGATAGAGGTGAGAGGGTCAATGGCAGTGAGATCCACTCTGAGGTTTTGCACTGCAATACACACACACACACACACACACCCAGAGTTACCTCTTATTAAGGTCGTCCTGACTTACATAAATCATTCACACATGCCAAAGGCAAACCACCTCAAATAATAATATATTTCTACTAACACTACATACAGACAGACACACACACACTCACGCTCTACCTCTCGCTGGTTCATTCTATCACTTACCACTGACAGAACAGTATGTATCACTGTGGCCAGCAAGCAGTATTTACCAGCTGTCGTGTGCGTGTGTGCGTGATGCCAACATTGACCACGATCGCTATGACCTCGTTAGCGCGTGGTCGCAAACCCCTCGAACGGCCTCACGCCGTTGACAGCTTGACACCAAGCAGGTGATGACAGCTCAGTACCAAACTCCCCGCCAGCGGCGTGTTCCCGCATGAAACGACAACATCACTCCCACCAGGCCATGCGAGGAGGGACGCCGACCACATGGGGCGTATCTCCCCATGACTGGTCTGGACTCCAAGACGCACTCTCTTACCCCCCCCCCCCCCCCCGCCATTCTCTCCCTCCTTGTAATAATTGTAATTCTTTTCACAGCGTCTGGACCAATTATAACGCTCTCCTCCTCTTGCTCTCCGGCGCGAGTTCACCAGGCCGCGCTAACCGCTCTCTCCCCCCGGCTAACTTCCCACCTTCGTCGAGGACGACATGCAGAATCGCACGGAAGGCGTTGACGAAAGGCATTGGTCGCGCAAGGCTACCATACCGCCAGAACAACAAGGCGGCGCTGTCGACCTAGAGACGACAGGGGTGCTTTGGGTGAGTCGGTCTCGCCATTTCCAGGCGCCAAGGTTCGCTCCCAGAGGGTCGACTCCTCTCTCTGAGCAAACGATGTCATACTTACAGGTCTCCCAATTACAGAGGAGGAACACTGTCGATAGGTTGGTCTCAGACGGTAAAGATGGAGGGGGGGAGAGACGATGACAGTGGTTACACATGCTCGCACGCGCACACACTCTCTCTCTCTCCATCTCAGGCCCCTTCTGCCTCCCCCCTTCCCCTCCTCCCACTCTTCCTTCCTCCCTCTCTCCTTGCTCTTGCTCCCTCTTGCCCTCTCTCTCTCGTCCTTCGCTCCCTCTCCCTCTCTCAGGGCTGATAATAAAGGCCCTGGATGCCGCGAGCAGCCTTGCAGCCACTCTGTTAGCAAGTGACGAGTGCTTCTGTCATATTGTTTGTTACCCCCTCGAGCAAACCCCACAAACAGACAGACCCGCAACCCTCTGGCGAGAGGAGTTTAAAGGACAAGTCCAGAGAATCTCCCTCCTACGCCATAGAACAGGTGCAGAAAGGATAAACGCATCTCTAATGTGTATGAAGCAAAACCAGTACTCCAGTGGAAAGAAGATAAAGAACCAAATCAACATACCAAATAGACAGAAAAATGGAATTCCGATTAAATACCCAACACCTCTGCCCCTCCCCCACTACCCCCTATCCCCATACCTTAACTACTACCCCCACACCGCACCCGCCCCGTCCCTCAACACCCCCCCCTACGCCCTTGACTATTCCGATATACTCATCATTCTCTATCTCCCTCCCTAATATGTACCCTA
>BROE01000024.1:1942683-2076920 GCA_036571765.1 Plecoglossus altivelis | reverse complement strand
GGGTGCCTGCCCCTCCCCCTCCGCCTCCATGAGCAGCATTCAAGAGTCACCATTGCGCTGGAGCCTGGGCGCAGGGTTCACCGAGGCACCCCTTGGCCGCATCTGCCTTCACCATCTTGCCAAACAAGAAAGGCGTATATTGTTGTTGGCGTGAAGCGCGTAAAAACAAACAAGATGAGCACGTGCTGACGGACCCTTCTCGGGCTGGCAGAGCTCCAAAACAGCCGGCTGAAATAAAGCTTAGGGCAGAGACAGCTACTCTGACATCCTCCTGAAATGACTCGTATAAAAACGATCGATGGATACGACCGGGGTAATGGGTAATGGCCTCGGCTCATGCATGCCCCCCCCCCCACCACCACCACACACACACACACACACCACCCCCCCAGTTGTCTGGTTCTTATTCCAACTCCTTGACCATTAAATCTTCCACATTCCTCTCTCCAGTTCATTCCTTACTCCCTCTACGTCGTCATTCTCCCCTCTTCCCTCCGTTCCATCCACTCAAACCCTATATTCACCCCCACACACACACGCACACCATCCCCATTGATGCAAGTTAGTCATGTAACAGAGGCATGTTCGGTGACGCCCCAGGGGGAGGGGTCAAGGTCCTGGGCACGTTAGAGTAGCCTGCTAACACAAGTCAGAGATGTAGATGGGATGTGAGTGGACGACGGTGGCCTCTCACCTTCTCATAGTAATCCACGTTCTTGTCGGCGGTGGAGAGGAAGGCAGATTTGAGGTCGGCCCTCATGCTCCTCTTCCAGCGAGACCAGTCCCCCTTCAAGGCGTTATTGGCCCACTCCCCTCGGTCCTCCAGCTTATCGATCTCCTCTTTCAGCTGGGAACACAAACGCCAACGTGCCAATCAGTGGCGGGGAACCGGAGCTGGCAACCTATCACCTTTTCACGTTCTGGTCAGCTGCAGGTTTGGGTCGAAAGGTCAAACCGTTCCTAAAGCGCAGCTTTTCGTAGAAGATATGACCACGCCATGTAAAGCATAGAAGACAAGATGGGGAAACAAAGTCCTGTTCGTGCACTTACAGACATCTGCTCCAAGGGATTCACACGCACGGACACACACTCCAAACAAGTGAAGGGATGGACAGCGCTGAACCGCCATGCAAACTAAAGTGACTGCTGGCATTCTCTCATGGCTGTCTGTAAAAATATTCCGCTCATGGGCTACAGACCTCACTTAGCAAACGAAAACGTCTTGGTTTTGGAGGGAAGAGTGAGTCTGCATTCGCTCCTGCATGCTTGCTTGCGGGGGTCTTCCTATGCTGTTGCTGCAGTGGTATTGATCCAAACCCCTTATAAAGGTGATAGCTAAGCAGGGCCATGTGTTAGAGGGTGTGCGTTTATCGTTTAAACGGATCCTACAGGGGGCGTTTGACTCCAACAGCCCTCAACAATAAGCCCATCTCCTCACCAAGAAGGAAACAAGGATGAATTAGAGACAAGGGAGGACAGAGAAAGAGAGAGAACGAAATAAAGCTATTTAGACAGCGAGAAAGAGAGATAAAAAGACGAGGAAAAGACAGCAACAACAGCAAACAAACAAAAAGAGTGAGAAAGAGAGAGAGAAAGAGGGATATACAGACCGAAGGCTCCGTTGCTTTCCTGAGGGAGGGTGGGGGGGGGGGGGGGGGGGGGGGTGGTGGTGTCGTATTCGAGTTGCTCTGATATGCAAGGCTGGGCAGGAGATGGGGAATATTGACAGAAAAGGCTGACGAGGGTTTCGGCCGCTGTTGGCACCGCCGGTCTCATCCTAAGACGGCGGCGATCGATGCGGGACGCGGGAAGCTTCCGCGTGCGCACGACAAGGCGTGCTGGCGCGATTGCGCCGCGCGCGCGTGCATGCTTGTTCAGTTTATGTGAAGGGCGCACGCGGCCGTCGGCGGGTGCAGTTTATGTCTATAAGTGCGTGTATGCAAGACTGTTTATGTTTACGGCTGTGTATGTGTGTGTGTGTGTGTGTGTGGGGGGGGGGCTGATTATCTATATATATATTATATTATATATATATATATAATATATATACATATATGTATTGTATGATGTATATATATATATATATATAGATGTATATATATATATATACATACATATATATAGATGTATATATATATATTTATATATATATATTATCTATATATAACTATATTATAGTCCGTAGAGTTGAACTGTGCTGGTTGGGATTTGCTGTGTGGCCGTTGGCTGTGACGGACGGCAACAAAGGGGACACGTCATTACAAACACACAGCCATTGTTCTAACAACAAAGCAAGCTTTCCATACTAAGTCAAAATGTTAGACTTCAGGAAAAGTTCTACGAATGACACTCGCTTCTGAATAATGTATGAGTGCCGGGCTCTATGGGGGGGGGGGGGGGTTCACCCTCCTCCAGCGTCACTGCCATCTTCTGGCTGAACAGGACATAGCAACCCTCTTACTAATTACAACCTGAAGGGTTCTTACGAATTACAAACCTCTAATCTTCCCTATGGTAACATTCAAAGTCAGCCTGACATTAGTTGGTTCTCGGTTAGCGACGTTGCAAACCACAATAGCCACAATGTTAGGGCCACATAAACAGCTTGGGTTGCCAAAAAGCAGCCATGCCAAAAGCCAGAATCAACGTTACTGGTTAGTAGTGACAGTAATGACCCAAGTCAGGCCTCTTCAGGCTTCGCGCCATGCAGCAGAGGTCAAGGTTGAGTCTGAGGGTCAGCCTGGATACCTGTTCGATCTCCCCTCCCAGCCTCTCCTTTTTCTGCTCTGGGCTCCGACCCAGCAGACTGCCCCACACTGTCCCCTGCTCTTCACTCTGCTCCAGTCACATGACAACACAGGAAGCACAGCAAGTCAGTAACCAGGATACACAGGTACAAGTACGAGTACCAGGGGGTCCAGTGGGCGGCAGGAGGGAATGCTCGAGTCAGCAAGTACTGGAGGCAGATCTCTGTTTTGCTGCCAAACATGCCAACTCATCTCTTCTGCGTTCTAATGACCACTTGGATATATCAGGTGACTTGATGGCAGATTTCCACAATGCGAGTGACATGGTTGACCCGTGATTTAGCAACCATTTATGTTTATTCTTTTTATTAAGTTTACGTTAACAGGCCATTTAGACACTGTAACAACCAAGAGTTGTCATGGTACTGTCAAACTGAGGTACTGTCAAAGACTACATAGGTGTCAACTAGGGTTAGGGTTATACTGAGGTAAGGACTACTTGGGTATCAACTGACATGTTTCAGTTGGAATACCCTACTTGTCACACTGGCCCAACTAGTACAATGCTAATTGTTAGCAGGTGTCACAGTAGAATTCCTTGTGACAGCGATGGTACATGGAATCCAGCATTCCTGTCATTTAGTTACTCTGGTACCTTGGTCACACTTCCAAATAATGACCATAATAAGTGAAATACAGTGAGGTATAATAAGTGAAATACAGTGAGGTATAATAAGTGAAATACAGTGAGGTATAATAAGTGAAATACAGTGAGGTATAAAAGGTGTTTTCATCGAGAAAGAGTCAGGGGAACACACAAGGCAGGACAAATGCTGGTGGCTTATTGACTAGGCTAGCACACTAGCAACGAGGCGATGACGACTCTTTCTCATTTGGCGATCACCGAATTTACGAAACCGTTTATAAGAACAAATATAAAAACCTGCCATTTAGGTTGCCATTGCCTCATGTACTGTCCATGTTCTATGAACGAGCTTGATACATTGTGCCACAGGTGCCTCATGCGAAGCAGAACGAGCAGTTTCCCAGGTGTCACCTCTCGTCTTCATGAAGGCAGAGCGACCGAGCAGGGGGGACACAATAGTACCGCTTCGGCATTTCCCTCGTCATTAGCCGAGCGGCGTAGAGCTCGCCGCAGAGACCCCCCCGGGGTTTGAGAAAACACACACCGCCTGGTCCATTCAAACCACTCCCCCCCATTGTTCTGAGCGGGAGAGCGCAGGTGAACGCCTTCGATTCCTCATTCGAATTAATCAGGGGGGACGCGTGATTGGTAAGAGAGGGAAGTTTAAAGAAATATATAAAAAAATAAACACTTGCATTCAATCGCCAAAGCTAATCCCCTGCAAATAAATCCCAAATAACCCAACTTCTTTTCACTTTTTTTTCTTCTTTTTTTTCAGAATAATTCCGTTTGCCTGGTTCCCTCCCCCTTCCGACAATCGAACCGCGGCGATATTGCCAGTGTGCAGCGTTGACATTTCAAGTTGTCGATAGATAGAATTCCATTAGTGTGTTATTAGCCGGGTCTCGGCGATGAAGTCATGTTTACACCCCAACTTCCTGCGCTGTGTGAAGAAGCTCAAGGGGGACTTCCTGCGAGAGCGCCCGATATTTAGATAATCCTCGGAGTCGAGCCGCTTCCAATATGGCCCCGGTCTCCCTCAGTCTTAAGGCTGCTCGCTTGGAAATGAAAGCAGACACTCGTTGGCTGTCTGCTTCTTTATTACTCCTAATCTCTGGGAAATTGCCTGGAAGCAGAGGAATCTGAAGGCTTATAGGGAGGGAATGACAGAGGAGAGGGGCGGGGGGTGGGGAGGGGAGGAGAGGAGGGGAGGAGAGGGGGGAGAAAAGTGTCAATATTGTACTTACTGCTTCTCTGTCCACTCTCTTGGTGGCCAAGGCCTCGGTCTTAGCTTCAAACTCGGCCTGGATGTGGTCTCTCCTCCTCAGAACAGCCTGACGTTCAACACCAACACAGCACAAACGCAGTTGAGGAAGGTTTCTTTACAAACCTGCACCTCCGGCATTGTCCATGTTGACCTCTCCATACTCTCTGATTTTTTCTTCTTTTTTTTCAGGCTCAGTGTGGAGGGAGGGGTAGGGGGGAGTTTACCTTGAGACCTTCGGAGCACAGCACGTACTCGTGTAGGGTGGGCACTAGGACCTCAGAGAGCTGGTGGACCTGCAGCTCCGTCTCCTGACAGCAGCGCTCCAGGCAGCTTGCCACGCCCTTCAGGGGCTCGGCTAGCTGCTCCTCCTCCGAGCTGGACCACAAGGTGTAGGTGGGGGCGCATTCCTTTAGCTCCTCCAGGTACTCTGAGAGACAGGCAGGATACTTGGTTACTCGCAGTGTCAACTTATTGCAGGCCATTCTCTATGAATGGCCTGCATTCCTATATCTTCCTCCTTCTCTCTCAATTAACGCATGTGTATGGTGTGTATCTCTCTCTCTGTATGTCTCTGTTGAGCAAGAGAGAGAGAGAGAGAGAGAGAGAGAGAGAGAGAGAGAGAGAGCGAGCGAGAGAGAGCGAGAGAGCGAGCGAGAGCGAGAGAGCGAGAGAGAGAGAGAGCGAGAGCGAGATATGGGTCTCAGCTATCATGAGAGAGCCTACACAGTGTACGCGAGCATGTAAAAGGCGTGTTGTCTGTGCACGTGCCGTACCCTTCTGTTCCTTGACGATCCTCTGAGTGACCTTGTCCAGGGAGGAGATCTTCTGGCTGAAGGCATCCGCGTACTCCTGCATGGCCGCAAACTCCTCCGGTCGGTTCTTCACGCCCCTGACGGAATTGGACAGCGCCCTCACCGTGTCCCCCATCCGGCTGAGGAAGCCAGGCCCTTGCTTCTTGTGGGACGTCAACTCCTGTGTGTGTGTGTGTGTGCGTGGTGGTGGTGGGGGTGGGGGTAGCACAAAAAGAGCAGTTCTTTGTTCACTCTCAGGTGGCCTTGTAAGCAACAGCCTCGACATTCTATAACATGTGACGTTGGGCTTTGTAGCGATGATACACCTTCTCCTTGGCAGTATATTCAAAGGATTCATATTCTGGCAACAGATTATACCTTTCTTTGACATCATATACTGTCTTAAAGCAATTTTAACACCAACAAGGGCCTGAAACAAAACACTTCCTGATTAAATAAGACTGGTTACATTTCCTACTTTTTGGTACTAAAGGCATAACGGTCATACAACAAACATACCGGTAACAATTGCGGTTTCAGCAAATCTATGTGGTCCTGTTAGCCTAATCCTCTTTAGATGCTGTGCTGTAGCAAGACAACATAGTCCTGCTTCTGGGCTTTTAGACACAAGGAAAGCATTCATGCTCATGTCCAGGCCTTGTTATACTATTACTCTAACTGGTTACTAGCGGTAATCAGATTTGGGTGCCAGTTAGAAGGACGACTATGGTGTATGTGCGTGTGTGTGTGAGTGAAAACTGGTGATAAATCCCAAAACTGAGAGGTTTTGAGAGTCCCACGTGAAATAGTTTTCCTTCTAGACAAACGTACAGGATCCTTGCAGGGAAAGCCCCTTTCACGTCCGTATGTTACTGCTTACAGAAAACCAAATAACCTTTTCCCCTTTTTTTTTTTTTTTGTGATGTGCTTGCAGGTGCATGTAAGACTTTTCAATTGCACTCACCCAGGCCTGAGCCGTGAGGAAGACTCTGAAGTCGTCATTGCAGGACAGGATAGGGTGGTCGGACACGCGGTTCAGGAACTTGTGGAGAGCCTTCCTCCGCGTGTCGATGAACTCGTTGTTGAACCTCTCCACCATCCCCTTCATCACAAACTTCTCTGGAAGCGGCTGAGGATAGCATAGAAGGATATATCGGTGTGCAGCAGACGCGGTTAGGTGAGCGCACCTGGGTGCCGATTACACCCGCCCGAGACCTGACGACAAGCAGCACGGGCTACCTCAGGCTTTAGCTTAGCGAGCTAGAACAGGTCTTCCATTTCCAGACACGGCATAACTTTGCAGGCAGGAAAGAAGCACAACAAAAACATTTGTTCAGGAAAAGTTCCTCTAGAATCTAACTTTGAAATGATCTTCGAGTTAGGCGTGACCGTCTACCCACATGAACAATGAGAGTGGGGTGGGCCTCTTCCAGCTTGCCTTTCAGCCACAAGAAGTCCTGGTATCGCCTGCGAACTTCGTACTCGCTGGAGTCAAACTCGCTGCGGGTAGTCTGCGGGAGAGGGAGAGGACGTGGGCGCGTGATGAGGGGCGCGACCTATTCTGAATACCACCGTGACTGACGCGCCTGATTTGGAATGGTGAATCGACGCCCACTCACCTTTGTCAGAACCCTGTAGGTGATGAACGTCTCCACGGCGGTCACGTGACTCTCGGGGTTATCCACCGTGATGAAGAGGTCTTTTGTGTCAAGACCCTCTTCCTCCTCCTCCTCAAACTTGTAATGGTTGACCATAGAGTCTGGTGAAATCTGCATGGATGCGGCCCTTCCCTCTGTTACGCTGACATCCTACATAAGAGACAGTGACGTAGGCGTGACTTGTTCTCATCTGAATGCTTCATTCATTGACTGGAGCGCAGACACCTGGTACACAAATGCAGTCAAATAGGGACTCGTGTGCGGTAAAGCATTACTATAGCGATTTTGTTTTCATGCCAGACCGTCACATGTAATCATGTGACAACGGCGTATCATACTGCATATATGTCCATGTTTTTTGAATTTCGGTATTAAATCCATACGACAGACGAATAATGTTGACCGCCCGGCTACTGTGCAAATCAAAACAAGCCGAACGTTATGCCAACTACACAAGTCTCTAGACGTCACCTTCAAAGTGTGTAGCCTGCCAAACAGATATACGTAGCCTATGCAAACGATTTAAAGTAGAAGTGATGCGTCCTTGTACGTGCAGGGCAACGTGTGTTTCAGTTCTTTCACGAAGGCTTCCTACTGTAACAAACTGTTATGCTAGAGTAGCTGCCTAGTCAGCAGATAGCTGCCGTGCGCCGCTCCCCTAATCCACCTAACAATAGTGAACAGGCACAGATCATCAACTATGTAAGACTATTCAGTGGGTGTTGTTACAAGTGTGGGGGGAAAAACTCGAATCTCGTGATTTCTTTGGCACAAGTAATCAGGCCAGTTGAAAACTGCAAAGTTTCTGACTTCAAGACCTGAACCGATCGAGTGGTTTTTGACGTTTGACAAGTATGCTATTCTTAAAAAGCTTGATCAAAAACACCCGATGCAAGTCATGCTATGAATGACTAAGGCACCTGATCTACTGAACTTTGATTTCTTGTCGTGTTTGTGTGAGCCATTCGGACATTAAGCCGAAGACTGTAGGACTAATAACTTAATAGTTCTGATAAAAACACATTTTTTAGATGTGCACCTCTCCCCCTTTTATTTACTACCTACAGGATGTTAGTTATAGATACATAATAGGACATAGAAGCAGTCCTACTTTTTAAAAGGATGTTGGATATCGATGGACTATTTGCGCACGGAGTCAAAAACTTTCCACGTAGCAAGAGACGCATCCAAACTCTAGTCTATGCAACAAGAGCATTGGCTAACTATCAAAGTTTCAAATCGCCTATTTTCCTTTTACCTTGCTGAAAACTTCTAAGTCATCGTCTTCGTCAAGATCCAACATCCGTCCAGAGATGTCGGTTGGTATTGTTTGAGCGTGGGCGACAAGAGCCGGTTCGCCTATAGCCGCACTCATTGCTGTCCAGATTTGTGATCGCCTGTACTGTCAGGGTAGCTGGCCTATGAACCTCACCAGCCGAGGGTTGAAAAACAAAAAAAACAAAACAAAACCAAAAAAAAACTTCAGAGGTGGCCTTCAACTGCGCAACGAAACTACGCAGAAACGGAAGCATTGTAGACAAGGAAGTTGAGAAGATTTGGTCGGCTTTGCTTCCGAAAAGATTACTTATGGGCAATACGTTCGTTTGGGGTGATTACATAGGTTGTGGCGTAAATATGAATACAATAGTATTGCAGTAGGGTCATTTTGAGCATCAGAATAGTTTGATCGCTTGCCGCTGTCAATTGTACGGAGCAGTGACCGATTGGTTTTTTTTTTGACAACGCTTAACTTGTCGAGAAGTGGCCTTTCTTGATACCCGGTGCATTTATGAGGACATACTTTATACACAAATATACTTTTGTCCATAGCCTAACACAGCACAAACTGGGCATGTGTATAGCCAAAAGATGTCACTGTTGCACAGTATAACATAGCATTCACACAACATACACAGCTAATTGTGCATTCATGTCTCATGATTGGTTACTAGAAAAGCAATACACGTTTTATTTTAATATTTCGACTGTATTTATCGAATTGGTTTCAAAATAATCTTTAAAATATTAAGATTATATGGCGTGAGGGAATGTGTTGTGTTGTAGATAGCCATAAAATGCATTGACACAAATGAAATATTTTCAGTTTGCATTTGCAAATATCATTTAGTATTTGAAATGTGTCCATGATTACCACAATGCCCTCATTCCCATTGGCAGCTAAATAATCAATACTGATGACCTATTAAGCCAATATCTTGAATGCTTAGTCAAGATAAGATAACGAGGTGATTCCGTGAGTCATATGTCAAATGTCCTGTTTCTTTAAACAGCCTGTCAGAAAAAAATATGAAGTCTTATTTTGTAGTTCTAGCATTGGTTTGGGTATCCTAAATTATTCAATATTGGATTTCTTTGAATGCTTTCACATACAACATTGAGATTTCCACCACAACTCATCCATTGGCATATATATTGTTGGAAAATGGGGAGAAAGCATTGTCAACCCCCGGACATTTCTTAAAGCGCAGGACAATAATCTGTTCAGTTTCGGTCCAGACACAAATATCTGCATACAGGAAGTCCTTGAAATGCTGATATTACCATATCCTTTTCCTTCGACCAACTGGAGGAAGGCCACATTCGTCAGCCATTCAGATTAGAGAGCTTTATAATGATTCTACAAAGGTCAGGGTTTGTCTGTGTGGAAGTGTAGAACGCTAAAGCACAGAATGCCAAGAAAGGTCACTTGCTACCACAATCATATTATCTCTCTGCCATTTCATATGAATTTGTCTCTCTGATTGATTTAAAGCTTATGTTGAAACTGTGTGTGTTTCATTTCCATGACAAAGAACATCTGTCTTCTCTAGATGCTGTCACGAAAGCCAATAAAATGGAATATATGTATTTGTTTTATTATTGTACTGAGAAAGGAAGTTACGTTGAACTGAAATACTGCAGAAAATGCTTGTACATTGCTGTGTGCCTTCCTTACCTTTGTGGTAAAAGTCGTTTCACGCTAACACGTCAAGAAAGTGTTGCGCCAGTATGGCCTTAAGTAGCCTCAGAGTTAACACAGAACTTGCAGACGATCAGTCAAAGAGCCAACGCTAAGTCTAGTCTGAGACAGTGGCCGGCGCTGTCGTGATGGCCTGTCACCCCTTGTCTCTGTGCAAGCAATGCTAAGATGCTAATTGAGGGCAGCCTGCCCACTCATTAAGTAAATCCTCTAACTCTCCTGGCATCGCAGCACCACGCTCTCTCTCATTGGCCCCGAGTCAAAACCTGTCCAGTACCACCACAGCTCTCCGGGCCAAACTGTTCTGCAAAGCAAAAACAGCTCCATCAGTAGCAGTTAATAATTAGATTAGCATTACAACCCCACCACTGCCACCACCACCCCAAACAATGGCTTACATAGATCAGCTCTTTCAAATTGCATTTACGCACTGTCAGCCCCATTAGTGTGACCAACCAGAGTGTCTAAAAGAAAAAGAAGAGGGGGTGGGAGGGGGGGAATGGACGGCCGCTATTTTTTCTTCTGCGGTGTGTCGAAAATGGATAACGCAGAAAGCATTACAGACAATTACGGCCAAACTCTTACGCTGCTTCTCTCTTTCCCCCCCCCAATGCCATCTCTCTCCTCTCTCCCCCCTCTCTTGCTCTTTCTGTCTCTTTCTCTCCCACTCGCTTTCTCTCTCGCTCTCCCCCCTCTCCCGCTCTTTCTGTCTGATTCTCTCTCAGTAGTCGCTTTCTCTCTCTCGCTCCCCTCTCTCTCTCTGTCTCTTTCTCTCTCCCTAGGCTTTCCACCCTCTCTCTCTCTCTGTCTCTTTCTCTCTCCCTCGCTTTCCCTCCCTCTCTCTGTCTCTCCCCCTGTTGTTGGATCTCCCTGCTTTAGGAAATTGCCTACTAACTGCACAACTGCTACCTCTAAACCTGCTGCACTCATACAGGGAGAAGCAGAAAGGGAGATGAAATGGGGGGACTTGGCCACCTGGACGAAAGCGGGAAGCGAACAATTAAGAATCAATTTACCGTCAAAAAGCTTTGCTTCCTAATTAAGACCACATGCAATCTAGTGTTCTAGGGCACTCTGTTGTGGCACACACATACGCACACACACACACATTTTTTGTTTTGCTACCATCCCATTGTTTCATTCTACTTTTGCTATTATGATAATGGAGTTAGGCCAAACTGTAGTTTTCCACAGGGGACCATTATAGTGTGGTGATTGAGATTCTGAAATGAGAATGTCTTTTCATTCCTGCCAGGTGTGTTGTGTCATGAGTGTGCAGTGATTATCGTGTGTCATTATGAACATACTTGTGTCACATGTGTCATAATGATAATGTGTCATGTTAATGGTACACGGTCACATTGCGTTGCTCTCATGTGAAACTATGCAAATTATGGCTTCATGTCTCTGGACACTGCATGTACTTAAAGTAATATGTTTCATGGATTTATCTTTTCTATTGGATAAATGTACATTTGTGAGATCTATTATCTGGCTGCTCTGGTTAGACAGATCCAGTTAGATTCCATCCATTCAATGAGTCGTGAAGGTATTATGGTGGATAGTACTGGCAGGCTTTTACTTGTAGGTGGAAATAGAGCTAGTAAACGCGGAGCTAACTCAGATGGTTTGAAAACAAGCGAATAAATTGTGAGTGAAATGTGGGTTTGGGATCTAGACAGATGGTGGACTATGAGAGGCAGCAACGCAGCGAAATGGAAGATCGTGAACCAACGAATGGGACAAAATCATGGTCAGAGCAGTCAAGGTGTAAAAACACACACACACACACACACACACACACACACACACACACACACACACACACACACACACACACACACACCAACAGATCCTTGGGAGCCCTGGCAGGTGTCACAAGCTCCACGGAGGTGTGCGCCTTTAGAAATGAAATCACACAACGACCCTCTCCGAACACAGTCTGACGACATCCCCCCCTCAATTAAAAGAAAGAAAAAAATGATTATCTTGAACTTTCAGTACGTAGACCTCTAACCTGTGAAATCTAATTAAGTCCCTGCAACAAACAAACAAGAAAAGGCATTACTAATCAATCATCCAGAAATGAGATAAATTAAAATAGAAAGCGCAATGATTGAGGGCTGAGCAGAGGAGATAAGGGGTGGCGGAACATGCACTGGAGTGCACTCTGTGGAATTCTGAATTGCTATCCACTTGGGGGGTGCGTCAAGTACGGTCGGATTGGTCGTAGTATTAATTCAGGTTGGAAAGTCACTGAGTACAACTGGAACAAACAAAAAAAAGAGACCGAGACGCGTACAACGGCCGAATGCACGTCGACAGTCACAAAACCAGTGGAATCGTATCCCGTCGAGGCAAAAATACCTCTGACGGTCACGAGCACGTCCAGCGATTATCCTTAAAGTGTTTCCGAGGATGGTGGTTTTATGATGCAGCAGATGCACGAGGTCACCCTGAGTTTAGGACGCAGCAGACGGCGAGAGTCCATGTAATCAGACACGGGGAGAGGGGGGAGGGAGGGAGACGGAGAGAGAGCGACAAAGACATGTTGACTTAAGAGAGCTGGCATATGGTTGCTGAGACACATCTATTTGTGATGTTTCCTTGAGAGGAAAATATTCTTCTATTTTCAACGGCGTTAACCCGGGTTACTGTAGACATTGCTTGGCCCACAACGACTGACAAAAAAACCCCTGCAAAAAGAGCGATTCAATTCATGCTCTGGAGAGGTGAGCGCTCCTATTGTGTGAGTAAAATACAGGGGTCCTTTAAACTGCACATTCACACAGAGAAAGGTGACTCCCCCCAAAACTACATTGAGACAGTTACAATAACTTCCCCCGACTTATCGGAGCACATACTGTCTTCAATACAGGGAGAACAATAGAAGGGTGAACGAGGACGACGTTCAGATTAAGACGACTCGCTTTGCTCTCCTTCCTGTCATAACTTTGGAGTTGAAAGTATTTTCCAATTATGGGTCTCCGTTCATTGAAGCGAAACATAGAGAGCTCTTAGGCACAATAGGACAATAGGATTAACAGGGAGGGGGGGAGTTGTGTTTTAGTGACTGTATGGAAGGTTTTGCACAACTGCATGCTCTTTAGTGTTTATTTTATTGTGCCGTCGCACTTTACTTTCCCTCGCTCCGCTTGCGCCTTCTCTACCTAGAATGCTAACCTTTTAATGCTCTCTTTCGTCCGACGGTAAATAAATCTTGCTCCTCCTTTCTTTTCTTACCCACGCCATTAATGTCTTTTTCTGTCCCTCCATCTGCCCGCCGAGTCCTATCGTCTGCATTCTCTCCTTTCCCCTGCTTTCATTCGGCTACTCATGCTACACTGTCCCTCTCTTCCAGGCCACCATTAGCACTGCTGCCTATCCCTCTGTCTCTCCATACCTCCGGTGCTGTACTCTCTCCTCCCTCCTTGCCCTCCCTTTATCTCCCACCTCTCCCTCTCCTTCCCTCTCTTTATCGGTCAGCCGTCCCTCCCTTCTGAATTCCCTCCGCCTCTGTATATATATCGTCTTGCTCTGCCTCCATCTACCTCTCTGAACTCAGCCTCCCTCCCACCATCTCCACGCACCTCTCTCTCTCTCTCTCTCTCTCTCTCTCTCTCTCTCATTCACCTTCCAGACATCTTTAACCATGCTCCTTCCCCCCCCCCTTCATTCGCTCTCTTTTCCTCTGCCTTCCCACCTCTCTCCCCTTTCCTTCCTCCCCTCCTTTCCTTCTCTCTGTTTCCAGACACATTATGTAGATTAAACATCGCCAGCCGCACAGCCGAGAGTCTATGACTGCAGCACTTTGTTTTCCTAAATAATTAACAAGGCCGGTGTTGATTTACTGTCTAATGTAATACTTCCACATCCTTCTGGGGGCGAGACGGGCATCTGGCGGCTGCCTGGGCCTCCATGGACCTGGGCCAAGCCTTCAGCGTCAACCCCCAGCATTAAAATTTAAGGTGGCACATTAGGAATAGGGCGCAATTGTGTGTGCTTGTGCGAGTGAGTGACTGAGTGTGTATGTGCACTATGCACACCGCCTTTTCAGTAAACATAGCGAATTGGGTGGCATTAGACCCATTGGCCAATGGAAGCAGAAGTACAATGATAACACTGAGTGTCTATCTGTAATGAGGTCTAGTGGAATGAGGGTGGGAAGGGGAGGGGGACTTAGAACAGCGTGGCAGGGGAACGTTGAGGGGAAAGGGCTTGTGTAATTTGGGGGGGATTTTTGTAACAAGCATAGCCGCCTCTGAGGTATTGATTTAAACCGTGGATCTGTAATGAGCGTGGCCTGGGACTGCCTTGTCATTAGCTCGACGCGCCATCTCAGTTATGCTAATGTGGCCTTGAAGCTTTCTAGCACCCCCCCCCACCTCCCTCACATACACACGCACCCCACTATACTATACTACAGGTATAATTCCTCAATTACCATCTGCATCAATCCATATCCAAGTATAATAGAAATGGAATAAACCTTTAGTATCATGCCATGTGTTCCTGCTAGGTGCTCAAGGTTAGACCTGGACTTCTAGCAGAGTTAGGGAAGGTTAGTGAACCTGAGCTAGTGAAGTGTGGGTTGGTGTGGTTAGCAGCTCATTTCTGGGATGCAGCTAGGCTAGGCTAGGCCAGTTCATGCTAGGCGAGGCCAGTTCAGGTTAGGCTAGGTCAGTTCAGGCTAGGCTAGGCCAGTTCAGGCTTGGCTTGGCTGCCACCTTTCATTTTCTGTCAACGGTAGTAACAAGCCCTTATCACCTCGTGTCCTTCACATTATTGCTATGGTCTCATGCAATGCCATAGTTCTGCTCCCCACAGCTTTCATCAAAACACAGCCAGCAGTCTGCTAAAGGAAAAGATGACAAAGTCTGGCCAGGTGCAATGTAGGAAGAAGGCATTTGCATCGACTCCTGAATCTACCAGAAAGATTGATATCAGGTATGTAGGTATTGATTCAAACGTGTTAACTGGTATTGACTCCTGTTCGTTTATAGGTCTGTTCGGTGTGATATACTGATCATTTTCCCACCCGTATATAGATACAAACATACACTTTTTTCAATAAACCAGAGAAAAAGTCTAATTGAAAATGCTGAACTCGGCCAACCCTAATATACTAGAAGGAAACCTCAAAAGAGATGCCTGCCTCTCTGTCTGTCATGTGCCTTTCTGTTGTGTCCGTGTGTTGTACGGTCTAGTCTTACCAGCTCTCCTGGCTTCATCTGGGAGAATATGCTGTCTTGAAGAGCCCAATTGATTCCCTGACATCAAAGCCTAGTGCAGTTCTGTCACAAAGCCATTACCTGGTCTACCTGGTTGGCCTCAATGCAAATAAGAACCGGTAGTGCCACCAGCATCACAGCAGTGCTCTGAATACCCCTCATCAAAAGGCAATGAGAGTGGCTCCAGCATCATTACTGGTGTTTGTGAGTGTGTGCGCGTGCGCGTGTGCCTTTGCGTTTGTTGTATTGTCGTGTTTGAGTCTTTGTGCGCCCGCATTTGCGATAGGGCGCGTGCGCGTACTAGGGGAGCAACAAAGAGGTCAGAGCCCTTTTATGACGGCCCCGCCGCCGCAGAGCCTCCGCGTCCTCTCAGGCGGAGGTGTGTGGCGGCGGATCAATGGGAAGCCGGCCCCTTTGTGAAGGCGCTTCCAGCTCCGTTAGGGATCATTAGAAAACCGCAGCCCCCTAACACCCCCCCACCACCACTCCCCCGTCCGCCCCCTCCCCGCCCTTCTTCCTCTCCCCCCCCGTGCCCCTCCCACCTCACCGCCTCCCCTCCCCGCGATGAATATGGAAGGCTACCCTCCGCCCTCCCCCCATCACCCTCCTCCCCTATCACCCCGAACCCCCCACCCCACCCCCATCACCCCTCTGTCACAACGCTAACACTCACTAATTAGGCCTGTTTTGCCTATTAGAGGGCCCGCTCGCTTCGAAACACCACTCCTGTTTATCGCAATTAGTTCACCCATTAACTAGCACTTCATAACATTGGGCCTGTCTTGGATGGAAATGATGGGAGTGCACCGTGCATTATTTATGAAGGGATGGCGGATGGGAGGGAGGGAAGGAGAGAAGGAGGTGAGTGAAGTGTTTGGCAGCCCATCTGAGAATTCCATCTCTCGCTTCCTCACCTCATCTAAAAAAACAAAACAAAACAACAAAAAAACTAGCACTCACCATCACGCAGGCACAGCTGCCTGGGCCTTCCTGGAGAAGCTGTGCTCTGCTCGCTAAATGCTCTTCAGGTTCGCTTCTGAGCACTCTGTTTGTCAAACGCAAACATCCTGTCCCGTTCGCTCTTTACTCAGTCGTCTGTTTCTCCCTAGTTTCTCTCCCCTTTTTTGTGTGCAAATGAGCGCAAATGAGCGACTACGAACTGCTCTTTTTTGGGGGGGGGAACGCGTCGAGCTGCCCTTCTCCAATTTGGGCTCACATTTCATCCAGTTGCATCGTGTGGACTCGGTCTTCCAATTATTCTAGTAGGTACACACCAATCCCAGCCGCCCAGATAGATGTAGACAGAACTCCACCTCGGCTGAATGCTAACCAGGCCGGACTGCACATTCCTGATGTTTATTTTCACTTTTCTATTCCAGACTAGTTTTATCAGAGAGAGACCAGCCAGGGCTGCTGTTCCACTCCAGTGTGTCCAGCCGTATGAGCTGGGAGGGCAATGGAGCATTTAGACCGAGTCAGGATCGTGACCCGGGGAGGGAGACAGAGAGACCTTCGTTTTTGCCCATTTTTGTCTTTTTCATTGCATTTCTGAAAAGTCTGAAAATGCAATTCAGACACGCTGGATCGATTTGACCGCAACATGTAAATACATCCAGCCTCTAAAACCTCGACGTGTCAGAGTTAGCCAAGAGCTTGCCAAGAGCTTGCCAAGAGCTTGCCAAGAGCTTGCCAAGAGCTTGCCTTAGTCTTGGGTCTCTGGCCGGGCCCCAGAGTAAAGTAATGACTGCTATGATGAGACTGCATTCACCTCCACCTCAAACTGCTCACCCTACCCCCTCCCTCCAAAAAACCTTCATTTTCAACCCTTGAACCAAGACTGACTGCCCTAATGACCCTAATCAGAGTCAGTTCATGGAGCGCGTCGCCCCGAGAAAATGAAGCTTCATCAACACACTAATACAACAGCCTCCACGCTCCCCAAAGCTGGAGGGACAGTATTATCATCCCCCGAAATTAGATTTGCGATGCGGCACTAATTATTTTTATTTGTCCTCGCCTGCCCCCCTCAACCCCCCCCCCCAACCCCTCTTCCCCCCGTGCATGATACAAAAACGCCTTTTTTTATTTCAATCATTGAAAGTGCCCAGGAAAAAATTGAGCAATTACATTTTTGGGGGTGTAAAATGTACACTGGTGTAAGGGGAAAACCAGTCTCAGTGGCTCGACAGATATTAATGGAAGGAGTCCAGTTCAATGTTCAATTTGTCTAATGATTAAAAATACATTGGTGCACCTGCATAAATAATTCATGCGAAATGCTGAGTTATAGGACGGGAGTAGGGAAAAGGAATCATTTCCTCCAAATTACCGCCCCGACCAGCATTATTGAGGAGGATGTGTTCCCAGTGAGTTTGTTGTTCATGTGAAGCCTTATGTCACTTCCTGAGGGTTTGTGTAACTGGAGAATTTGTCTCCCTCTTCATCTGACTTCAGTGCAATCTCTCTCCCAATTCCTTTTCTCTCTCTCTCTCTCTCTCTCTCTCTCTCTCTCTCTCTCTCTCTCTTGTCCTCTCTTTCTCTGTCTCTCTCGTCCTCTCCCTCCTTCAGTTTCATAATCTCTCAGTCAGAGCTTTCAGAGAACAACTGTTCCCCGGACCAACGGTCCACAGCGTTTGGGCCAAGCTGTTGAACGCAGGTCGCCTCCAAAAAGGGGGCGACACCTGCCTTTGGCGAGCTCCACAGAAGCCAGACTGGCGACAGAGCACGGCTTCAGGGTGATGGACCAGACACAGACCCACATGGTGGAGTGGGGAGCGCTTCAGAGACAAGAGGGAGGTGCTTGGTCTAGATGCAAGGTAGAAAGGCTTGGGAGAAGAACACACTGGTTCCCGAATTGGCCCCAGACTTCCAGCCGGAGTCGCAGCAGAGCAGAGGATGCTGGTAAAGCCCTGCCAAATGTTGGACAGGGAAACATGTTTACGGTGCTGAGACGAGCTGGCACTGGACTGGACTGGCTACACACATACACACACACACATACATACACTGGAGGTGTGCGCACACATGCCCACACACAAATACACACACATGCAGACACAGACACCCGTGGCCGAGTGTGTCAGTATGCCTCACAACCGTTGAGGCAGGAGCTCGAATATCCGACAGAAGCTCACGGGCTTCTTGTCTGCGAAATCGCAAAACTGTTGGCAGAGAGCCAGCTGTGCTCACCCAGGTGAATGCAGGTCGACCTCTGCAGTCCAAACCTCAGCGCTTCCGGGGCATTCTAGCAACGGCAGAGAATTATACAACCTCGGGCCCAAAACATGCTTGATCGGTCTCTGTCACGTGTACGCACCCCCGCACACTGACACACACACGTGGGAGAAGGATTTGGACAGGAAAACATCACCACAGTGTCAGAGCAGGAGGGGGGGGGGCACATTAGGCCCCCTGTGCTAAATCTTGTGGCCTCCTCTTCTTTGATTGTCACGTAAATAAGGGCGGTGTGCGAATGAGGGGAGGAGGGGGGGAAGAGGAGGGGAGGGGTGAGGAGGGGAGAGGTGAGGAGAATAGAGGAGAGAGGATTTGGAGAGGAGTGGAAAGGAGAGGAGAGGGCCGATGACATGAGAAGAGACAAGACAACAGGCGAGTCGCCGAGATGGGAGAGGACAGGAGAGGCTGGCAACTGATATTCAAGCGTCATGTGATATTCAGCTCCCCTGCAACAGAGACGCCGGGCGAAGCCCAACTGTTGAGCCAGACAGTACGTTCTCTCAGTCCACTGGGTTTGCGCTGCTCCTGCCCGTTCTCTCAGAGAGGAAACGGCATGGAAACAGAGACTAATAACCCACATGACAGAGCATCAAGACTCATTTGAACTTCGGGAAACCTATGCGCCCAGTCTTCCCTAACAAGACAGTCAAACAGACACACTGTTTTTGTCTTGTTAGCCGGTCTACATATGCCAGTCGGTTGGCTTCAGTTCACACTATCTGTAAAACTGGAGCGCTATCTGCAAATCAGCCCGGATATTTATAGCCTGAGCGGCTGGACTGTGTGCGTAGGAAATGAGAGCATTGGACGGAGGGGGCTAATGATCAATAGGCAGTTCCAGCGGAGAACACTGCTGTGGCTCATTATAAAGGACATGTGGCTGCCCGTGTCACCCTGTCCCAAGAGCCACACCCCCGGCTACCGTCCGCCCCCTTCACACACACACACACACACATACTGACACACGTACATTCAAAGGCAGGGTGCCCACACACACAAGCTCTCGCTGACCAGGACTGCACAGCAGGAGACTTTGTGGGGACGTTGTTCCTGGGTCCGAAATGAAAGAGGTCTATGATTCTTATCTCACTGAGAATGCAATCATTTAAAGTTAAACTGGGCGACCGCTTCGGTTGTCGCGGTGTGCTTTGATGGTGGGAAAGTCTGTGAAAATGATGCTCTGGGTTATTTTCTTGTCTTGGGGCTCCTACTGCGCAAGTCTCTTCACAGTCAGAGAAGAACTGGTTGTTGTGTGAAATACTTTGAATGCACGGATTCTTTCCCTATCCTCTCCTCACCTCTCTGCTCTTCTTCTCGCCTTTCCTTTTCTTTCATTTCCTTTCCTCTCCTCCACTTTCTTTTCTTCTCCTCTACTTTCCTCCCCTCCTCTCCTCTCCTCCTCTCACCTTTCTTCTCCATTCCATTCCACTCCTCACCTCTCTTCTCTTCCACCCTCCTCTCCCCGCCTCCTCTCCGATCTTCTCCAATCCCCTCTCCTCCTCCCCCCTCCTCTGCTGTCCTCTCCCACAGACTGGGCTGGAAGGAGGAAGCGGCCCAATGAAGAGGCGGAGAGTGACAATACCCGGAGATTAGTCCTGACCTTTGTAGATCTGACATTCACCAGTTTTACTTAATTAACGGCGGCGAAGCCTTCCCCTGACCTTTGTCATGTGCGCTGTCATTGAGAACCTTTCTGTTGACTCGAATGGGAATGCTATTTGTTAAGGTAATCAGAGGACGGCTGGTGGGTCTGGTCGGCCTCGTGCGGGGCTGGTGCGGCTCTTCACACTCTCGGGACGTCTCCTCCACTTAGTGCCTCTCCTGTCTCTCTTTCTCAGGCTCTGGCCCCTTGCATATGTCTCTCTTTCTCAGGCTCTGGCCCCTTGCATCTGTCTCTCTGCCTCTGATTCTGCCTCTGCACCGCACTCGCTCCCTGCCTCAATCGTGGGCCATGTCTATCTCCTGCTTTTTCCTCTTGCTCCCGACTCCAGTTGATATGCTCCCGCCTGTCTCGCCTTCTGCCTCTGCCTGCCTCTGTTTCCGTCCCTGCCTCTTTGTCTGCCTCTGTCATTGTTTGTGTGTGTACCCTCACCCCCCCTCTCATTTACATATTCTCATTCATTGGATAGGTTCAATGAGGCACATCAACAGAACCTTACAAGATTGGGTTCACAGATTCCCCATCGCTGCTGGTGGACTCTGCTGGACAAACAGGTGCTCATGACACTCTAGATTTCACGTACGGGGGATTTGAAGGAATCCCAACGGCCGCCCTTTCCTCCCTCTCCTCTCCTCTCCCGCCCTTTCCTCCCTCTCCTCTCCTCTCCCGCCCTCTCCTCCCTCTCTCCCTCTTGCTCCCTCGCTCCCCGCGAGATGTCATTCTTATCGCCATCCATTTATTTGCATGTTTGCACGATTCATCATCCGCATCCATGGCGAAGGCTTCCGTGGCAAATCAATCCGACGGCACCGAGGGAATTTCCTGTCGATTTGCGCACTCTTAAATACCGCCTGAAATCACCAATCACGCCACGCTTGTTCGTCCGCCTCTCTGCGCCGACCGCTACGGCGAGCGTCGCGACGTCTGAGAGAATGCGTCGAGGCAGAGAGATCAGGGGAGGAGGAGGAGGGGCGAGCGAGGGTTTCTGGGTAATGTACTGTGTAAGCAAGGGAAATGGCATTGTGGAGGGGAGCTCATGTATCGGTAATATCCTGTCTAAATGTAATTTGGGGGCTAATCAGCCCCATTAGGCCTCACACTGAGAGAGATAAAGACAGATAGGCTCCTGCTCTTCTCAATGACTAATGCCTTCTTCTGCACTGCCCTCTCCTCCTCCATCCCGGTGGAGCTAATGGTATCAATGGCAGACTGCAGGGCAGTCGGACGCAGGGCTGTTGGGAGGGAGGGAGGGAGGGCGGGAGGGAGGGAGGGCGGGAGGGAGGGGAGTGTCCGTCCATCCCCGGGCTCCCCTTCTCTAATTACATCGATAGGAAACAGGAGGCTGGCTAGAGAGGGAGAGAGGGGGAGAACGAGAAGGAGAGAGCGGTAGAAGGAGAGAGGGAGGCAGGGATAGGAAGAGAGGGAGTGAGGGGGAAGAAGAGAGGGAAAGGAAGAGAGAGAGGGGCAGGAAGAGAGAGAGGTAGTGGGCATGACAGTGTTGGACTTGTGGTGCAATTAGCTGTTAAAACGGTCGAGGGGGGGGTCCAAAGAGGTTTCATTAAAACCACAACAGTGCAGATGACGGCCTCTTTGTATGTCAGACAGTGCATTGGACCACTGGCAGGTTTAGTGCTGTTTCTTTTCTTCATGTCGACTAAAATGCTTCTTTCCATGGTTACTGTCACGGCTTTTCCGACACGTGTAACGTCTGGGATCACGAGTAAGATGGGCTGAACTTTGAGGCGAAAACCCCAGCAGATCTCGACCCAGACTTGACCTTTTGGGACGCTCGCGATCGTTAACGTTATTCGGCGCACGGTTCCGGTAAAAATCAAAACCCCCCAAAAAACCACTGCCACTAACATCGTTTGTAAAAGTCTGCCTAACAAATCAGATATCCGTTTGAAATTCATTCTGTTGTATCTCCTAATCCGTCTTGTAGCGTTCGCAGGCTGCTGGCTAGCTTTGGAGAGATCCGCCGGATGATAAAGAATGGCAGGCTGGCTTTCCAGGACCTCAGAAATTAAATCAAACATGGCCCATTATTGATCATATTTCCGAATTTCTCAAAGTTTTCATGGCATGTTGGTCTGCCGTTCTGCTCTGGACGCAACTCGCTGATCTCAGGTTGCGTGTTGCGTCCGCAAATCAGATTAGAACGCTGCTCTAATCCGTTTGCTATGGTTTCGGTCTTGATGGCATTGTGGACAAGGTATATGGTGCTGCGGCGTGCCTTCCACGGGGCAGACTTGCAACCGTTCCAGGACGAGAGGGACAAACGCGACCAGCTGCAGACAACCAGGGAAACGCAACGGCCTCCGCGACTTTCCCCATGGTCCTCCCTCCTCCCCTAACCCCCCACCCTTCTCTCCCTCCTCTCTCCGCCTCGTCCACCCTCCGCCACCCCCCCCCCCCCCCCCCGCCCCGTCCGTCCTCCTCTCCCCCTTCCTTGGTGCTGTCTATAAGGGCAGGAGGGAGGAGGGAGGCGGAGGAGGGAGGGGGAGACGGAGGAGCGGGGGTCCTCTAAACTGGCTGTTTCGTCCCATTCCCTCATTATCACCCTGGCCTTCGCAGCCAATAATAAAGATTTCTCAGACTGCGCCACTTTGGAATTTAGAGGAAATTACATTGAACAACGGGGAGCCTGTGGCTCTAAATGTTTAATTAGGGCTGCTAAAAACAAGAGGATCCATCACAGCCAGCTATCAGGGAAGGAGGGGAGGGTGAGCGAGCGAGAGAGCAACGTAACCAGAGACTGGTATAGAAAAGAGAGAGAGAGCCATAAAGAGAGACTGTTAGAGAAAAGAGAGACATAAAGAGAGACTGATATCGAAAAGAGAGAGAGGGAGAGGGAGAGAGATAAAAGCAACCTCTGGACTCTGGGTGACCATCCCTGGTGATGGAGGTATTTAGCAGGATAGAGACGTTTAGAGTCAAGCTGCCATGCAGCAGCGTGGCACCGGGACAAAGACATGAAAGCACAGCTGCGGTATACAGCCACACTATCAGGGCTGGTTATCACCAATCACCTTCATGTAACCACTGTAAGTCAACATTTCCTCACTCGTTCGCGTTGATTGGGTTGATTCTTGCACGTGGATTCGTGGTTTTGGGGGGGGAGGGGGTGGGGGCGGTGGAAGAAGGGGGGCGGGAGGGTGGGCGGGCGGGGGGGGAACGCAAGGCCAGATGGAATACAATCGCCAATGAAAACAGGAAATGGAAAACGAACAAGGGAACAGGGGGATGAAAGAGGATAAGGAGAACAAAGGGTGGATGCGTGTGAATCACGGAGCGAAGTCAGCGGAGGGAAGCGCATTCAAATGGAAAGCAGATTAGCACAGGAGATTCCTCGATAGGATTCTGCCGCCTTTCGCCTTGAACCCCGCGTCAGGCTCCCTTGGCCTATTGTCTTCGGCCACTTTCCGAAGAAAGCGCCGACGGTCGGTTCTCATGCCGACCGCTTCTCCACGTGCCGAAGGTTCCACTCGGAAATGTGTCTAAAGAGTGAGTAGAAAGGTCTGCCTCTTAAACATTGTGTGTGTGTGTGTGTGTGGGGGGGGGGGGGGGGGGGGGCACACGCGTTTGCGACGTCACCCTCCTTCCTGTTGGAAGCCACGGTTTTTTGGAGTCCTCAAAAAAGTAGCCAAAGAAAGAATTGTATCGACGTGCTGTCGTCACGCTCAACGCTTAACGAGTCAAGAGCACTTCACGCTCAGAACTTTGCTGCCTTCACCTCTTTGCCAGTCCACATCTTCAAGTCAGTCTAAACAGCAAAGGCTTGTTAAGGACTTTACCCCACTGAATAGGAGAGGTTAATATATATTGGCATTTATTTGGCCCTGCTATAGTCTTTCCCTAGAGCTAAGAGCAAAGCCAGATCCGCTGCTGGCGTAATGGACTGTAGGAGGACAGAAAGTAGGAGTTGGAATGGTCCGTAAGACAGTACCGATACGTCAGTAGATTGAAGCAGCTTAAACTGCCAGGAGGCCCAATGGATGAGGGGTGAGTCAACATTGACCTTTGTCTCTTGCCAGCCCGGATGTGGACTCCCACCGTGGGGAGGCTCAGTCGCGTGGAGCGCGCGCCTTCCATCTTCTTCCTTCCGATGTCAACGTGCAAGATGGCGGAGAGCTGAGCGTTTGGCATCGCTGACACACTCTGGAGGGTTTTTTTCTTTCCTAGAGAGTCTCTTCCTTCAAATTGGTTGTCGTCCAAGCACGCCCCCAACCCGCCAGCGTACATCAACGGCGCGTCGGAAAATTAGTTCCACTTCGGCACATCTCTCTCCCCTCTTCCGCCTCCCTCCTTCCTTCACTCCCTCCCTCCCGTCCACCCTCCCTTGCACCTTCCCTCCTTCCCTCCCTTCCAGCCTCTCTCCTTTCCTCCCTCCCTCCCTTCCTCCCTCCAACCCTTCCACGCTCCCTTCCACCCTCCCTCTCTCCCTCACACCCTCCGCGATAGATAACTGATCATTCATGGATAAACACAAGTAAATGTGCCAACAAATAATGAGACAGAACAACCGCAGCGAACGTGGAAGAAGAAGAGGAGGGGGAGGAAAGCAGGATGGAGAGAGAGAGGAAAAAGAGGAGAGGCAAGCGAAGTGATGGGGACCTTGGCAGTTAATTAACTTCTGCGTGAGCCAATCAAATCCCAATGAGTGAGCTTTCTGTGTTCTTCCTTCCCCAGGGACGCCTTCACCCAACAACTCATCCGGTGAAGACGCTACACAGGAGCTCCTGCTCTCTGGAGGGTGTGTGTGTGTGTGTGTGTGTGTGTGTGTGGTTAAGCCAGGATTCCTTGTCACCCATGTCTTGATTTGCTTGTCAGGTCTGGAGCAAAATACTTCATCCTGTTTTTGTGTGTGTGTGTGTGTTTTACACAACAATGCCAATGAAATGTGGACAGTGACAAACCGGAGAAGGTGAACACAATGAGCACATCCTAGTGGTACAAGGCCAACGGTTCGTTGACGTTCTTTCAATGTGCACAATGGACACGCAGAGAGGGGTTTGTAAACGACCATCTTGTACACTTAGGAACATCCGGTGCTCATAAACGTCACAGGTGTGAGGTTTCTTACTTAAGTCCTGAAGTCAATTCGAAAAGCAAGTCGACATGCTTACCTGCAGAGCACACAGGTGCGCGCACACACTGCTTGACTCCTCTCCACCGCGCAAATCTCACGTTTGCCACATTCACACATTTCCCCCGTGGGCGTCTTATTCCGACCGGGGCAAACATACCATCAATCAGACTGAGAGAGATGCTGGGTACTTACAGAGCATCACAATGACCCAATCATTATGAAACGCATGCATGCGATTCCCCACCCGTGGGCCTAATAAGATAATGAGGCCATTCTTCGGGCAGGGGCAGTGGCCACTGACAGAGAGAGAGACAGGGGGGAGAGAGAGAGGGAGGAGAGAGAGAGAGAGAGGGGAGAGAGAGAGAGAACTCCAAGTGATGCGCGGAGCGTCGAATAGGCGAAGAGTTAAGAGGTAGATGAGAGAAGCCCATGATGAGACAATGGAGCTGTGAAAATAATAGGCAAAAGATGAGAGAGTAAGAGAGTTGTGAAAGGGAGCACTAGAGAGGAGTGAGGGAGGGGACGAAAGAGTATGGAGGTGGAGGGAAGAGCGAAGGAGAGACTGAAAGGAGAGAGAAGGGGAGAGATGAGAAAGAGGGATGAGACAGAAGTAGAGAGGGAGGGAAAGAGATACAGAATGCGAGGGAAATAATTGATACACCAGGTGGTAAGAGAGGGAGGGGAACAATAGAAGAGGGACAGGGAGAAAGAGAGAGAGAGAGAGAGAGAGAGAGAGAGGGAGGAGAGAGAGAGTGAGGGAGGGGAGAAAGAGAGTGAGGGAGGGAAAGAGAGAAAGAGGGGGGAGAGAGAGAAAGAGGGATGGGAGAGAGAGGGAGGGGAGAAAGAGAGAGAGGGAGGGGAACAATAGAGGAAGGGGGAGAGGGAGGGGGAGAGAGAGATGGGGGAGAGAGGGAGGGGAGAGAGAGAGAGGGAGGGGAGAGAGAGGGGCAGAGGAGAGAGACAGAGGGACAGGGAGAAAGAGAGAGAGAGAGAGAGAGAGAGAGAGAGGGAGGGGGGAGAGAGAGGGACAGGGGAGAGAGACAGAGGGACAGGGGGGGAGAGAGAGGGACAGGGGAGAGAGGGAGGGGAGAGAGAGGGAGACTAAAAAGAAGGCTGAGGAGGAGAAAGAGATGAGAGGAAAGGAAGGAGAAAGAACAGATGCAGAGGAAGAGAAAGAGAGCATGAAGGGAGAGGAAGGGGAGAGGCTGCTGCTGGGACTGGTGATTTAAGCAGCGCCTCAGGTCGAAGCCTTTCATTTGTCTTTGATTTACGGACATTACCCCACCCCTCACACACAATACATGCACACGCGCACACACCGCTAACCTCCCCCCCCCCTCCCCCCCCCCCGCCTCCCGTCTCCCACCACCCGCATTCCCCAACCACCCCTCCTGAAGACTGTTGACTTGTTCTGAGGCAAGACTTATGGCAGCTGGCTGGGGGTCAATGCACGGGTCAATTTATGGATAGTCGACGCAACTAATATGGAACTCTCCTGTCGGCTCCCAAGCTTCCTGCCCGTAAATAATTGGTGTCATAATTTTGCTTTGTCTGTATTGACAGATGGGCTGCTGGGGGAAGATTGGCGGCATCTCTGCCTTGACACAGAGGCCCCTCCAAGAGCGCTGGCTATCACAGTAGCCCCGGGTCCTCGGTCAGGTAAGCGACTAACCCCAGCCCCAGTGCAGGGACACGGAGGGCTCGGTGACGCCAGCGGGGACGCCAGCGGGGACGCCAGCGAGGACGCCAGCGGGGACGTTGAAATCCTTCACATCTCGTGGCGCGCGGAGGAGCGACTGCTCAGGTACGTTGTGGCATTTGTAAGTGCAAGAGCCATTAAAACATTTCAGAAATAGTCAAAGTGATTTTTGTGCTCAGTGTTTACTGTGAAGAAGCAGTGTGCGTCCTCAGTGTTGGTAATGTAACAGAGACTGTGCAGAGCCTACCGCCACCCTGCCACAAAGTCTATTTTCATAACCGGAAATAATTAGCATGAAGCCATTTTGCTATGTGCGTGTGGCTGTGTGAATGTGTGTGTGTGTGTGTGAGTGTAAGTGTAAGTGCAGGCGGTGTGTGTTTGCGAGCGCTCCATGTGCTCGTGTAGGAGAGACAGAGAGAAGCTGAGACTGATAAAGAAGGAAACCAGCAGAGGAGAAAATATGCATTTTCTTTTTTTCTTCTATTACCAACACATATCTTAAAACAAATCTCTCCCCCTGTTTGCTCTCTCTCTCTCTCTCTCTCTCTCTCTCTCTCTCTCTCTCTCTCTCTCTCTCTCCTCTTCTCTCAGTCTCAGCGAACGTGGAGCCCCCCTCGACGCATTCTACCCTGAGGTTCACACGAAGAAGGAGCGGTGGCAATACTTATTCACCTCCTTCCTTTTCCAGGTCAAGGGTCTGGAGCCGAGAGCGCAGGGCCCGTTCTGTTGATTCCGACCGGCAACGCTGGCCGCCAGGGGCCGTCGGTGCGTGTTGGTTGGTAGGCATCCCATTCATTCTGGCGAGTGCTAATCAGAGGAGGCGTCTGGAGAAGAGCGTTAGATATCGTAAGTACAGTGTGTTCTGGATCTGCGTCCTCCGGCTGTGTAGCCGCACAGAGAGCCGTCCCAAAGTTTAAATGCTTCTCAAAAGGTGCGCGTTTGTTTACCAATGCCAACAGCCCCAAGGCTCTTGCTCTCTCTCTCTCTCTCTCTCTCTCTCTCTCTCTCTCTCTTTCCCATTCTCCTCCCCTTTTTCTCTCTCCCTCGCTCAATCCCTCAGCATCTTTCTATTACGCTCGCCCTCTTACTCTGTCTCGCTCTCGCTTTTCCCATTTTGGTCTTCTCTCTTTTCGATCGTCTTTTTCCCCCTTTTCTTCTTCCCCGGTCTCCCTTCTCGCTCTCTAAACACATATCTCCCTTTTATCATCTGTTTTTTTGTCTCTCCCCTCCACCAAAATAAAAAGCGATCTGTGAGATCTAGGCCTTTCAAGCCAAAGCAATGGGTGTTTTGTTTAAACTGCAGTTGGAAAACCTTTCCAGGTCTGCTCCTCTCATCGCTGTGTCCCTAGTGTTTATTCAAACATGCACGCACGCACGCACACACGCATACACAGACACTCAACACGGTAAGACCAAACCAACGCTCAAAAGATGGCTGTCACTTGTGATATTCCCTGAGGCCAGCCTCAGTGTCACACCACTCTCTGCATTTCTTGCGTTACTCCAAGGCGGTGAACGCACTTTCTTTCAACGTGCAACATGTCACAGGGAGAAGGACAGACATTCCATTCCAGCTTTAGGAGAGAAGAAAAAGGGAGCAATGGAATGGTAACTAGTCCCTGGAACACTAAGTTGTGTACAACTACTCTGAAGAAATAGCATTCATGTACACAGCACGTTTGAGCGTGTCATGGAATTGCAGGCATAACTATCGCACTCCCCTTTACCCAATCAATGAAAAACGTAAATGGACACATTCTTCTGAAAGTCGATTTCAATTACTCTAACAAACCTTTGTGCAGAAATTTGCTTCAACGGGGAGCCTGGTAATATGGGAGCTGCCGTACACCCTGAACAACTCCACTGTCAGTGGCTACCTCGCATCATTAAAAGGAAACACTGGCTTGTTTAATCCTTTATTCTTCCTTTCTTTGTCTTGGTCTACTTAACTGGCCCCTGGTCTTGCTCTGCTGTGAGGACAGACGGAGTTAGGCCATTTAGTGACCATGACGATGATACCTTGGCGTGTCTCAGGCTGGATGGTAAGTGCGTCCGGCTCTCTCAGTTCCGCGTTTCTCTCTTCGGAGGACGAGGACTGGTTGTTGGCGAGTTCTGACGGACAAGGATGAGTCGGTGGCGGCCCAGGAGATAAGGGCTGGGGGATGAGGGATGGAGAACAACGGCTTAATGGAGGAGAACCGGAGGATGAGGGCAGGGGGGACGGGGGACGGACGAGGACGACCGGACGAAGAGTCGCCCCAGGCTTTGGTTTTTGCGGTGGCACGCTTGTTTCTTTTCACAAGCAGTTCGTTCGTAACCTCGGAGGATTGAGGCTCAGGAAGACGTGCTTGTCATTCACCGGTAATTGCAGCGGGCCTCAGAATGACATGTCTCATTGAGCAATGAGGGAAGGGACTCGCACAAGTTGGAGCAGAGATGTTCTGGAGGAGTGAAGCGCCCAAATGCGACAACAGGGGGCAGTAAAGAGCTGTGAAAAAACTCGGAGCCCTTTTGTCTTCTTGGCATTAGTTAGAACACCGTGCAACAAGATAAAACTATATAATTATGTGTTTTCACATTATATTTAAGCTGGCAACAGCTCCTTTTATACTCACATAAAGTTGTTGTATCTGTGGAGTATGAGATCATAAGTGAAGCAAGTTCTGTCGTGAGAGCGGGTGAGAAAATGTAGCCATGCTGCCAGCGTTGGGGACACTAGTCTGTCTTATTGTCACCTGAGAACACACATCCTTCACTGTTTCCTGAGAGGGTTTAGCGCCATACAACACAGAGGATGCTTCAACATTATGATTTTCCTTTTCATCTTCTGGACTGGGAATTCGATTTGAATTCCACATCTTCCCTTAAATGCACACGAAACAGATTAGTCTTTGAGTGATGGTGTTTTATATTATCGTAGTGAAGCGACGGAATATGAAAGATCTTTACTCGGGATTGAGGGATCGTTGGGGGAGGGATCGGCTTTGATTACCCAATAATCTGCAAAAAGACAGGCACTCTGGTGCCTTCGATGCCGTTGCTCTACTGTGACTGGAGGAAAGTCAGTGTCAGATGCCAGCTCAGGCCTGCTAGTCTCACCAGCACCTTACACCTCTGGTTCCTTTCTTTTCTTCTTTAGTTATGTTTTTTTCTCTCCCTCTCCCTCTCTCTCTCTCTCTCTTTCTGTCTCTCCCTCCCTCTCCCTCTGTCTGCATTGCTTTTCCCCTTCGCGTTTCTCTCCATGTCGTCGTGTGACGAGGTGGAAGCCTTCCCTCGGTGCCCTCCTGTGCCCCCCCCCCCATCTCTGACCTGCTCTCCCCGTGGCCCCCTGATGAGCTACCCCCCCCCTCTCTGTTAGGTAAAGAAGATGGGAATTTTTGCGACCCATGGAGGCAATCCCCCCCCTCCTCCCTTCTCACATCCACACACACCCACACGCAATTATGCTTTTTTTCATTTTTTACGATGATCGCCAGTTTGTAAATCAAAACAGAAAACACACTCTGGGGGAGGGAGGTGGCCGGGGCTAAATGCAGATCTTTTTTTTTTTTCTCGAAGCATTTTCACCATGGCAGGTTTCTTTTTTTTTTTTCCCTTCCGTCTGCCTTTATTGTGTAGGAACGACCCCCCCCCCCAGGAGGGCCTGTCCTTGCTCCGGTGTGGCTCCGCCCCCTCTGGAGCCAGTTGTCGGCGTGGGGGGGTTGGGGGTTGGGGGAGGTAGGAGTGGGGGCCCCGGAGAGCGCGCAGCATGTCAGATCTCCCTCAATTAATCCACCATTAGGTGCCAGGGATCCACGACTGGCTGCCTCCCGTAAATGTGTGTGTGTGCGCGCGCGTGCACGTGTGTGTGCGTGCGTGTGCCTCAAATCTAATTATTCTCTCCCTTCCCTCTGAGAAGAGGAGGATTCAGTGTCGCTCTACAGACTGGTAGCTGTAGGTTTTCTCTGCTGCGGTTTCTCTCTCTCTCTCTTTATTTCTCCTCCTCCTTTTCTCTCTCTCTCTCTACCCCCACCTCTACCCTCTTCCTACCTCTGTGTGCCTCTCTCTCTCCTCTCTATCTTTCTCGCACACCACATCACACCACACGCATTCGCTCTCCCTGCCTCTTCTCTCCCTGTCACTCTCTCCATCTCTCTCTCTCTCTTTCTCTCCCTGTGTCTCGCACTCTGCCTTTCACACTCTCTCTTTCCCTCCCTGGCAGTAAGTTCATTCGCTGTGGCGAGCAACAACTGGCTCCGGTGCAGAGCAGAGAGGAGCGGAGAGGAGAGTGGCTCTGATCCTTTTGTTGAGCATCCTTGCCTCCCTCCGTCCATTCATCCATCCCTTCTTCCCTTGCGAGGCGTCCGCCTCGCGCTCCCTGCTCCTGGTGCAGCGTTCACCTTCGCGAGCGAGACCCCCCCACCCCCCCACCCCCCACCCCTGCGACGCTCCGGACGCCACGAACCGGGAGGGACGGCGAAAGGCTGGCCACGCGTGGGGAGAAGAGCGGTGTGCAGGGTGCTGGAGGAAGGCGCTCTCCCTCTCTCTCTCTGGCTCCGTCACTGCTGAGTGAGGGGGGGCTGAGGGCTGGACGGACCCTTGGAGAGGCGATACCTTACAATCAGAGCTGGACGTCACATCTCCGACTGGGATGAGGAGATGAGGGGCAAGCCTGGCTTATAGCACCGAGGGAGGGAGACCAGAGGCAGGGAAGACCCTGGAGCAGCCAACAGAGAGGGTAAGACGCCTCAGCATCGTCGGACCTGACACCAGTCTCTCTTTTACCTTTTTTGTTTTTTTTTGTTGTTTTTTTTTGTTTGTTTGTTTTTGACCCTACAAAGAAGGGAAACCCATACCAAACAATTCTATTTTATTTTGACAAAAAAATATTTGGTTTAAATTTTTTTTTTTTTTTTTGCTTTATTCCGATTAGCCGTGAATCGGTTTGCTGAGGACTGGACATTATTTCCTCCCTTCAGCGGGTGTTTTTTTTTCTATGCATATATTTGTCGTCCCGTTCATGTGGGTTATTGTATTTGACCGTCTGGTGTATTATACCTATATCTATTTTTTATTATTGTGTTTTTTTCTTTGTCGGATCCCGTCTTCCATCTCTTCCCGTGGTGCGAAGTATTACCATATTCATGGGACTTCTGCAATTAAATTGCAATCAGACAAAAAAAAAGGTCCTGCAAGTTAAGGGGTGGGGGGAGGCGGAGGGGGGTGATGGGGTGGAAGAGCGAGGCGCGAAAGGCTCTCAATGAGAGGAGGAGGAGAGGGAGGAGGGAAGTGTAGATGGAGCGATGAAGAGAATACAGATTCGGCCGGCAGATACCCTGCGCTTGGGAGAAAGAGGGAAAATATACGTCCGCGCAGATTTCGAACCCCCCCTACCCCCCCCCGCGCCCCCCCCCCCCCCTGTCCTTCTTCTCTCTGCTTGTCTTTCTCCCCTCTCCCCTTCCACAACCTGTTGTCTGTCGCTCTTGGCCGCAAATGTGTAAGTATGAATTGAAAATTCTGCGTTCGTTTGATGGTTTGGGTTGGTGTGGCGTGGAACTCGTGAAGCGGTGTTCTCCCCCTAGTGAAGACTGACATGCACTGCGAAGTCTCTGATGCGCCATCTATTCCGGGTAAAATGATCTGGCTGGAGGAATCAATGTCTCTGTACTTAGCGTGCGGTCTTCATGTTTTGTGTGTTCTTGTGTGTGTGCGTGTACGTGTGTGACATGCGTTAAGTGCGTGTGTGTGTTTCACAAGAAGATGGAGTTGAAATACCACTGTAGCTATTAGACTGAACATGAACAGAGGTCCTTCTCCAGGCTGAGGCTAGGACTAAGGCTGCTTAGCTGGTACCGACGCTGGGGTTGGGGTTGCAGGGCTGGGGCTGGGGTGTGGGACTGGGGTGTGGGGCTGGGGCTGGGGTGTGGGGCTGGGGGTGTGGGTGAGGGTAAGTCCCAGCTATTAGCAGCTCTGGGGGGGTCTGTCAGGCACTCAGAGGGGTGGGGTAGACCGGGCTCTTCCAGAGTGTGTAGGGAGCAAAGCCAAGTGGGCCAGGCTAAGGGAGCGAGAGAGGGAGAGAGGGCGAGAGAGGGGGAGAGCGAGAGAGGGGGAGAACAGAGAGGAGTGGAGGAGAGGGAGAGGGGCGAGATTGAAAGGCTGGAGAGCTGCTATTGTGCAGTGGCCCCGGGTCTGCATCAAGCTGTTCCATACAAGACAGAGACTCTCCTGGATTAGCTTTTCCTTTCCTGTTTCCTTTCTCTCTTTGTTTCTCTCCTTCTATCCATTTTCTGCCCATTCTTTCACTCTCTCTCTCTATCTTGCTCTCTCTCTCTCTCTCTCTCTCTCTCTCTCTCTCTCTCTCCCTGTTTGTGTAAAATGGGGGCTGTGTGGTGGTAAGCTTGTTGCCTTAACTATACAAAAAACGTCGCTGGTTTGTGTGCCTGTGTGGTTTTGTTTGTTCATTTGTATTTAGACGTGTAAAATATTGACATCAAATATAATAATGTGTATTCATTTAGGCATCGACTTGAATTGTAAAATAGAATCGTTAATTAAGATGAGAGTTCCAATGCCTTCTGTTCATCCTAATGCTGTCTTTACATCTTTGCGGAATGTGCTTGCAAGAAATATTATTTTATTAGGCTGTCGTTAGCTTGAAATAATTTGTCAGTTGACGTGAGAAAATGGATTTGACATAGCTTTAATTTAGAGGTTTTGAGTGTAACACTTCAAATGGATGAAACTGATTCTGGTATTTTGAATGGAGAGGCAGACAGCACAAGCAAAATATTAAATCATATCTTTGATATCTCTTCAGACGGTTAAGATCCTGATGAGCAAATCTTTTATATTTCACAAACCGCCCCCTGAAGTAATTGTAAATATTGATTAGAAGAAAGAAATCAATGGAATGATTTTGGATGAGCTTAGCTGGAGCATGGTATTTGTATTCACACAAGCAGATCAATTAGAATGGAATGGAATGAAATTGCTTTTACTTATCATACATTATTTATGCCCTCGCACTTGCATTTAGTTATTACTTTAATTTGCAAAATTATCTTCAAAACGAGGGCCTGTTGCTAAATTAACATTTCAGAATTATTCGTTTTACATTTTAATTTTCGGGAGATTCTGGATTCCTCCCATCGTTGTATCTAAAACATGGAAGTAAATCAATGCTTCTCGTTCTTTCAGACTAATTAGGTGTATTTTCAGGTCACATTTTTACATTAATTTTTTTGGGTGAGGGATCAATATTGCCAGGAGAAAGAAAAAACGAGAATGCCTTTCGATAATTAAATTCAACTGGGGCATTCATTTGACGATGTAAAATTCAGTTTAGTCTGGTAAAAACAACAGAAAAAACCCTCTCTATCGTGGCACCCCTGTGATGTCTCTCTGGTTAGATTGATTTCCTCGACTCATTCTAGAAGGGGACTGGCTGGACTGAGGCCTGATAATGGCTTCCGCTAAGCTACAGCAGTAGCCTGTTAGCGGAAGCAGGCCAGAGATGTGGCGGTGACCCCCTGACCTCCAGTGTCCCTGTGCTCCTGCAGATCTCATTACCAGTGGATATGATGTGGCGAGAGTGGGAGAGGGCAGGGATGGAAAGACCATGGAGGGCTACTGGAAGACTGGAGGCCCAGGCAGAGTGTCAGGCCGCCCCTGGCCCAGGTAAGAGCATGCTGACGGGGGCTGACTGCCCCAAACACCACCCCATACCCCGATGGAGCCTCCTCATTAGATACAGCACCGGAGAACAACATGTGCGCGTGTGTGTGGTTGCTTGCGTGTGTGGAAACTCACACTTGCGAGAGGGAGAGCAAGAACGAGATTTACAGACCGTGGAAAGAGAAGGCCTTCTCGCTCTCTCTCTCTTTCTTCCTCTGGCTTGGATTGAAAATGCACTGTGTCCATTTCTGTTTTCAGAGAAGCCACTGGCGAGGGCTTGCCTCGCGCCGCAAGGCGCCTCCAATCAATGAACTTGACGCGCCTCGCTGTGTTTGCCATTGGGGCAGAGGAGGCCTGTGCGCTGGCGTGGGCTTGCGATGTCGCTGTCTGTTGTTGAAAGACTCTCTTCGGTGACGGGTATTCTTGGGTGGATAATACGGATCACGTTGTTATTGCTTGAGAATACGCGTAGTCGAGGAGAGTCCTCTCTTCGCCCGATTCGCTGCCGGGGACTGAGATCAGAACCAGACCAAAGTGGCCTCCTGCAGACCCTGTAGGCCTGCAGCCTGCCTGCCTGCCTGTTCACTGGGCCGCAGCGGCTTGCAGAGACCCCTTCAGAACTGACACCATGTTGCTTTTATCCCGGAGGGCAGACACTGCTGTCTGCCTCCCTGCCTGTCTGTCTGCCTGTCTGTTCGTCTGTCTGTGCGACCTGTCTGTCTGTTTGAAATGTTGGGGTAACTGGTGTCAACGCTCCCACACTCCCACAACCACCTTTCTCCTGCACAGAAGAAGAAACCGTGTTCTTCTTGGCTGTTTGGTCTTTGTCGCCTTGTGTCTGTTTGACAGCTTATCCTGATCACGTCATTTGTTGGAGTGTGTGTGCGCGCACGCGTGTGCGTCGCTCCGTACTGTACGCATGCATCCATGCCCCATTCAACATCGGCATCTGGTTAACAGATATGCAACAGTGGGTGTGTGTTCCATAAACAGGATTGTGTCGAGTGTGTCTTTCAACGGAGAGGGGAGACGGGGGCCCTCCTCATGCAAATCAACGTTGCCAGTGTATTTATTATCTGTCCTCTAGCCTGCTCTCTCTTTACCCTTCCTCTCCTCCCTTTTTAATGCAAATTGATGTTGAAATGACATTTATTACGCTGGGCCTTCCATGCGAAAGACCAGCTCCACAAACCGACACCCAAGCCTGGTTCACCGGCTGCGAAAACAAAATGTCCACCACGCAGGCGACAGCTCAATTTATGCATTGAGGAGAGAAGGGTTTCAGATAAACAATTACCAAAGGCTCAAATTGACTATAACCGGGTTTTCTGTGTTCCCAGCAATGTGCCATGAATATGGATGGGCTGTCCTTTAGGCTGATGGTACATTCTGAACCTTAACACCCGTGTAAAATCCATTTAAACATGTAATGGGATCAACTTGACTTATATAGGCATGTCCTCAAATATGTCACCTCCCAAGATCTTACACTATACACAGCCCCTTTTCACCAGGAAAATACGGATATACTTTGAAGGCTTGTTTGGGAAATCTTTAGAATACAAATGAGCATTTCAAAAAAAAAAAAATTCCTTTTGCGCTGTATTAGGAATTGAGTTAGTTCGTAAACACACACAAAAAGTCTAAATCAGCACCGAGTCGTTTGCAGTACCTATGCTGATGATAATGAAGTATAATTATACCAAACGTATTACCATTTATGATTTTCAAAAATTATAATTATTCTTGCGTGGCATGCTTTGTAATTATAATTTGTTTTTCTGTAAAAAAAAAACACACACACACAAAAAACACACTCTGAATCTGTGTTTACTGTGAGTTGGAGTAGACCTAACCAGCCAGTCCGGGCCTAAAATATCACCACTAGAGGAACTCAAAATCTGACCAAGTCTAGTAATACAATTTTCCCTAAATAATAGGTTGACATTACTATCAACAATGACTCTTAGGTGAAATACATGAAAACTGGCAAGAAGGAAATACACACATGTGCCTCTCTCTTTTGCTGTGTTGCGTTTTGATTTGATTCGAATGGTAAGATAAGGTTTTAGGCAGTGCAGTGTGTGTGTTCATAACCTACTCCCCTGCTGCAATTGTTTAACATGTCCTCTAGATTTCATACCCCATATTGCATAATCTTCATTTATGTTGGCAACATCTCTATGGAACCCATTCCTCGGTTGGGTTTGAATAGTTATATCAGTAATGGTCTGTATGATTTGACACAGTATGTCTTGTGGATAGAACAGATGAAATGCTAGAGCATATAATTATGTACAGGCCTATTCAGTCAAATGTGTTATTGATTATCATCTGAAATTCCATTCTGAAATTTGGTCCTTAACAAATGTCTAGCTATCAATAAAACATACTCAAATGACAAATGATGATGATTATTGAACAGGAATCTAGATTTTCTTCTTTTCAAATTTACAAATTCTAAATAGTGTAGTGTTTAGATGTCCATTTGATTTGATTCAATTCACTATACTATATATGGTGTTTAATAAAATGAATGTATAGTTGCCACTCATTGGAATGTGCCTTAAGTCAATAAAATTCAAAATAAAACACATAACATTGTTTATTTTTGTTATTTATTCAGGAATGACATTAAACAAGAATAGAAGATGAAACAGGCAAGACGCATCCTAGTTCAAAGAGACCAACAGTGTCCTATTACAAATGCATCAGTCCAAACCAATTCAAACCTACCTGTCAATCTATCAACCAACCAATCAATACAATTCCATTTCTTTATTCAATTTACGGCCAGGCCCAATAAAAGTCCTCCTTTGGAGCGCAAACCTAATATTCTACAACCAGGAACAAGGAGGAAGCGATCCTAACTGCTGTGGTCATTTCATTCGGTCATTTCAATGTTTTTAAATGCATTTTCTTGCCCCCCCCCCCCTCCCCCCGTGACCAGCAGCCCTGACCTGGATCAGACATTCAACATCTGAGTGGCGACCGGGCGACTGTGCTTCAGAGTAAACCAGACTCCCTCTCCCTGCTGAAAGAGATAGCGGCCGATCACTGATCTACTCCAGTCTCGGTATTCGGATCGTCTTATCTCCAGTCACCAGATTACCATATTACATCCTATTTAATTTCCCCCTGCAAACGCCCAGAGCTTCTTCGTAGTCCTGTTATCTCATGTAATCCTGTTAAGATGGAATAAGTGCAGTAAACACCTGGTTTTAGAGCCAGAATCTGTCCGCTGCCAAAAAAATCTCGACGAAATCATTACCGTCTCCATCTAAAGGGACAATGGGATTGTGTGAGTTTCTTGTGCATTTCGATTTTTGTTGTTGTTTTGGTTCAATGACGTATCAGGACATATCTACCAAACAAGGTCTATGAGAAACAAAACACTCTTAAAATAAATCCGAATCGAAATCTAAATCAGTGTCCCCGGTAGCTACACAGATTTATTTATTTTTCACGAAAAATTCTCTCAAATTCACAAGGACCCCATATTGTTCTTGGCGTTAATCCTCTCGTGTTAAACACAGTTGGCCATCTTCCCCACCAGTTTGTGGTGTGATTTCCAACGTCTACTTTTAACAGTGTCTTTCCCTGAGGAGAAGGAAACAGTTGGCTTATTAAGTCACTTTAGCTCTGAAGTCTCCCCATCGACTGAATCAGGAAGCAGAGTAACAATTCCGTCCTCTCTCCTTCCATCCCCACTTCCGCCAGCAACATTATGGGGTTTCCACAAACTAGATCTGCAGTATTAATCAATGTTGCTGCAATAGGAAATGCGGCATTTCCGTTCAGTCAGACTTCTTAGCGAGACAAAGACACAAGCGGGCATGGTCCCTTGCTCTCCCTCCCTCTTTCTCTCTCTATCCCTTTCTATCTCTCTCCCTCTCCCTCTCTGTCTCTCCCTCTCTCTCCCTAGGCTTATTGACTCTCATAAAAGACCCGGCTTGGCTCATAGACAGAATACTGTGCGATTAATAACCCATGGCCCTACATCTCTCTGAGCATTTGAAGTGTGTGTGTTTTAACGTGTGAGGGGGTCCACGTGTTTAATACGTCCATAATCTATCTCTCTTTGATTTCCTAGGTTTGTTTCTGGTGTCAAGCGAGAGTGCAAGACAAGTGGTCTTACTTACCAGTGTCTTCAATAATGGGCCACTATCAAATTCACCTCAGCTCGTTTGAATACGACATTATGAAATGTATCTACATCACTGGCTCTGAGATGGGAGCTAAGCAATCTATTTAAAAAGCAATTTCTTTCTCAGCGTATTGGAGATTGCACAGATTGAATGGGGGAGTCCGATTCTCGGTGGACACCCCTCATCCCATCCCCGACGCAATCACGCTCTCTCCTCTCTTTTATCTCACCCCCACTTCACAAACTCTCCTGGCTAATATTCTTCGGAGAGAGCTGCTCAAATAAAGCAACAAAAAAAAAAACACGCAAAAAACATGGTCGCCACCCATTCAATTAAAATGAAATAACCTGAAATGCAAAAGACAACGGGCCTTCACATGTTAATATTGATTGTACTTTTTATGATAAAAAATGAAGCATTATTCGCTTGTGGCATCATTGTGGAGCGGGTGATATTTGAAAAGATATAGAGACTTTAGGCAGTGAATAGGACTTGATAGGACTTGATCGAGGGACACTGGCTGGTCTCGCGGCCTTGTCATGGGGTGGTGTGCCCGTTCATTTTCCTCCTCCCTCTCCCTCATCGAAGAAGTGCCACGTCATATCCCCGATGAGTCTTATGAAAGAGAGGGAGTCAGACGAGAGAGGGAGAGGGAGAGTGAGAGAGAGTGAGAGAGAGAGAAAGAGGGAGATAGAGAGAGAGAGAGAGAGAGAGAGAGAGGGGGAGAGAGAAGGAGGGAGAGAGTGTGAGAGTGTGTGTGTGAGAGAGAGAGAGAGAGAGAGAGAGAGAGAGAGAACATAACAACATATGATGAGTTTGATATTCCTTCCCCCCAGCCCATGTTCTCTCTCCTGAGGAGGACTCAGAGAAGAGCGATCCAGTCCTTTCTCTGGCCGTGCGCGTCCGTGCACAGAAGGGGCTCCCATCATTGTGTGAACCGTCTCTGGCGCTTGCTAGACAAGGATTCTGAGACTCACGAGGGAGCCATATTACACTTCACAGAGACATCGCACTACAGCACTGTACACACATACACGCGCGCACGTGCACACGCTCACACCATTACATGCCAGGGTTTTCTAATACTGCGAGAGGCTATTGTGTTACAAAACAATGTTTGTTTTACATGGTCAATGTGTTAACATTTGCACTTTTTTCTGGCTTTATGTGTGTGCCTACATATATATGTATATATTTATTTACAATGTTTTGTTATTTTTGTAATAACTAGTATTAGCTGTGGTAGTGGTAGAATACTTATTCTATTATTTGCAATCTTGCTTTAAAATGAGTTTTCTACTGGCTTGCTATGATAATAGGCAAATTGGTCTGGGTTAGAGTACAGAGCCTCTCACATTTGCATATGTGTCTCAGTACTGAATAGGACAGGGACTGCGCTGGGCATGCTCTATCTAATAATGGATTAATGAGCTCTTTTGGGGAGACAGAGCGGTTTACCTTGTGTGTCAGATTTGATGGCGTTTGCTCTGGATGCCATTCACATGCAAAACAGGGGCATCTAGCCACTTGGCCCCAGAGCAGGAATCTATAGACTCCCCCGATACACACACACACACATGGCACACACTCTCACACACACATTCACACTCGCACACACACACACACACACACACACACCCACACACACACACACACACAGGGACACTTCTTGCCACTTGGCCCCAGAGCAGGAATCTATAGTCTCCAGACACCCTGCTACCCACTCTGAGAACGTGTGAGAGAGGAGCCACCATCTGCATCCACCGAGCTGTACGACTGGGTTCGAAAATCAAAGCCAACCCAACGAGGAGACGCCATCATCAGAAACGCGCTATCAGATCTGATATGTATCAAAGTCAACGTACATCGAAGTCAACTGAGTGCATGGCAACATTCTCAGGGAACGTTTTGATGTGTATGGTCATTTCAACATGATTTGTAATTGAATGATTTTGGTTCATGTATGTTTGCTGTGAAGCAGTGATTTCTTCTATTTCCATGAAAATAAAACCTGTTTGGAAGATACATTTCGCAAGTCTCTCTTTCATTTCCAACACCTTCGGTTATTAAAGCCATACTCCCCTGCCCCTGACACCCTTTTTCAGCCATTCTCACTTTCTCCCCCCCCCCCTCCACCCACTCATCCACTCACTACTGAGTAGGCTCCCCCAGTGCCTGCCTCACCTCACTTCCTCTCCCAGTGCCCCAAAAATTTCCCTACTCGGCTCAGCCCCCCACCTTCCTCCCAAGCCAGCCATACCCTCATCATGCCCCGGGTGGAGGCAAGCCCTCATACGGGGCCCGCGTTCTGGCGAATCAAAGGGATGCGAGGCGAGCGCCTGACCCTGCCCGCTGAGGGGCATCTCTAGTGGGCGAGCTCTAACGAGGGTCCCACCGGTGATAAGGGGAATGGGGGAGGAAGAGAGGGGAGGCGGGGGGGGAGGGAGAAGGGCGCCCAGCTCTCAGACTAGGCATGGCCGTGGCAGTCATCTTGACACTTCCGAGCCTCAGCCCCCCGGAGGGCCTCATCTGAGATATCCCAACGATGCAGTCCGATGTGAGAGCCTTCAAGTTGAGGCCGCGCAGCTGCGTGTCTTACGAAAGGTGGCGAGGAAAACTCCACGCACGCAAGTTCGCCACTCTGAATGTGTTTGCCCTTGCATGAACAGACAGTGTGTGAAGACTTGAGCAATTTGTCTCTTTCATCCATTCCGAACCTGCTGCAGTGTAGGCTAAGGGAGCTGTCATCCATTGACTAGCGTGGACATCAGCGTGAGGCCCTCTGCTCTGAGCAAGGGCTAATCACAGTCAAGTACTTGGTCATGGTGGTAGTGTGTGGAGTCAGACTTGTTTCCAGCCAGGCCAGGAACAGTCCGACAGGGCCCAGCACAGCCCACACAGCCCAACACAGTCCACAGTCTAGCCCAAACTGGACTTGCCCAGACTAGACCAGCCCAGCCCAACCCACCTTAGCCCAGACCAGCCTAGCCCAGCACACCTTAGCCCAGACCAGCCTAGCCCAGCACACCTTAGCCCAGCCCAGACCAGCCTAGCCCAGCACACCTTAGCTCAGCCCAGCCTAGCCCAGCCCAACTCACCTTAGCCCAGCCTAGCCTAGCCCAGCCCAACCCACCTTAGCCCAGTATAGCCCAGCCCAACATACCTTAGCCTAGCCTAGCCTAGTGTAGCCTAGCCCAACCCACCTTAGCCCAGCCTAGCCTAGCCTACCCCAGCCCATCTCTCTCTCCAGCAGGTTAAACACAAGCAGATGGAGAGCATCACGGGCCACTCCTCAGAGCTGAATTAATTAGCCGTTATGGCAGCTGACACATCGGTTTTACACTGATCTGCAATTAAGAACAACACTTCATTTTGGACCGTGCGTGCCCGCCCACAGCCATCCTCCACCCCTGCGCAGTCCAGCTACTTGCGGTTGAATTCATGTTTGGAGTGCTTTTCCCAGGAGGTGTAGGAGTTGGGAGGGAAGTGCAGGTGTCCTGGGGAGATGTGGAAGACGCGAGAGGGGGAGGGAGACGGATATGGCGGGGTTATTTTCCCTCCTTGCGCAGATGTGACACGCGCTTCCCCCCTGATGTCAACGTACCGTGGACCCCCAGATCCGTTTTTTTCCCAGAACTTTCTTCTCCTCTTTCAACCGTGAAAAACAAAAACGCACACACAAAACAAAAAACACCACAGAAAAAAAAACAAAAAAACCTGGAAAAAGCGTTGGACACTTTCTCGCTTTTTCTCTCTTTCCTTCTCACCCTTCTTCACACACACACACACATACACACCCACACACACGCGCATGCGAGCCCACAGAGGTGTCCTAAGGTGCAGTGTTGCAGCTTCTTTCTTGACTGTTTCATCATGGAGGTAAGAGAGTGCAGTCAGAATGGGCTGGTCGTGTTGGTTCGCTTCTGTTTACACGAGGAAAAAACACCCATAGAGACCACTAAAATCCACACTGGAGGCTTAGTGTTGCCCTGCACGTACTTTATGCTGGTCTATATTCCAGTACAGTCGCTCCTGTTTTTGTAGTACGGACAGTGTAGAGAGACAACTGAGATTCAAGGACCTCGCATTCTGTATGTAACTCCAATATCTCTGACGCTGCAACAAGAGAGTTGTGTTATATGATTGCGTTTATTTGTGTTTGACATGATTGCAGTGCGTACTTGTGTTCTTGTGTCATTAACTCGGCTTGATGCGAAGAACGGAGCGTGAAAATGATCTGAATCAGGAATTGTTCTTTGTTTGCATACGGCACTTGGAGCATTTTGATTTTGAAAGCGCAAAGGCATCTCGCCATAGCTCCATTATACTTATCTTTTGTACATAGCCTTACATTTACAAAGGGTGTGTTCCTTTAGTGTGAACATTCAACATTGAAATATTCAGCACTGGATGATGAGAGGGGCACCAACATATAGCTCATTCAACATTCACTAGCCATTGGAAATGTTGGCCCATCAAAATGAGATCCACATTCTCGCTGTAACAATAATTGCAACTTTAACCGATGGAACTCATTTGCGTAGCTGACAGTTATTAAGTCCTCACTTATGGAACACAATATAGTTGGCATATTCAATTTCTTGATTACACAATTAAAGTGCTTTTGTTAAATTGGCCAGGAAAATAATCTACTTTAGCCATTTGCTGAGTCCCAATTACGTGGAAAGTGATACTTCCTTCGGTTCCTCGAGATTCCTTGGCTGGGATTTGCAGTTCTTCACCGTTTTCAACGTGAACCAGAACTACACACAATTTCCTGCCAATTCAAACCTTGGACGGACCAACAGTGGGTTGCAAAGCACTTTAGGAAAAAACAGAATAGTCTTCTCGTTCTTCTCAACCACTGAATCAAAAAGTCTGGAATGTTCAAGCGCAGACGTGGGAATTCATTTCTTGACGGACTTCCGCAAACACTGTTCAACTGGCAGAGAACTGGGCTACTGTTTTAGTCCTCAGGCCAATCAATTTTCTGTTGAATAAATGTTGCACGCAGTGAAACACTTGATCCTTGATCCGCCGATTCTTTGTTGTCTAAAAACATCCCACCATTCTGTCAGGATTTCGAACAGAAGCTGTTCCTTATGGTAGCAGGAAGGGCCTGGGTGTATTTGTATTAGGAACAGCAGACCGACAGATCAGACACTCACACGGCTACCCCCACCCCTCCCGACAACACAATCATCAACGCCGCACACAAGCGCAACTAACCTGGGGTTCCACACAAGCTCCTTTCCGGTCCTGACCCTCCAAAAAGATCTGGATAAGGGAACCACCAACAGCCTTCACAGAGCTTTCCACAACACTAGATCTATGATTAGGACAGACATGTGTCTTCTTGGCTGTAGGCTGATCAAAGACAAGTACAGAGTCCCCTGGCAGGATCACAGCGACGGGGGTGGCTGTTGACAAGGCCTGGGTCAAATACCATTTGCAACCCTTTTCAAAATCCTTTTGGATCCTGGTCTTCTGTGAACCTCTGAAATGAGTGTAAACACGCCACGCAGGCGAGAGGGGAGAACGTCCAAGAGCTGGTGTGCAGGAGAGAGAGGTCACGGAGATAGACCGGAGGATGGGGCTGGCTGCATGATTACTCGCTGAGATGAAACATCTGCTACACACACACTCACACACATACGCGCGCACATAAACATACCCACCCACTCACACACACACTGAGCCAAGGACAGATCACTCCGATGACTGTTAATAGTGTAAAGGTTCACGGGACCAATTAGATTACAGCTCAATTACCTGAGAGATATGAGGCAGATGAAACAGGATGAAAATGATAATGGCTGTGATGACATCCTCACACCATGCAGAGCGATGCTGCACTCGCTGACAATTGTTATAATTATCATCGTATTATTAACGGTACAGGATGCGGACATAGACGATCGGTCGTAGAGGTTGCGTGTTCACAATCTCTCTGTAGCGAGCAAATCACCTGCGATTGGGTCAACGTGCGCCTTCTCAAAGGAGGAAAGCCAACGGTCGCGTTTGGATGACGGCGGCGGGAGCGTTGCGATGAGAGCGCTGCGTGTAACGAGGAAGCCCGCACGCGTCCAAATGAAAAAAAGAGCAGAGGAGGAGAAGGGAACTGTTTTTCAGTTACTATAATCAGTGCTTTGTTCACAAGCAGTGTTTGGAATACATCGCTGTGATTTGAGGGTCGTCGGTCGGGAGCGATATAAAGAGCGAACTGGCAACCCGTTTGTGATTAGTCCGGGAGAAACACAGAACAATGTAATCAAAGCCCAGAGGACCGACAATTAGAATTTCAATGTAGGTACTAGTGCTCACATCAGCATTTCAACAATGTGAAGAGACTATATTACCCAAAGAAAATGTATTCTTAAACAAATACACGTTCCTAATTGTGGGGGCAGATTTTTTCTGTTGTAGTATTTTAATTTGAGGCCAGACCAGCCCACCATTTTAAGAGTTTATACGTGAGCTTGCACCTTTGCCCTGAGGCACTTGGCAAAGGAAAACACCCCTGTAAATGTATTTCACCGTGTTACTTATGCAGTTTCAGTCTCGGCCACGCCACATTCCGCTGTCCAGACGAAACAACAGACACAAACGTGTCTCACTCTCTTCAAGGTCACCGAGTTTTTGTGGCTCGCGTTCAGAGCTAGCGGTGGGCGGCGGAGAACGGGGACCAAAAGTCTAGTGGGTTTTCTAACCAGTGATGTGCGCCGGTTCTTTGTGTGTGCTCTGTTGGGGGGGTGTGTGTGTGAGGTGGGTGTTGAGAGGACCCTCAGGCTAAGAGACTGCCCAGGTGGGATGCCAGAAAAGCCTGTTAAGGGTAAGGGTGGAGAGGGGGGCGCTTTGAGTGTCACCTGTCTTTGTGGTGCGAGTGTGTCTGTGTGTGTGTGTGTGTGTGCGAGCGTAATTGGGGTGCCTGCGTGTGCGCGCAAGCTAAGGTCTTGAGAGTGAGCGTGTGTCTGTAAGCGAAATTATCTGAAGATGTTGTGTAGTGTGTATGGTGATGTGCATGTCTATGTGTATGTGTGAGTGTATAGGGGCATGTGTGTGTGTGTCTGTGTGTGTGTGTGGTAGACGCTCTCCAGCCAGCAGGCCCATGCCGAGCCTGAGAGCCTATCGCCCGCTGGGCTACCGGACAGGAAATGAGTCTGTGATTGGTGGAGATCTGATGGGCCGACGTGTCAGGAAAGCACATGACGGGGGGGGGGGGGGGGGGGGGGGGGCTGAAGAGGGGATGGGGAGAAGGAAAAAAAGATGAGAAGGATAGGGGAGACGGGGGGGTGGGGAGACGGAGAGGGGGAAGAGAAGGAGAGCTGATGACAGATCCCCGCAGAGAGGGAACTTCTCCGAAGCGTCAAGAGGAAAGATGACACTCGCTCGGCCATAGTTTGATGGGATTCAGGAAAGGTTATGGATCCTGTCACACAGCCGGGCCGGGTAAGAGAGGCTCAACACACGAGTCCCTGAACACATCTTTTCCCTCCGCCAGCCAGTAAATATCATCTATTATTAATCATTGTTGTGCTTGCCGGTATTAGTGCCTTCCCCCACCGTCTCCCCCCACCCCCATCTCTCTCTCCCCCCTGTCTCCCACCCTGTCTCCCCCCAACTCACTCCCGGTGTGAACGCGGGCCTTGCGAAGCACGCGTGGTCATGCGACGGGTAATTGCGGCGATGTGCAGCTTGTCCCTAGCGACGTGTCCCGTGATGCCGCCGCCCCGCTCAAACCAGATTGGCCACTGTGCTCGACCGTCATCGCTGTGCATCGAATGGCCTTTCCAGTTGGAGACAGTCTCTGTGGTGAAGAGGTCTCTCTCCACTGATGGATTTACAATTATTAAGGATTAGAACAAATGATTACAATCTTACTTTGGTTCGACTGTCCTGAAAATATTGATCGATTGTCTGATCTTTACCCTGCTTTAGCAATTGGGCCCAAAAACTGTGTGTGTCGCTAGATTACTGACAAATGGTCATTATATCCCAGAATGCATCACACCATGCAACTCCGTACAAGGAAGTGCAAAGAGATGACGTAATCATGACCCCTCGTCAAAGCTCCGTCTAAGCGTGGTTAAAGCCAACCGTTGTACAATGTGTTGAGTGTGTGCGTCACCTCACCTGACCTGAGTTGCAGGCCCCACCCAAAAAAGCCAAACAACAATAAATAGAAATAACAGACAAACAAAACAATGAAGAGCGCGTGACCCCCCTGGAGTGATTTGTCATGAAAACCACTGAGATATGCAATTTAGGAGCGCTGTCTTCGAACCCCTGCAGGTTTACCATGAACATTTTGACCGTGACTCAAGTTTGTATTTGCAAATTGATTTGACGGCTGGAGGTAGAAGGTGCCTATACGACAGACTTCTGCATAAGCAGGCCTCGCAGAGGGTTACTTCAAGCATGTTGTTTTGGTCGACGCAAAGCCGCTGCTGCTGCTCTCTGTTGATCTAACGAGGTCTCACACCTCTTGTTCCCCTACCAGACTCCTGCAGCTCAGACTGAAGATAATGGGCTCCAGGGCTCATTCTCAGTGTATCCTCACTGAAAACACTGTTTGGGGGTGACGTGTCTTGCTGGGGGACGTGGCGGCCCTCTCGGCTATCGCACGCTCTCCCGCACAGAACGATGTCTGACGTGTGCACACTTAATCTTTCTGTCACGCCGACCGACACACGCGGCTGCGCTCTTTCGCGCTGCAAGCGCTTACGATCTCCACGTCTACACGCACACGTGGCCCGCGAAGGACAAACCAACGCACGCCAAAGATCCCTACCGTGCATGCTCAAAACGTGCTGCGGCACAAACAAAGTGTGTGCGCGCGTGACACGGCCGTGGCCCCTCGGCACTACGTGACGCGCTGTGGGGACCTCAAACCGAGGTACGTCTCCCACCCCCCCGGTCAGAGCTGCAAGGCTCTCTCACCCAGGACCCCCCCCCCCTGCCACCCCGCTGAGTCATCACAATCCACAAGTCGAGAGAGAGGGCGAGTCGGAGAGAGACAGAGGCACATATATAGAGATAGAGAGTTAGCGAGGGGGAAGAGGTACAGAGGGTGAGAGAAATAGAGAGAGAGAGAGACAGAGAGAGAAAGAGAGAGACAGAGAGAGACAGAGAGAGAAAGAGAGAGTCAGTCCAGGAGCTCCTGCCAGCATGTATGTACGTGTGCATGTGTTTTGCTTGACTGTCAAGCTCTGTGTGTATAAGCCTGCATGAGTGGCTGGGTGGTGGGGTAGGATGGGCGTGGGTTTTGTGTGTGTGCAAGAGTATGTGTGAGAGAGAAAGGCTGCGTGTGTTTGAGAGTAGCATTGGGGAGGACAGAGGAGGGGGTGGGGAGGGGGATTAAATGTGCATAATCGATTTCTGACCTGTCCTTTGGCCTTGCGGAGAGAGAGAACACATTATCCCCGGACGAAATGCCAAGTCACTGCTATCCTGCAGACCAAGAAAAAGGCAGCACAGATAAGGCGTGCACAGATAAGGCGTGCACAGATGGGTTCTAGCTACTAAACAGAACACACCATCGACTCCACAGCAAGCACATGGCACTCTATGGAATATACTGACCAAGGTGTATTTAAAGTCAGCCATTCCGAACGACGTGCCCTGGCTCCAATGATATATCAAGTGAACATTGCATGCAGAGAGCCCTTGTTCATTCATCATGTTATACATTATTATTATTAGTAGTAGTATTATTATAGGTTCCTTACTTTGCATGCACTGACCACATGGTCATGAGTGGCGTGGATGAGATGCCTCGAGTCAATGGTGAACGCTAAATTGAAATAATGAGTGGAAGACAGAGAATGATAGCATATGTATTAAGATGTGACAATTCCACCTAGATGTGGCAATATGAACTAAGTGCTGTTCCGTTCCTATTAAGCCTATTGACTATAAGTGTGAGGAAAAAAAAAGATCGACAGACAGTGTGCGCGTGAAAGAGAGGTCTCGATCATGCTCAGTCTATTCACTTTCCTCCGATAAAATCCCATATCCGTTTTTTATCAGCACTTGCGACGTCACGTCTGTCTTCTCCTCATTCTACACGGACGACAGCATCTCCTTCTTAGTGGTCGACGCGGCCCTCAGAAGGTAAACAGTATTGGAAGGCAGGAAGTGCGTGTCACGGAGGAATCGATAAGCTGTGTGTTTGGCGTGCAGGACCATATACAGGCTGCCATGTCAAGTCTAGACGTCTTACACAGGCTTGTCCGCAGGGACATGAGTAAGCAAAAAATGAAGTGACATTGTATTGGTTTAAAAGTGGCATGCTATTTGTTTAATGCGTGTGTTGTTACTATATATGTCTTACATACCAATTGAAAAATAGAACATTCTCCGGGCATTTGATTTGAACTGATGTCTATTTACCTTGACTTTAAACGCGCAACATCACAAGCTCCTGATAATATGTAACCCTGAAAGTTAACCACCGTTAAATACAACATTTTAAGAACTGAACCCTCGGCAAGACATCATTGTCATTGATGTATTTCGTTCGCGAATACCGACTGCAACAGGAGAAATCTTTCAGTGACATCAGAGTGAACAACAACCACTGGCAGCAAGAATAAATGACCAGCTGAAGTAAGGCGGTGGCAGCGCGTGCGTGTGATTTAACGCATGTGTATTCCAAGTGCGACTAATTTGGAGATGTATTCATTCATTCGAGATATAATAATATATTATATCGATAATAATATTTGGTATCAAGCCACTCAGTCTTCCTCTGTGGTTTTACTGATGTGTCGTATATGTAGCATTTTTTAATTGAAGGCTTATTTCTCTATGAGTGAAGTCATCACCACGCCTTCTACAAACTGAGTGAAGTTTCCCAACTTTTTTTTCCCAACTCCATCATATCGGGATATACCATTTCAAGCTGTAGACCCATCACACGAATCACAAAATGAACACCTGATGTTCTACGGTTGATTTAGACAGCCTTCCGATGCCCAGTCCTTAAAGTGCATTATTAACGCTTTACTTAAAAATAACCTAAACAAACCCGCTGGTCTGTGAGATGGTGGAAGGTTGAACTGGCGCTGTGCGTGCCTGTGTCGGACTGGTCTAGTCCACCCCTTGCGCCGAGCCGCCTGCTCTGTAAACAGTGCTTCAAGAAATCAAACAGGTTACAGACGTCGCACAGTACGTGTTTATAGAAATTTCAGCTCGCTTCTTTCGTTAAACAAACATAACTGAAAGTAAGCAAATGGCTAGAATGCTGAGCAAGGATCTTCTGGACATCGAGGTATAGCCATACTGTAAATTCAATGTCGTATTCTGTTCTCAAAATGCAATCTCAAAATGTTAATTAAAGTAGCATCTGTTGTATTTTGTGTTTCCACTTGTGATAACAAATTTTAAGGGATGCCATTATTGCTGGTTGTTTAGAACAACGACGCGCCTGCAACTGATCTTACTGTAGCCATTTGTTCACTAACCTGTAAAAAAAGACGCAAACAATTTTACCTTTGAAATATCTTTAACAAGATGCTGATTGCGTTTCGTAAAGTGGAGACGTCTGTCGATAGATGTTTCTAACTGTTTGAGCTCTCTGTGTCGAGATATAGCCTATGTCTTGTGTAAAGTTATTGTGGCAAAGTTTATTGCGTGGGTGTTTATGTCTAGAGTTGGCCAAGTTTCTTCTAAGTATGTGACAACATGCCTTATTTATTAGCAGGCATTCTACAGCACGTAGCCTATGCAGTCATTTAATTCGTGACTTCTGAACTTGAATTGTATAATGCGGTGGCTGCTTTCCAGCGCATGTGTGAGCCTCTTGCCGAAGCACTAGGCTACTGTGCCTGGCAAACTTATCATCGTTATTGTTTTATGAACGCTGCGGCATTCGGGGCTAAAGTCGAATTTGCATTAAATGCAATTTTCGAACATTTTCACCCGATGCAATCTCTTTTGTGAAATTATGATGTCAGCAACCGTGCTTTATGTTCGTATCCTGCCGACCATAACATGAGTGGATTCTATTCATCCCAAGTAATCTTATTTTTCCAGGGCTATTAGTTGTGACTATTAGACTGTATGTACAGTAGACTGCAGCTTAGTAAGGCAATAATACGAGGCACGAGGGACGCGTTGAGAAACAGCACTGGCCATGTGGACGTCACAAGATCCAGTAACTCGTTGCTGTATGTTGAGCTTGTGTATGACGTAGGTAAAGGCCGGCTCTGAACGCACAAAGCGTTTGCACAGGCCAAATAGGAATTTGACTTATACTAAGGACCCGCTAATGCTGCTTGGCACAGCGTTTTTTTGGGGAAATCTAATGTTAATGTGACTAGGGTGTTTGTACTGTGAACTCAACCTCGCACAGACACGCGTAAATGTTTGTTTGGATGATCCCATCTCATCTGGAGATAGAGATTGTTTGGATTTCTGTTTTATCAGCATGGCAGCTATATCTATGTTGATTTCCAACCCGTGGTTAGTATCGGTGTTAATGTTCCAGTGCTCATTAACCATGATCCATTTTAACATCTATAGATAGACATTCCAATTGAAATGTTTGCAGATACAATTACAGACTATTTGATAAGTCATTTTAGATGGTTGGTTGTCATTGGAACACATGCTAAATCATGCCAAAACACTCAGGCTTGGCTGTGAACTATGTTGCCATAGTGAATCATTAGCCATCACCAAACATTTTCATTCGAAGACTTGGGAAAGTCTGTCCTAAGATGAACCTGACTGTGAACCTCGTAGACCACTGACAGCCTTGAACAGGAAGTAAATCAGCCAATGACAAGGCCAGCTGCGGAAGGGCGACACCCTCCAAGGCACAATGAGGAAGATATCGCTTAAAGGGAAAGGAGTCTCTCCCCTGTTGTTGCAGCAGCAGACCCCTCTTGTTTCCTGGAAAATGCGTGTGTGTGGGGATGGGGAAGGGGAAGGGGGAGGGGCATGGGGGGGAGGCAAGGGGTTGTGTTTCTGTATCTCTGACTTGCCAGGAAACTGGCAACTGGAACTTTGGCGTAGACCAAGGTTACATTCCACTAGATCCTAACCGACTACCTGCAGCGAGAACATTCTTTCAGGGAATGAATCTTATGTAAATATTTCCTGCTGACTGAGTCAAGTGAGTCAAGGCCTTGGCGATGCCAATTCCTTCACTGAATCCAGACCTTTACAGAGTCGTACTGCTGTGAGCCAAGGGCTTTTGTTAGCATCGTTCTGATCCTAATGGCTTCAATGGCGAGACCTTAGGCTTGGCCCAGCCACTGTACTTATGACTGCAACTAAATGACTCCTGTCTGGCTTCCTAGACGACTGTCTTGCTGCCTGGCTGCCTGGCTGGCGGCCTGATCTCCTGCCACTGCAAATGGCTTTTTAAATCTCATAATAATTGCCATCTCTGGTGCAATTAAATTCTCCATTCATGCTGCCCGTCCTGTCAAATGTCTTATTTTAATATCCACCAACGTCACCGCTGCTCCTTCTCTTACATACGAACAGAAAGGGAGGAAGACAGAGAGAGAGCCCTTTGTGTGTGTGTGTGCTTGTGCACGGATGTGTATTCACGTGCAGAGATTAATGAGGAACCTTCTGGACTGCCATTTGAGTTCATTAAAAAAGGCCCGCAGACGTACGGAGCGACATTTAAACAAAGAGGTCTGACTCCGGTGGCTTGGGCCCTGTCTTCTCTGTCCTTTCCCCCTCTCTTGCCTTTCAACCCCCCTGCCCCCCGACGAGGTCCATGCCCCCCCCCCCCCCCCTGCCCCGCCTCTCTTCCTCTCTCCCCTCTCTTTCTCTCTCTGCTTCTCTCCCCCTCCTTTTTCTCCTCTTCCTCCTCCCCCACCCCCCCTCCCCATCCACGCAGGCCCCACTGTCACCCCCCCTCCCCCCTTTAGCTTTCGTCGCGGGGGGCCCCCTCGTGCACACCAACCGACAGGCGCTTTAAAGCGGGAAACGAGCGGCTTTCGCGCTCCGAGGCGCCCTAAGGACATGTGCTTTGTTCCAGCCGCAACTCGCTGCTTTCAGCGCTGAGATTGCTCTGTTAACGGACGGAGGGGGGGGGGGGTTCGGTGCAGGCCTTGCGCTAGCTCCTGAAGTGCTCTGTTAAGGCGCTGCGCGTCTTCGTCCCGTGGCTTGGCTGCCTAAGGAGGCCCTAACAGGATTAGACGCTCAGATCTTCAGCATGGGGGGTGGGGGGGAGGGGGATGTTGTGGGAGTAGACCTGGGATGCAGTCAGTCTTCCAGGAAGCGTATTGCTCTGAAACAACCAGTTAGAGCAGGTTGATGTTGGGCATTGCTTCTGATTACCTTCAGCATCTTGCTGAGTGTACAGCGCCAAGGCCCTGGCACTTGCTCAAATGCACACACTCACTCACTTACACACACACACTCACTCACTTACACACACACTCACTCACTTACACACACACACACACACACTCACTTACACACACACACACACACACACAACCACACACACAAACGGGTTGCACCAGGACCAGTGGAGCGGTAATTGCACTCCCGGCCAAGTTCTCTCAGATTGCGCTTTTAATCAATCAACAAAGCCGTGATCATCCGTGGGCTTGATAGACAGACAGGGAGAGATGAAAGGAGGAGAGGGGGAAAAGAAAGAAAGACTGGAGGGACAGAAGGAAGAGAGAGAGAGAGAAAAGGGGACGAAGGAGGAGAGATGACAGGAAACCGAGAGAGATACGAAAACCGGAGGAGGAGGAAGGAAGAGTGATAAGAGGGATGAGAGAGGCATGAGGTGTGTGTGTGTGTGGGGGGGGGCGTAATGTACACACCTGCACGCGTGTGAGTCTGCTCTGGCATGTGTCTGTTTCTGTGTGTGTGTGTGTGTCTGTGCGTGCGCGCGTCCCGCTTTTCTCCCTCCACTGCACAATTTACTGCCACCTCTGTACCCTGGGGGGAGGGGAGGAGGGGAGGAGGAGGAGGAAGGGAGGGGGGCGGGGGCAGCACCCACTCACCTGATCACATGTGACCCCCCCCCCACCTCTGTCTGCTGCAATCTCCGTCCGCTAACTCAATCCCCCCGCCGGCTTCAGTTCATAGCTCAGCTCCCAGCCCCCCGACCCCAGGCAGGGAGACAACTCCCCCCCCCCACCCTGTAGCATGTGGCATATTGAACCAAGGTTTAAAATAACCAAAACAATCATGTTACCTCCTTCTACCAGTATTACTCACCCTCGCTGTCCGCATCCTGTCCGTCGTTCTCTATGTGCGCTCCTCCGTCTCTCTCACCCTGTCTGCTCGCTCCCTTGCCTCTCCGCCATGTCCTTATCTCACTCTCACTCTCTCTTCCCCTCTCTCTTGCTCGTTCCCTCTCTTCCCCTTACTCTCCTCTCTCTCCTGCTTGCTCCCTCTCTCACTGTCTCTCTCTTTCACTCTGTTTCTACGTCTCTCTCTGTCTCTCCCTCTCTCTTTCTCTGTCTCTCTCTCTGTCTCTCTATGTCTCTCTCCCTCCCTCTGTCTCTGTCTCTGTCTCTGTCTCTGTCTCTCTCTCTCTCTCTCTCTGTCTCTTTCTCTCTACGTCTCTGTCATTCTCTCTCTGTCTCTCTCTGTCTCTCTCTCTCTACGTCTCTGTCTATGTCTCTCTCTCGCTGTCTCTCTCCATACCGAGAGTGTAGATAAGGGCCTCAGACTCGGTCATCAAGCCCTGGTTCCTGTTGCAGTTCATTTACCTTCTGCTTCTCTGCTAATTGTTTTCCTGAGTCTCCACTCGTCCAGGGACCTTTTTCAAAAGGCCACATAATGAGGCTCTGGCACATATTACCCATTACCCACATTAAACTGGGCTGCCGGGGAGAGAGCTATGCTTGCTCCTGCCCATCCTTAGTATTCCCCAGGCTCTTCCTCTCCCTCTCTCTCTTTCTCTCTCTCTCATGTCCTCCTCTCGCATCTCTCTGTCTCTCATCCTCCCCCTCTTCTCTTCCTCTCTCATCCCTCTCTCTCAAACTGTTTCTGTTGTTTTCTGTTGTTTTTTCTCCCCCTCTCTGCCACTCACATGCTTACAAACAGACACACATGCACACACACACAAACTCTCTCATGTTTGGTCTGCGTCCTACGGTCCAGTGTGCTTGCGCTCGCGCGCGTGCGAGCGCGTCCTCGTGGTGCGCTCGCTGTGCCCACATGCCTGCATGTCTGCGTGGCCGGTGCCAGCGACCGTCACATGGATGTAAGTGATATGTGCCGAGGGAGGGACTGGCAGAAGCCACTGGAGGCATCCTGTTCTGGAGCAGGCTGGCCAGATGGCCTGTGATATTCAGCTGAGAGAACACAAGCTGAATCTTGTGAAGGGGAATCAATCGATCAAGGGTTGGTTTATTATTTTGGGGGAGAGGGGGGCGGGGGGGGTGATGCATACTGCTGAGTGCTAGTTAGAGCTGGGTGCGGAGCGGACGAGCCACGATTTTCGAGTCGGCACGTGTCATTTCAACGACCCCCAACCGTTTCGTTTTCTGACGGCGCGAGCGGATGGACATGGCCTTACTTGGGCGTTTGTCTTTAGGTAGCGGAGCCTAGAGTGGAGCGTTGCCGCGAGCCGCGGTCTCGTCCTCTCTGGGTCAGGAAACAGGACCAGAACAAGATATGCTGCTGATAAGCAGCGCGGCTGCTGACTTCATGCAAAGGCACACGGTGCACCTGATTGAGATGAGATATCCTATGAATGTGTGTATGTGGGGGCTGTCTGCGATCCGGAGGGGTGTATTTGTGGTTTATTTAGTGTGTGTGTTTGTGTGTGAGAGTAGATGTGGGCTTGTATTTGTGTTGTGTGTGTGTGTGCCTGCATAAATAGATGCATTAGTAACCATTGTGTCTTCAATCTGACCCCTGTTTGACCTGGTGGACCGGCCTTGGCTCAGACCGGGTAACCAAGGCTACCTCCAGCGAGTCCCTTCCCCACTGCACCCACACTCGTTCCAACATGGAGGCCTTGATAACACACCCTGCCTGTTGTTGCGTGTTGCCTCCCCCCCCTCCCCCACCTTCAAGGGCGATAAGCGGAGACAGTTCCCGTAGGTGGAGCGTAGGTGAAGCGTAGGTGGAGCACAGCAGCGAGATCCATCGGCGGCCTTTGTTACTTACTTCCCGTGAATCCATCACGGCCGCGTGGCAGGGATACGCTGGAGAGCCAGGCATGCGTCCGTTAAGGCCACGCTGAACCCCGAGTGGCTGTTGACACGATGGCCCTCATTATGGAAATGCTCTAGAGGGTTCTATTGTGTTCGACTGCGATTTCCTCCCGGAACAGCTGGTCTTCTGTTGGTTAATTTTTTCGCGAGTGCTAGCCGAGCCGGCAGTCGTCGGGATGCGTTTGGTCAGGTGCCGCTCTTTGAGTTGCCACGGGAAACTCTTTTGGGAGAGGGAGAGTGGCGGGGGGGGGTGAGCTTTGCCAATCACACCACGATTTCCTGTTCGTGCTCTGACGAGGATATGGTTTTGTTTTGTGAGTCTGGCACTTAGAGCAGCACCTAGTTCTATTTCCAGGTCAGCGTGACACTTAATACAGTAGTCAGTGGTTTTGATTTTCATTTCTATGTTTGTGATTCATCAATGGATCATCTTCGCAGCGCAAAACAAACGACATTCCTATTTCATATTTAATATTGCTGACCCCGGTAGGGTGATTGTTGTTCCAGCTTTTCAACTGGGGGATCGATATGTGGAAATTCCTCCATTGATCCACTGCTGAGGCTGTGAGGGTGTGCGACGCTGCAGAAGTACCCGCTCACACTCAACCCCCCCACCCCCACCCCCCCCACCCCCCGCACGCCTCCTCGCAGGGCAGCGTCACACCGCCCGACACGCCCGCTGACGTCACGCCTTGTCGGACGACGAATGGATAGAGGAGTGGTGGGAGGGGCGGGCGTGTGACAGAACCAGAGCTGAGTTGGCAATCTCTGTCTCGGCCTCTCTCTCTTTCTCTCTTTCTCTCTCTCTTCGCCTGTCCCGACGATTGGTCTCATCTGCGAGTGGGGATACCCGACGATCAGACTCAGCCGAATGCCTGCTGCGACGTGATTCGGCTCCAAAGCTGTCACCAGGGTCGAGGGGAGGGAGGGAGGGGAGGGGGGTCATTTAGACTGAAAGGACGACAACATCGTTTGAAATCTGAAAAACGTAGACACGCCACCACGGGCCCAAGGTTTGGGAGCCCAGAGACCTGCGTAGTTGCAGTCGGCTGGACTAGCGCCACGCCCTAGGAAGGTCAGGGTCATTTAGTTTGCAGGATGGCGTATCAGAGTATCGACCAGCCATGCAAAGGGCAGACTGGACCGCTCTGCTAATAATAGCCCTGTGAATATCTCAGCCACGTCTCCACACACGGCAGGGTACGGAGGACAGCAAGCTATGAGATGCGACACTTGGTTCTCACCAAGCGCTGTTCTTGGACAAGGGGAGAGCTGGGTGACGCTTCGAGCTTGAGGGTGACTGAGGTAGAGGCCAGCGTGTGTGCGCCCGCGTGTGTGTGCTGCTCAGTGGAGGGTTGCGGTTCGACATCGTGTTGCCGTTCCCCCCCCCCTCTCCCCCCGTCTGCGAAGGCTTATCCGTTTCCTCCCTCCTCAGCATCCCATGTTAATCACCGCTTCCAGCTGAATCTGATTTACCCATTCAACGTGTCCATCACACGCGCGCGCGCACAGACGAGGACGCGCGCTAGGGGCACGCACACACTCACAGACAGACAGACGCACACACGCGGCAGTTTGATTTCCTCGGAGGGGCGACGCGTTTGCATACTGTGGGCCTGGCGGAGTCTGTTATTGATCCCCCATCTGTTTGGAGCCCAGTGTGATCAGTGGAGGGAGAAAAAGACAGACATTAACTCCAACTCCCTCGCTCTCTCTGTCTGTCTCCTCGCTCTCTTATTCTCTCTCGCGCTTCTCTCCTCACTCTCTTGTTCAGTCTCTCCTCACTCTTGTGTTCCTCCTCGCTCTCTCCTCACCATCTCGTTCTCTTCTGTCATCCCTTGCTTTTCTGTCTCTCCCTCCACCCTCTGTTGCTCTCTCTGTCTTCCCTCTGCCATTCCTTCTCTCTATCTCTCTCTCTTTTCTCAGACGGTGGCTCTCACTCCTCACTCCTCTCTCTCTCTCTCTCTCTCTCTCTCGCTCCCCTCTCTCTCTGTTTCCCTCCCTCACTCCTCACTCCCATCTTTCTCCCCCTCCCCCCCCCCTTCTCTCTCTCTCTTCCTCTCCCTCTGTCTTTGTATCTCTCTCTCTTCCTACCCCCTTCCCCAGTAGACCCAGCCAACACTCACAGATGGGCCTCCGTTCCTTGGTTTAGTCAGGGTCTTGTGGGCGAGCCCCGGCACAGGTCCCCCAAACCGCCCTGCTGCGAAGGGCAGGCAAACAGTAGGAGAGGTGTTCTCGCTGCTGTGATTCAGAGCCGTGGTTTGATGGCATAGTCACACACACACTCACACACTCACGCACACACACACGCTGGTCACACACACACACACACTCACGCACACACACACGCTGGTCACACACACACACACACTCACGCACACACGCTGGTCACACACACTCACCAGAATGCTAACGATGAGAGGACTTGGCAAGGCCTCGGATGATGCAAGGAAAGTGGACATTTTGACTTCAGTCCGTCTTCAGCGACTCATCTTTTTTAGCTCGTTTTTTTTGTTGTTTTTTTTAGTTCTCGACTCCTCCTTAGTTACATGTCAAACCAATCGGAGGGGAAAACAGTAAACAGAATAAGGTTGCGTCGAATCGTGAGCTGTTTTAGTGTGACGTTATGGATTGCCGCGTGTGGATGAATGGCTCATCACACACGTGTTATTGATCGCGCCAGCCAAGACGCATAACATTTGACTTAATTGAGAAAATCCTCTAGATGTTTTTGTATGAGCTGCTTTTTCTCACTCTCTGCTCACCCTCAAGGACAGAGGCACTGAACCTCGGAACAGAAACGTTGCCGGCGGTGGAAAGTATCATCGCCACGCTGGCGGGACACATTTAACCCCTTCTTTGCCGCCACCTAAATCTACCGCATTCGTTCAGCCTGGTCTTACGATTCCAGGCAGAGAGAGCGCCCTTAACCCTTTAAAAGCCAGGAGGATTAACCCCGCCCCCCCCCTCCTCCCCTCCTTGTAATTTAGCCTTCCTCTTACCCGTTTGTAACAACATGGGATTAGCCTCTGTCTAACATGGTTAGAGCTGACGTCCCCTCTGCTGAGGAGTGGAGTTGCTGCTCCACGCTACGCTCCAGGAGAGAGGGTCAATACCTGCCTGGAAATGGGCTTTGTGTGTTTGTGGGGGAAGGGGGGGTGGAGTGGAGTAAGTGTGTTGAAGCATCAGAAAGTGCACGTGTGTGGGTGGTGCTATTGGGCTTGGTTTGCACAGCACCCCCAACGCTGACCGCCCCCCCCCCTCCTCCCCCCTTGCCACTTGTCTATTCATCATAGCATCTAGACCCAAGAAGATCAAAGATACCTTGTTAGATTATTATTGCAGAACAGAACACGAACGGTGCGAATGGTAATAAGTTATCGATGTGGGTGAATATTTAATCCCTACTAATTCCCGTCGGTGCAGCTCAACAACGGGACAACTAATTCCACCCTTTTTTTTGTGTTAAATTTTTTTTTTTTTTTTTTACTGCATTTCACCTCAACTGCGCAAACATAATTGCCCCTAAAATGTTTGCTTTTACTTAATGTTTAATCCTTGTTTTTCACTAATGCTAGTGGGTTGCTGTCTCGGCGCTGCTAGGTAATCAGATTGAAGCTAATCTGACTGTGTTATTGTTGTTTTATGGCGTTTGTTAATTAATGTTATGGTGCCAAGTCAAACGCACACGCGCACACCCCTTTGTTTTAGTTCCCCTCAGGGCTCAAGGTGCTAATTATGTTTGTTTGTTACCTAATGTAATTTAGACCCCATATACCGCTACAAGGTGTGTAAGTAAAGGTTCTCACTGAATCAGCAAACTACCAATGTTTACAGACATGTTTCTCAACGTGGGGGAAGAGAAGGAACAGTTTGAACGATCCCCCTTCAGGTGAAAACCTCCGGGAAAGTTGGAACATGTGCCTCAAAGAAGATGGCATATTGTATGATTGGTACAAATGAAACGGTATGAAATGACATGTTGTCTATGACTACATCGTACGCTACTTTGCCAGAGAATGTTTTAAGACTCCATGGCAATTTTCTGTTTGAATTTCTTGGACATTTCATGCTGTGGAGCTGTAATCCAACAAGACCTTGTCCACTGCATGTCCAGAGTTAAAAAAGGAGATTGTATTAATGTCTCACTGTGTAGTAGTGGAGTGTTCTTGTACAGTGTTGATGTAATTGATGTGTCCATGTTTAAAAAGTCTTTACTTCTCATAAAAGCACCATGAGGGGACAGCACTATCACCCCCCCCCCCCCCCCCCCCCCCCCCCCCCCTCCCCCTCCCCCCCCCACTACTGGCAAAACGACCTTGCCATCACCCAAGTAGTGAGCCTTTGTCTAAATACACTGTTTATCTTTCGCGCACACACGACACAGGCTCGTAAACGAACCTGAAATCCTTAAACAAACGGTAAAATAAGATAAGATGTCTTATTTATTTTTTTATTGTTTCAATATGGACATCACGGCGCGCGGTGCAACTACACTTTATTAGGTGTGAAATTAAAGAATTAATAGGATAATGTTTGGTGTTGCATGAAAAAGGGCCATTTCATTTGGGCAGCGCTGAGCTAGCAGGGGAGGGAGCCAGGTGATGTAGACTGTCCTTTCAAAACCCCTCTTCTCCCCATCTGAAATAGGCAGCTCCCACTGGCAAGCAGGGAAATATTAAAAGAAGATTCTTTATGTTTCGTCACATAGCCTGTGGGATGCTAATTGAGACAGGAAGTCGATATTATTGGCGGAAGGGGGGGGGGCTTGGTTGGGGGGACAGAAGGGGAGGGTGGTGAAAAGGTGTGTGTTGGTGATGGGGGGACGGAAGGGGAGGGGGGGGCAAATGACTCTTTGGTGAACATGCGCAAAGCGCTTAGCTAATAGCAGCTTCCTTCCAGTGGGTTTTATTGCTCTGCGCGCATTTTCTTTTTGCGATTTCTTTTTTTTTTACCCAGGGCCGACAATGCGGCAAGGAAATGCGTTTTCCCACGCATGCAGGGGAACCAGAACGAGACAGATGGAGATGGCGATGGAAAGAAACCCGAAGAGGAAGAGAGAGGGCGAGAGCGAGCAAGGGAAAGTGAGGGAGAGAGAGCGCGAGAGAAAGAGAGAGAGTGAGCAAGAAAGAGAGAGAGAGAAAGAGAGAGCGAGCGAGAAAGAGCGAGCGAGAAAGAGAGAGGGAGAGAGCGAGAAAGAGAGAGGGAGACAGCAAGAAAGAGAGAGAGCGAGTGAGAAAGAAAGAGAGGGAGAGAGCGAATGAAGGAGAGAGAGAGAAAGAGAGAGAGAGAAGGAGAGAGAGAGAGAGAGAGAGAGAGAGAGAGAGAGAGAGAGAGAGAGAGAGAGAGAGAAAGAGGGATCTCTGCCGATACCTTGAGGGATATTCCACAAAGGAAAACACTAGCTCAAACTGAACTAGAAGTCCTTTACACAGTGTGTTTCGTCTGGGGAGTGGACCTCTCTAGGTAAACACGGTCTGGTCTAGGAATCCAATCATTACCGCGCTGCCAGTGTTTACCAGCCGGCAGATTACAAACTACCGTTACCTCTCATTCGATACCTTTTCATCGATACCTTATCTCAGAAACAAGACAGTCCAGAGGTGTATTATTCAGTGGGGTTGCATTGCATTACAGTATGTTGGGCATGGCCCAAGTGTATGTTCCCCTAGCAGACGGGCAGACTGGTCCTGATGGAGACAGAACCATTCGACTCCAGATCTCTTATTTACTAGCTTCTGTTTATGAATGAGGTCATTCTAGAGGAACACTGGAGTGCGCGCTGCATGCATAACGACGGTTTGTTTCAGGAACCCTATGGACGAAGACAAAGAGAGACAGACGAAAGGAATTGGAGAGGGCGGGGGTGGGGGGGGGCACGAGATTATAATCGGCTACAGTAGATACTCGTCGACCAGTTGAAGAGAAACGCCACATCTCTGGTTTTGTAGGTACAACATCAACACAACATCAACGTCTAATAATTCAGCCGCGTAGAAAACACATCATTTATTCATTGGTTTAAGCTTCTTATCGTCTCGCCCCGGTGTCAAGGATTGGTAATACCGTCGGGGCTTACGATGGAGTGTTATTCAAGGATGTCTCTGTAGCGCCCTTATCCGACGGCGCCGCATTCAGACCCGGCCGAATGCCTCGGCGCTAACGGTCCCGCCGAACACGAAGAAGCGAGGCGGTCGCTAAGGCGGCGACTCGTCGTCTATCCGCCACCGACTCCTGCGCAGAACGTCAGCGGCTGAGTCTGTGTCATCGTGTCCGGTTGCATTGTCTCTCCAAGCCGTGTTGAGTTATTTTGTCTTTCTCTCTCTCCTTCTTTCTCCCCCCTCCCCTTCACCGTCATCCAACATCCCCCACCTTTCTCTCCTCCTTCCTGTCCCCTCCCCTCCACCCTCCTTTCCTATCTCCTCAGAGCATCCTGACCCTTAACCCCAGGGTGAGGAGCCAGGCATCGCTCCGCTCCACGGCCGCCAAGAAGGCGGAGAAGAAGCGCTGGAAAAGGAACCCGGAGAAGGGCTGTGATGTAAGCACCGCACGCCACGCACGCCACGCACGCCACGCCCTCTCCCCCGCCAACCCCCCCTGAGGAACATCAAACCCCCCCCTCCCCACACACACACACACACACATACACACACATTCACATGCACACAAACAACATGTATTCAGTAGAGTGTGAGCAGGAGTAAGTGAAAAAGCTGTAAACAGCCATGTAGAAGACCAAGGGTGACTGGCTGGTCTTATTTTAGATGAGCCTGTTTTACTGCTGCTCCACGTCTTCTGATACAAGGTGATCTGAGATGACTGGTTTTTAACCTTTACTTGGGCTCACAGGGGAGTACACAGCTGTGTCCTGGACTGCTGACAACACACACGCACAAATGCACACGCACAAATGCACATGCCCGCACACACACAAATGCACACGCACGCAGACATCAAGCAAGGTCTCATTGCTGTCATTTACAGCATACACTCCCAAAGAAATACTCACACACGCACACACCTAAACTCACACACCTAAACTCACACACCAAGCAAGGTCTCATTGCCATCGTACACACACACACTGACAAACAAACATACACACCCACTGAAACACAATTATCTATGGATTCCAGGCAGACACTGTCAAAGTCTGTGTAATATCTCCTAAGACCAGCCCATGAGTGGAGTGTTTGTTTTCTGGCAGGTGGCCGCGCCGCCTCGTCTGTGCTTGCAGGCAACTGCGTCCAGGCTCTATTTGATGTAGACACAAAACAAGATGGAGGAGTTTTGTAGCGCAGATTATACCCTCCCCACTGACTAAACTCTGGCTCGAAACAAAACCGGGCTAATTCATCATGCTAATCAATGATGATGGATTTGCCACTTTACGTAACAAAAATATACGAAGACAACAGACAGGAAAGCGCAATAAACAAAATTGATTGGACATATGGCTGGAATACAGATGTACACAGCTAGCACCTACATGTGTGTTTGTGGATTAGTGAAGTTGCGCAACAGAACCTGGCGCAGTTTTCATTACGGGGTAACCGAGTGTGAAGCCCAACGCGCTCTTGTAATCACGAACGAGTATGGATGGAGATGAGTTTCGAGGAACACTGGATGGATGTCTCAATCATGCCGGCATGTTCTAATACGAGGAAACACACCGTGTAGTACAGTGGAGAACCATGGCTACTGCTTGCTCAGCTCGCTGTTAGTCTTTGAAGATTTGTGAACGTGGAAAGTGCTGGGTCAGTAGGCTATAAGTCCATCGTGGTTTAACGTGCATTTGCAGTAGGGAAAAATCTCTCGGTGAAATCCGATCGAATGTTTGCTAAAGCCAACACGTCCACCGACAGGATGGCATCGTCCGTCTCTGTTGCTGACGTGACACGTCCGGAGAGGCTGCCATGTATGTTTTCCTCTCTGCGCCATGGTGTTTCTACTGCAGCGCAAATCCCTGACACCTCATTCGTGCCGACGCCTTCGTCATTTTACCACCACCAACGAGCCTGGGTCTGAACGCCAGTGCCGCCCCCTCTCCCCTCCCCCCCTCCCCCCCCCCCCCCCTCTCCCCTCCCCCCTCGGGGGGGAAAGGAGAGGGGGGGAGGGGGGTGGGGGCGGATATTGGGAAGCGATGAGCGATTTTAGCGGCCCTCGCAATCGGATCGCCCCCCCCCTCCCCCTTCCTCCCCCTTCCAATGGTCTTCCAGGTCAGCTCACGTGGCCTAGAGGTCGTAAAGATTTTATAGAGAGGAGCGAAGGAAGAGTCTGACCACCTCTCCACGATGTTAACCTTTGCGAGCTGGCGGGTAGCGTCCGTTGCCGTATGTCATTAGGAGGGGAAGCAGTTCTTATCCTTTCCTCTTGACTGTGCGAGCTCATTCGACCGCGGTACTCCTGGCCTGCGGGGTGTCGTTTGCCCTCAATAGAGTTTGGCATCAACTAATGACAGGTAGGCTTTATGTCTAAGGTGAGATGGGGTATCTCAGCCATAGCCCAGGGAGTATTGAAGGAGTGTGGAGCTGGGTTTATTTACTGGAATATTACAGATACTATACCTTGGCCGGCAGGGCCACCGATCACCGTGGAAGTCAGGCCCAGGCATGAGATCGATTTTGGCAAGCATCCAGTTCCCACATGGTATAGTTCTGCACCATGTGATCGATCCGCGCGGGCACCCGCGTCCGAATCGAAAGCGTTCTGCCAGCGCGGACAGCCGCGAGGCCCTCGCGTTGGATAACAGCGGTGCATCGGAGGCTATTTAGCCTCCGTCCGTCCCCGTAATCGTCACATTCGGCTCGTCAGATGTGCGGCCTGTACTTTGGTGTCTGAGAAGGTTAGTGGGATGGTTATTAGGCATCTGAAGGTAATTGCTTTAATGAGAGCACGATGAAAGCGAGCAGGGCAAAAAGCCTTCATAAGTGAAATCCTGCCCGGAATTCGTTAAATGTCTTAAATTGCCTTTCATAATTATCACTCAGCGCCCCAGTCAGATTCAAGGTCTCCGCAAAGCGCACGAGGAGAAACGCGTCTGTTCGAAACGGCCCTCGTTTTCCGTTCCTTATCGCAATCAAAATCTTGAATTTTAAATCTGGCTTTCATTTCCATGGGACGCATAAATTACATCTTCTGTTTCTCTTGGCTCGGGAACATTTGAGACTAATTGATAATTAAGCCTTTCAGCCACAAAATAAGGTATAACAATCAAACGTAGGTTTCTGTCAACGTTGAGGACACTTAACGCGCCGCTGTGGTCATTGAGAAACAATAACAGGTGCAGGATAGTCATTCTTTGTGCAATTCTTCGATAAAAACGTTACATAGGCTCAAGTATACATTTCATAAAATTTAACGAAGCCTTAAAATCTCAATCATTCTAATAAAATTAGACGTACCACTTCAGCTATAGGTAATGAAATTGATTTCTAGATCAAATTCCCATCTCGGTTTCTTACCCGAGCAATTGTCTTTTTGGGTGGAAATGACATAAAACTGCGAAGGCTGACAATTTCTGTTTATTAGCAAGGCTGTTAGCCTAAAGATGAATGAAGTTCGTGCTTAATGTCTCACCGAAACACCACGTTCTCTGGTCGGAGATGCATTTGAATAATTTCCACGTGAAATAATAATTGTCCTCTTATTGAGTGTTATGAATGATGCCACATTAGGTAGCGTGCCAGGTTCACGTGTCACTGTTGAAGGAAAATAAATGGTGTCCAACTAGGAACAAATGCTCTACTCCATCACTCTGAGATAAAAGTAAATGGATCATGTCTCTAATAGTTGGCCTGTGTGAAGACAGATTGCTCATTAAATCATTTGCATGTCGGAGGGAGAAGGAAAAGAGAGGGACAAAAAGAGAGAAAAGGGAGGAAGAGAGAGAGAGAGAGAGAAGAGGAAAGTCTGATAGATTAATTCCTATTAATAGCAAAGATAATTATCCAAACATCGTAACTAAAATCGATTCAAAAGCTGTTTAGAAAACGTACATAGTCTTAATTCATGTTCGGCTAATTCGATGTGACAGGGCACATGGTTAGCTTGTCATTAGTTTCTTTTGGGAGAACAGAAGGTACACTTTGTCATTCAAGTTAAATGACGTTATATATGGCCCACTGATGAGTTTCAGCTCCAGTTTTTCTGTTGCTGACTAAAGGGTGTAACAAAAGATGGATGACGTGCACCTTATGGAAGCAAGCGAAGTATGCTAGCAGGCAATGCTAACTAGCGAAACAAACGAACGGGCAAAAGTGCGACATGTCGCGTGGCAAATAAACAGAGTACTCCAGCTTGTCCTGAGATCTTCTTACCGGCTCCCACAGCACCCCACCATGAAACAATCGAGCTCTGTCACTGGGCCCCCCGTCACCGGGCCCCCTGTTACTATCCCCCCCCCCCACTGTCATCGCGTCAGAGACCACAGAAGAAGCCTCCGTGGTCCGTGTTCTCACCCAACACGGATGATTCATCAGGAAGAGGCAGAAAGGTCCGTGGGAGGGGGTGGGGGGTGGAGAGGTCTGTGGGCCCAGACCACCTCCGTAGACCCGCCCCCCCATGCTCGCCTGTCCTCTCTCCCTTCTCCCATCCTTTTTCCCCTCATTAGACGCCGTCGGCCTGTGATCCGTGGGGGCTTCTGACAGACGTGCGCCAGCAAGGGGGGGGGGCACCACAGGGGGCGCTGCGATGAAATATTGACATTACGACGCCGGGTTAAAGCAGGTCGTTGCAGAGCGGGGTGAGTCAGCCGCTGTGCATACAGGTTCTTCCCTTATCTTTAGCTAGCTGGCTATAATTACAAGACACTGATCAACCTGCTCATTGATTCTCCCTGCCTGATCAAATGTCAGCCGGCAACTCTGCACTAGGATGGAGTTCCTGTGTGTGTGTGTGTGTGGGTGAGAGCGTGAGTGAGTGACAGGGAGGAGAGAGGGAGTGAAAGAGAGAGATCCCGCAAGATAGGTCGAGCGATAAGCGGCGGACCGAGTGAAAATGGAGGGAAGGAGAATTCGCAAAAGTTAGATCCCCTGCCAGAACGAAAACAGAAGACACCGATAAGAGACCGATAAGCGCGGATGGCGAGTAATATCAGAAAGCGTTGAGAGAGGGGTGAGAGGGAGAGGGAAGGAGCGAGACAGGGAGAGAGAGAGAGAAGAAGAAGAGAGAGAGAAAGACAGACAGAGGGAGAGATCTAGAGAGGGTTATGCTGGGACGCGGAGGGGCACGGGGGCGGGTTGTGATCGATGGGCTTTATCAGTTGGAACACACCAAGCCCCCTCCTAATCCCAGGGGTGGCGCTCTCACCCTCCCTACTTCCGTTTGAGGATTAGCTGGCAGATACATGGATTATTACACCAGCAGCACTTCCAGGCCTAAGCCCCTCTGAAGGAAGGGTTGGGGGGAGATTAAATGAATATTGTTCAGATTGGACGTTAATAGAAACTCACCAATAATGCCCTTTTCTCCCTCTGAGAGCTTTGTGAGCTTGGTAATGTTGAACAGAAGGCACAAAAGCCTCCCTATTCACGCCTATGCAGTTTATACTTCGCGGTAATCTGGCAAGCTAATTATCTGAACATTATTCTAGCATTCCTAACAGGGGCTGAGATGCGTTCATGAAGCAGATTAGCCACACTGTTACGTACGTGGGTCTGCGTATGCGTGTGTGTGCGTGTCAAGTTACTTTGACTGTTTGCCGTCGAGCTGTTCACAGTTCCATCTAATGCAGTTTAACTTTTAGTGGGATGGTGTTGGTAAGTGGGAGGCAGGCAGGCTGGAGGGGTTGTGGAAATCGTACACTAGTCCTGCAATGGAGGCGTTTTTTATTAGTCAACCCTAATGACTCATATTAATCACACTTGTTTGAGATGAAAATGGATAAATCTCCACAGACTTGCTCATCTTTGGGTTAGGCTTCTCGTGGGGGTCTTCCTTGAAGCGCTATACCTAGCAGCACCCAGCAGTCAGGGAGTTTGGGAACGTTCCTGAAGGAGGGATATGTCCACAGAGCCCTCAGACGGTATCTTACACCGTCTATTCCTATTATCCTTGAAAATGTCAAAAATGTAAGCAACTATTGACAAATCCGAAATGACAGGAGGGGCACAATCTCGTCCACCACCTGACACACGAAAGTGAATAAAATGTTCCAATTGAAACATTAATTATCATTTTTCTGTTGCACTGGCTGTTTCAGATGCATGTGTTGTTGTTTGCAAATCAAATCAAGCGTCGGTTTATAATTTGTTTTGTTTAATATGCATCTCAGATCCTTTACACACCTGCTCACCGATCAAAAAAAAAAGAGAAAAGAATCTTCCCGAACAGACATCACTGATGACCCCGAAAATGTACTTGTCAAATGGTATTTCTGGTTTCGAAATGCCATTTTCCTCATATCCACAATATTATTCCTGCTCTTGCCCGGAGGAATAATCTGGAAGAAAATAAGTTTACGCAAATACGTTCTGAAATGTGTCTTCATCCTTCTGAGATATCTAATAAATCCATGTAGCCTAGAAGCTTGATACTCGGCAATAATTATCAATTTCCATATCATTTGTTTTTTATTGTTTGAACAACATCAACCAAAACATTTGTTAATGCCTATATTTGGATTGAATCAGGACAGCGCGGAGCACAATAGAGAATTCAATTTGGAAATAACGGACTTGTACTTTGGCTGCAATCATGTAAATGAGACGTCAATAAGAACTGGCGAGCTGTCCCTGTTATTATGGCTGAAGTACAGCCTCCACCATTTCAGCTGTTTGGACCCTGATGTGAGCAAGCCCGTCTCAAGGCCGACATCACTACCAGACTAGCTAAAAAAAAGCGTGCTGGAACAAAACCGAATTAGAAGTGCCTTTTCAAGATGAGCATAATCAATGAAGTATCTTTAAATGGGGCGGCCTTGCTCATATTAAACGTGTTCGCTTTGCTTTGCACGTATCTCATCCATGGCGATGGCCACCGCAAGGCAAACCAGCGATGATTTGAATAACCAAACGACGGCCCAAGGTCTGTCACATAGTGAGTAAAGGGGATTTCACGTGATTCCCCCTGTTCGCTCCTGTGGGTGACTTATATGCTTCCGTCCCGGACGACGCGCTGTTCCGGACTGTTCTGCGAAAGGCGTGCAGCGTAGTCAGGGCTACCGCAGTCTGACCGGGTGGTTTGGGGGTGGTCTGGCGTAGTCTGACGAGGTCTGGCGCTAGGCTTGTGGGCTGCGGTGTTGCAGAGGGAGCTGGGCTCCTTGGAGGCCTGATAGCATGGGTCTGTGTGGGTTATTAAAGGCAAACACCCCAGTCTGGAGGCTCTTCAGCCAGAGGAGAGGATTAGAGCTTCCGGCCTCCTTATCATGGCCCTGCGGTCGCCGAGAGGGGTGTGGACACGGACACACACTCTGAAACACACATACGCACACAGGACCAGACATACACAGATACACACTCCTCCCACCCCACCCTCCCCCTGGACACGCAGGCAACCCTCCCACGCACGCACACTTACACACATAGATACGCACACACTAGCTGAGTGGTTATCTGGTTGCCAGGAGGGTAGAGGGCCCTTTCGTACTAATCGCCAGAGTGTCAATAACGTCCAGGGCCTTGCCGACCCCATGCTCATCTTCTCCCGGGGATTTGATAGGAGCGTCTCCATGGATACAGCTCGCCTTGACGACCACCACCAACCCCCCCCCCCCCCCCCCCACACACACACACACACACACACATACACCTCCCCCCTCTACTCCCACCCACCCCCACAGAAGGGGAGCAATGACGCAGGAGGGAACCAATGAGCGGTTGCTGGCATCCATGTTCATCCATGGATGAATCATGCCGCGGTTTCCGGGGGAAGAACTGTAATGGTGTCATTTGCATGTCAGATCAAAAGGAGGAGGGGGGTACTGTGTTGATGTGTTGGTATTGAAGTGGATTAAGCCCAAAGCCAGGAGTAATAGCCCTCGATCGATTGAGCTTCGCATCAGAGACCAGACACACAAACAAACGCATACAACCTGCTTACAGTGTCTCTTTCCTCTCTCTCTTTCTCTCCATCTCTCTCTTTCTCTCCATATCTCTCTCTCTCTCTTTTGTCTATCTGTCCATGTCCTGAACAACAGAGCTGTGTGAAGCTGGAGAACAATTTTGATGACATCAAACACACAACTCTGAGCGAGCGAGGGGCTCTTCGAGAAGCTATGAGGTAAGGCCTTGGCCTGGCTGGGTCACCATGGCAACAGTCCCATATGTGCCTGTGCATGTGAGTGTGTCGTGAGGGAAACGATAGAGAGAGAGAGAGAGACAGAAAGAATGAGACAGAGATACAAAGAAAAAGAGAGGGAGAGCTAGAGGGAGTAGGGAGCATAAATGAGTGAATGAGAGATGGACACAAATATGTAAAGAGTGAGAGAGGGTGAGAGAGTGTGAGAAAAAAAGAAAAAGGGAAGAGTCAAGTAAGAGAGAGCGAGAGAGCGAGAGAGAGAGAGCAAGAGAGAGAGAGAGAAAGAAAGGGCCAGGGAAAAAAAGAGAGCCTTAGCGAAGGAAGAGAAGTCATTCTTCATTATTGAAGGAACAAATGAGTTTATTGCCAGTGTTCAGGCCTCGTCTCCCAGGTATTAATTTGTCAAGAGGGAGAAACCCAGTCCACAGGGAGAACTGTTGCCTGGTGGCTACACACACACACACACACACACACACACACTTGTCAGTGTTTAATTTGCACCCCCTCCTTTCCCTACCCACCACTAAAGTGCCCACGGGTATCCTCTCAACAACAGTTGCTTGACAGTGGTGGCGTGGAGTTGCGCTCCCAGCAGCCCTCAACCTATAACGGCGTCCACTGCAGGGAGCTGAACCTGTGGCTGTGTTGTTTTTGAACTGTCACGCCGCAGCTCTTGGAGGGGAGGCAGGTGGGGGGGGGGTGGGAGGAGGTGGTTGGTCGGTGTCGCCAAGAGAGACCCTGACCGGAAGGATGTGGCTGGCTTGAAGGCTGACACCAGCATGGCTTTGCGTCCAATCCCCTCAGATATCTACTGTATTTCCGCTGCTCCCCCCCCCCTTTCTTTTCGGAGAGACAATCAAAAGCTCTCTCCCCGTAATCACGTGCATTCAGGCTGTTACGGTCGCCTCCTCTTCTCTTTGTGCCTGTTTGATTATTTCTTCCCCCCGATGCGGCAGTCATTCACAATATACGGCGCACAATAACCACTCCATATTCTATCAGAACCTCGGTCGCAGCCAAAACGAGGCCTTTGGTCGCCTGAGTGTTTTTTTTCCTCGTTGTGCGCCGATGTGTCGGTCGCTTCTGTGAAGCCTGTTTTTTGATTACAGTTTGCGAGTTCCTCTCCTAGTATCTGTGACAGACGTTCTGGAATACCGTGTCTTGCAAGTGCGGCACATCGAAAGACTGCAAGAGAGGATCTCAGTTAATCTGCTTAACTTCATTAAAACCAGATAGAATAGGATTAGGAGGAGTTCCATGTAAATGAACATAATTCCAGGAGAAATTGAAACAGCTCAGAGATAAATACTTCATCAGGGAGACACAAACATAATCAAAATAGCAATTAATTGAATTCCCTTTACGATGCATTGCCGGTTATTTGCCAGAATTAACAACTGTCTAGAATGTACTAATTGGCAGAACCAATAGTCGGGATTATCGTTCTCGCACTATTCTCTCTCTTTCTCTTTTCCTTCTCATTTCCACGGTCTTTGTTCTATCTGTGCTCTCCTTCATCGCTCTTTCTTTTTTATCCCTCTTTCTTCTTTCTTTCATTCCTTACTTCCTTCCTTCATTCCTTCCTTCTTTCCTTCCATCATTCTTTCTTCTGCCCGGAGAGGATTAAAAGGGTCCTCTCACTGGGGCAGAACTCTCCTTTCTCCCTTTTCTCCTCACCTCTTCTCCTCCCCCCTCTTCTCCTCCTCACCTCCTCTCCTCCTGTCCTCCCCCCCTCTTCTCCTCCTCCCCTCCTCTTATCTCCTCGTCTTCTCCTCCCCTCTTCTCCTCCCCCCTCCCCTTCTCCTCCTCTCCTCTTCTCCTCCCCCTCCCTTCTTCTCCTCCACTCCTTGTGTCCCCCCCTCTTCTCCTCCTCCCCTCCTCTTATCTCCTTGTCTGCTCCTCCCCTCTTCTCCTCCCCCTCCCCTTCTTCTCCACTCTTTCTGCCCCCCCTCCCCTATTCTCCTCCTCTCCTTCTCCCACAACTGAGATCAGCTGACAGAGATTCCTCCCTCAAGGGTCCCCGCTGTGACCGGCTACACAATTTGATGAAACATCCAGGTTTCTGTAAAAGCTAATAATGTAGCGACATGAAAGCAGAACGACCGGGCCTCCATCTAATGGATGACACCGGGAGGAGACGATAGGAGAGGAGAGAAAATGAAAGGGAAGGAAAGGGAATGAGAGGAAATGAGAGGAGAGGAAAGACGAGAGGAGAGGAAAGACGAGATGAGAGGAAAGGAGCCGAGCGGACATGATCAGAAGCGAGGAAAGGAGACGAGAGGAGAGGAAAGGAGACGAGCGGACATGAGCAGAGGCGAGGAAAGGAGACAAGAGGAGAGGAAAGGAGACGAGCGGACATGAGCAGACGCAAGGAAAGGAGACGAGAGGAGAGGAAAGGAGACGAGCGGACATGAGCAGAGGCGAGGAGAGGAGAGGAAAGGAGACGAGCGGACATGAGCAGAGGCGAGGAAAGGAGACGAGAGAAGAGGAAAGGAGACGAGCGGACATGAGCAGAGGCGAGGAAAGGAGAGGAGAGGAAAGGAGACGAGGGGACATGATCAGAGGCGAGGAAAGGAGACGAGAGGAGAGGAATGGAGACTAGCGGACATGAGCAGAGGCGAGGAAAGGAGACGAGAGGAGAGGAAAGGAGACGAGCGGAAATGAGCAGAGGCGAGGGAAGAAGAGGAAAGGGGAGCAAATGGACTGCGTTGCGACTCGATACTGCCCGTCGACGTGACACAACGCAGTTTCCCTTCCAGATAATCACAATTGAGTTCCAACGATATCACCTTGCTCACGCTTGCTTTTTAATTGGACGTTGGCTGACGGGTGTCATTTGGAGGCGGTGTAGGCAGCATTAATCATGCTGTGGCCTACAGATATACTGGTGTGAGCCTAACTGAATCTAAAGTGGGGGATTTGTTCATCAGCCGGCAGTGTACAGTGGCATCAGAGGACACCCCAGCCTTCTTGACGTTCCCTCACGGGCCTGTAGGTCTGGCTGGCAGGGAAGATGAATTGCAAAGACCTGCTTGTCTCATTTTTGATGTAATATTGCACTTAGAATTTGTCTTTATTTACCCTTAAAAAGCCCTATCCCTGGCAAGGGGTGAAAACAGTTCCGCCTCTTGCTGCAGCCTGCAAGCTACATCATCCACGTGGAGGAGAGGACGAGGGTTTGCCGTTCTCATTGGTAGTTGATTAAGGCTGTCCAGCCTGTAATAACCTGGACGGAAGCGTATGACAGGGCTTTAATTGACCGAGTTAACAAGGTGAGGTGGTCGACGCCACCTGTACGCGGTGCAAATGAGCGGCGGGAAATTTCGGACGCATTCCTAATAAACCTTTCGCCCGGGCGGAAAGTGCAGGAGCATAAATCACAGCAATAACAGAGACACCGGCGCCGATCGGGGTGGTAAAACATAAATGGTCTTCTGGCGTCTGCTGAGTGACTTCATTTGGGGCTAGCTGACCTCACTTTGGAGAGGGGGGGGTGGAGTTAGAGAAAGAAGAGGACGAGAGAGAGAGACAGAGTAAATTAGTGTAAGATCAATAGAGAGAAAGAGAGAGGGAGGGGGGAGTCAGACAAAAAAGAAGAAAGGGGGGAGGGAGTTAGAGAAAGAAGAGGAAGAGAGAGAGACAGAGTGAGTTGGTGTGAGACCAATAGAGAGAGAGTGAGAGGGAGGGAGAAGGGAGGGAGTTAGGGAAATAAGAGGAAAAGAGAGAGACAGAGTGAGTTGGTGTGAGACCAATAGAGAGAGAGTGAGAGGGAGGGAGGAGGGAGGGAGTTAGGGAAATAAGAGGAAAAGAGAGAGTCAGAGTGAGTTGGTGTGAGACCAATAGAGAGAGAGTGAGAGGGAGGGAGGAGGGAGGGAGTTAGGGAAAGAAGAGGAAGAGAGAGAGACAGAGTGAGTTGGTGTGAGACCAATAGAGAGAGAGTGAGAGGGAGGGAGGAGGGAGGGAGTTAGGGAAATAAGAGGAAGAGAGAGAGAGACAGAGTGAGTTGGTGTGAGACCAATAGAGAGAGAGTGAGAGGGAGGGAGAAGGGAGGGAGTTAGGGAAAGAAGAGGAAGAGCCAGAGAGGGAGGGGAAGTCAGACAAAAAGAAGAGAGGGGGGGCAGTTAGAGAAAGATGAGGAAGAGAGAGAGAGACATTGAGTTGGTTTGAGACCAATAGTGAGAGAGGTGGCGGGTGTAAGAGAACGAAGAGGAAGAGAATGAGAGAGAGAGGTGGCGGGGATCACGCCGAGGCTCGTAAGACACAGACACCTCGTCGTGTGAACTGGGACAAGACAACAAGATAAACGCGTCAACGAAAACCGGCAGGGGGGGGGGGGGGGGGGTTTGAAGCGTGCTAACGAAGCCTACGGTTCTTACAGCATGGCGGAGACATGGCGTAAGAGAAGCCAGGAGGCAGAAGCAGTGTGTTCCTTTGCTGTGTTCTCTCGTCCTCGTCGTTCCCATTCCACCGTGTCACCTGGGCTCAACTCTGGGCTGCCTGTCTGGGTTCCTCCTCTCTCCCTCACTCCTGGATACCAAGCAGCTTAAACTGGGAACCGGACAAACATCCTCTGCACACGCTGCAGTACATAGCCACCTGGGAAACGGATGTCCTAATGTTTTAAGTGTGTGTATCAGTGAGTGTGTAAGCTTGTGAGAAGTCCCCACAAGGAGAGTGAAATAAGACAAAAAATTGACCTTGTGGGGAAATGTTCATGGGGACATTTGGAGACATCAACTTCAAGTGCTTTCTTTAGGTTTTAAGGGGTTTAGAGTCTAGGTTAGAATTTGGGTTAGGGTTGCATTAAGGATTGAGGTCAGGGTTACACAGGGTTACACTCTACAACTCCATTTTGAATGGGAGTGAACTGTCAGTCCCTACTAGGATGGTGAAACAAACTTCCATGTGTGCAGGTGTGTGTGTGTGTGTCTGTGTGTGTGTGCATCGTGTCAAAGGTCCATAGGTCAAAGTGAAGATCAGAGCCAAAGGTTTCCGCTAACTGGCGAGAGGAAGGCTAATGAATGCCATGGCATGCCCCTACTCACACACTGAGGGACGCTACACATTCACTATTCACACGCCAGACACCCTCCGCACCACACACGCACACACACAGTCACTATAAGGAGAACAAGGCAGCCACATGAGGTGGTCGTCTGGTTTTCTGAAGGATGGCTGTCATTGCCTTTAAATGAATGCATGCCCGTGCGTGAGTGTGTGTGTGTGTGTGAGTCAGCGCCCAGCGTTCCCCGGTGCCCATCGCTCTTTCTTTTGATTTGCTTTTATTGCACACTTCCTCCTGTCTGTCTCTGCCTCCTATCGCGTCTCCTCTGACGTGAGTGATGAACTCGCCCAAAAGCATGCGCGAGCGCAGCAGCTCGCTCCCTCCGCCCCGGCCACGGGAATTTCAATGGTTGTTTGCCAACTTTTCGGCAGGACGTGGATCGCCCCCTATGTCGAAGACAAGAACCCTTCTCTCCCCCTCCCCCTCTCTTTTGTAGTCTTATCAAGCAACGTGAACATCAAGGTTAGCTATAGAGAAGGGCAAATGGAATCTTTCTCTCGATCTGGCGTTTAGAGATGCACAGCTGCGTGTCGCATATTTAATCGCATAGATATGCGTGTTGCGCGTCTGTCTGCGTGCAGGTCTGTACAGTTCGTTCTGCGTATGTATTGAATTCTGCTTCGCAGAATCCCTTTTAGATTAGGGCCATTCTTTTCGGCGGCCATTTTCCGATTGATTCCATTCTGGGATTGCTTCTCCCGCAGGGAGTATTTTTATGAAATTTGAAAGGCCTATTCAGTGGTGTAGCTGTGGTGATCGTTACCATTATCTTGTCAAATGATAGTCCAAGCTGAAAATGCTCACGGTTTCGTTTGTTTCTGCCTTGTTTTCAGCCGTAATAACCAAGGAGGCGCTTCGTTCATATTTAAATGGTTCTTTCAACGTCTGTGTAATGTCACACTCTCAATTTTACCCTCCGGTATGTAAGCACTTAAGATGGCAAGAAAGAAACGATGGAATGCTTTAAAGACAAACGCGGGACCTTTTTGGCGCCCTCTTTCACTGCGATCGCCCACAGGTCCTTCCGTGACGTGACTCTGCCTAGCCAAATGATCGGCATCCTCTGAGACACGCAGGTAGGGTGACGCACCGGCCGAGCATCGATTTCAAGAACAAGCGACAGAGATTTTCTCTCCCTGGATCATTCAGCGGGATAGGTAAGCGCTTGCCTCCTGAACAAGCCAACAATGGCGCAAATGGGAACGGTAGCGAACGTGCCGCTGTTTGTCAGGCGCTTTGTGTCGGCTGCCAGCCCAGGGGGTGTTGGGTTTAGCAAGATGGCTCCCCTCAATCTATTCTTCTTATCAACTGAACCGAAAAGGACTACGCGAGCGAGGGTCACTGCCTAGGTCCGCGTCAGGTTAGCTAAGGCGTCCTATCCATTACCTTAGCTCATTAGCTCCGCTAGCAACACTGCTGCGCTCCAGGATTCCGACACGATGTTGAGGCTCAACCGAGGTCAGTCCTGGGCCTGCTACAGTAATTGTAGGATTGGAAGGGATTATAGCAGACAGAAAAGTGTGTGTGTGAGTGTGTGTTGGTGTGAAGTTGCTCTCTGCCGGCCCCTACAGTTTACAGCGGTGATTGCCAGGAGGAAAAAAAGGCATCGAATCCCTTGCAGTCCTATTCAGGAGAAAACAGAGTCACATTAAACATGCCACAACACCCATTTCGGCAAAGTGCTTTTAGCTGTGTCTGTGTGAGAGTGTCAAACGTGACAATTAGCCTGTTACTTTTTTATCGAATGCACTGTCATTTGCCACTGAATATATTTGGGTTGGTGAAGATGTGAGCCTTCATTTTTAGCGTTCGATCGATAGAAGCGTGGCGGGAGGAGAGGTGATTCACGTCTTGTTCTGTGGCCGGTTTTGGCTTTGTAACAGTAGATCCTCTCTTTCATCTCCCTCGTTTCCCCCCAAACTAATTGCAAATCACTAATGTGTGTTATTATATACATATATATATATATATATATATATATATATATATATATATATATATATATATATATATATAGATAGATAATTGATGTCACTTTTCAGTTGCTGTTTGATTTTAAATATTTGAATGGTCGAATTGAATATGAAGTACAATCCACTTCCAACCCCCCACCCCCTTTCACCTGAGCCTAAAGGCCCTGGTTTAATTGGTCTATAAGTTTGACAGTTAAAGCAATTAAGATGACAGGTGAATGTGTAAAAGCGGCCTGTTCGTTATAACCCCTACCTGTCTAGCTTGACAGCTTCCCACCATGCTCTCTGCTTCAACTGTTACCATGACTCCCCCTCTGCCTCCATTTAAACTCTCGGTTTCAACAGTTTAGCTGGGTAAATGTGCCATCGGAGCTGGGTCTGCCATTCCGTGTCAGGAAGTCCCACCATGCCTCAGCCCCTTGGCTCTCTCTTTGCATGCAGGGGCGTGCAAACGATGGAAGACAGTTGATGTGCCTCTTTCTCACTGAAGTCACCGAAGGACTTATGGGCCTGAATATTCCCATCACCTTAAAAGGAAGCTTAAATCCTCAGAGGGGATATGTTCATATGTGATCCTGTTTTTGCGGTAGATACAAAGCTGTTGTTTGACTATGGAACATGGGTTTGGTTTGGGGGGGGGTGCAGGTGTACCTCTTTTGCCAGATGTCCTCCTCCTCTCTCTTCTTCCCTCACGCCTCCTCCTCCGCCCATCTCCCCTACACTCTCCCGGTGATGCATCTGTGTACAGCTGTTAGACCTGTTCTGTCAGACCCCATCCTCCCCTCTTCTCCCCTCCTGCCTTCCTCCCCCTCCTCTCCTTTGCCCCCTCCTCCCACCTCCCCCCTCCCCCTCTGTGATACATCTGTGTACAGCTGTTAGACCTGCCCTGTCAGACCTCAGCATGTCAGCTTTAACGGACGCCATGGCAACTCGGCGCAGCGCCGCACCCCCGGACTGACCCCGCCCCACCTGGCTCTGCTCTGGCGCCGGACACGCCTGCTACCTCACATCCTGCCTGACAGGCTTATTATCAAACCGCATCATACATTGTCATGTCTCCACCTGCTCCAGCTCAGACGACTTGGTTCCACATCCGAGTCAGGTAGCAGTTGGCTAACGTCTGGCTCGCTGATTCAAAATTGCTTTAGTGACTGGAATGGGTGCTGTCCATGGTGCTGAAAGCCCCAACTGAAAACAGATACATGCAATGCATCCTATAACTGCACATTAAGCTTTACTGATCAGACAGCAAACGCATTTCACACAACGATGATGAAGTTGGACTGAGGGTCGTCAAGTCACGCAAAGAACAAAAACAGATCTTTTTCCCCCCACTATGTTATTTAGTCCTTAATTCCAGGACTGTGGACTGAAAAACAACTCATTTCACGAAGAATGATGAGCAGCGGAAGGTTCCTTGACAAAATAATAAAAGCTTGGTGGGAAGGAGTGTGGCTATGTGCGGGGGGGGGGGGGGTAGTGTGTGCGGCAGGCAGGCAATCATCGAAATTAAAAATCCTCACAGGTCCCTCTGCATTATTGAATTCCTCTTCCTTCATTGCTAGCTCATTTGGCATGGTAATAATAGAAACAATGAATTAGCAGATTAGCTCTACCTGGTGCACGTTGAGGCTACGGAATGCAGAGGAGGACACTCGTCAAGGCATTCACGGTTATTAGACGAGCGACACAGAGCTGGATGAGAACAAGCTAATGCTCACAAGCTAATCAGCACCTGGTAGGCTCTCAGAAATACCAAGAGGTTGTTTATTGTTTTGTTTTGTCTTTTATTTATTTATTTGGGGGCGGGGGAGGGGGGTGGCGGGGAAAGGGAAAGAGAGAGGGAGCCGAGAGGAAGGCGGGGGGGGGAGCATTTGCGCGAAAAACGAGGGAGACTTGCGCACGCGAAGAACACACCTGCGCTGTGCCCTCGCAACAGTGCACTTGTTTGTGGCGCACAATAACAAGTGCGCCTGAACAGACGGGAGAGGGAGACTTCAGAGAGAGAGAGAGAGGAAGGGGGAAGGGGGGATGGGAGATATAGGGGAGAGTGGGTGAGAGCAGGGCTCTGTGGAAAGCTGTGTCTCCGTGTGTGCCCTGGTGAATTGCTGTGACCTAGAGCGATTCTTGAACAAATAAGATTGCCTTTGTGTGTGCATTATTTTCTGTTGACATTTGCTAAGCGCTAGGGCTGCTGGCCACGGGAGATAGATGAGGGCCTAAAATGTGTCTGGAGCTGCCTGCCTCTTTAATGCTAGCTGGGGAGGAGGAGGAACAGATGAGAGAGAGAGAGAGAGAGAGAGAGAGAGAGAGGAAAAAACAATAAGATTCTTCTCCACGGACAGCTCTCCGTGCTTTGTCTCTGACACAGAGAGGAAAAAGGTTATTCTATGATTTTGGATGCTGTTTCATTTTTTCCCTCTCTCTCTCTCTCTCTCTCTCTCTCTCTCTCTCTCTCTCTCTCTCTCCTTCTTCCATAATATTGTTTCTGAGCGTACAGGGTGACTGCCAAGTAAGGTGCCCTTACTGAGACACAGATGTTTCTATCTAGCTGATCTCATGTTTATTAATACGCCCGCAAATTTTCGACCTGGTCAGAAATCACAAAAGCATAGTGTATATTTTGTTTTCATTGTATGGAAGCGTGCATGTGTGCGTACGTATGAGTGTGTGTCCTGCCATTCCAGCTCTTCTCAAGACGCACTGTTGCAATATTCATCGCTCTACAGAGCCCAAAGATAATTTATGGCTGATATAAAAATGGGGGTCGACAGCTAATGTCAGCTGGTGATCAGCTGCTAAGTTTTTTTTAAAATTTTCATTAAAACAATACTAGTGGGAGAGACAGGAGGCTGTGGGGTGCGGGCTTGTCCATCTACCTGGCTACTGCCCCCCCTCTCCCCCCTCCCCAGTAATTACCCCTCTGTCAGGATGCTAAGTGGTATTAATGGAGGCCTAGTGGTCTTTGGTCTGCTCTGAGTCCAGAGAATAGAGAGATGTGATTATTATAGGTGTCCAGCTGGAGAGGACCTATAAAGGGGGAGGGGGGGTCGCGTCACTCTTTTCTTTCTGTCTCTCTCTCTCTCTGTGTCTACCTCTGTCTCTCCCTCACCTCCTTTTTTGTTCCCATGTTTCTTAGACTAGTCTTCTTGATTCCTTCCATTTATCCAATGGTTTCTGTCTTTGTAGCTCTCTCTCTCTCTCTCTCTCTCTCTCTCTCTGTCTCTCTGTCTCTCTCTCTCTGTGCATCTCTCTCTCTCTCTCTGTCTCTCTGTCTCTCTGTCTCTCTCTCTCTCTCTGTGCATCTCTCTCTTTCCACACCTGTCTCCCTGCACCTCTGCCTGGATCTCCCTGTCTCTCGTTCTCTCCCACGCTCTGCTCCCTGTCTATTCATCTTGCGAACAACAAGATTCACTTCATTCATTACGCCTCACACCTCTTACAGCTCATTAGCAGCCCTGTCCCTCCCCCCTCCTCTCCTCTCCTCTCCTCTCCCTCCTCCTCCTCCACTCTGCCTCCCACATCCTCCCTCCCATGCCTCCACTCGTCTTATCCCTCCTCCTCCTCCAGTCTCCTCCCCCCTCCTCCTCCACTTGCTCTCCTCCTCTCCTGTTTTTTCCTCCTCCTCATCCCCCCTTCTTTAGGAAACAGCTGTTAAAAGGAAGGGCCTGTTACTCTCTTGCACTGAGCACTAAACCATAACTGCACCCCCCCCCCCTTCCACACACACACACACACACAATCCAACCAGATGCCAAAGACAGCACATCCATTTTGTCTGGGCATGAATATTTAATTGGTTTTCCTCTCCCAAATCATGCTATTTATCATTTAGAATTGGTGTTGGTGTTATTGCCTTCCAATATGGCAGCATCCATTCGTGGCCTGCCACAATCATCCAATCCTTAACACTAACGGTCCTGTCGCTGCTGCCAATACAGAGAACTTCTCTGATCTGCTCTCAGATCAGCTCCTTTTTAACAGCAGAGTAGCTACTGTCACCCAGCAGGATATAATGAGCTCTCCTATCATATTTTGACCTGTATGTTTACAGTGAAACCCCACACGACATATTTGGCGACTGTATCTCTGTATACTGTCCAATACCCTGACTGTTATTCATAGATATCACATCTATATACATATTTAATACAACATGTTATGTAATCGTTTCATAGACACAACGTCTTGAATAACTTGAGGTTATTTTAAGTTGTTTTGTGTCCGTTTTTGAGTGTGTCTGCTTGTCTGCGCAGGTGTCTGAAATGTGCCGACGCGCCTTGTCAGAAGAGCTGTCCCACCGACCTGGACATTAAGGCCTTCGTCACCAGCATCGCCAACAGGGTAACGGTCTCCTCGTCTCGCACCTCCCGCTCACATCTCAAGTCAAAGAAATGAGATTAATTGTCTCAGCTGTCATCGTGATGTCTGTCGCGTCATCATTATTTTCCATACGCAGTAGAAGTTTTTATTTTTTTTTTGCTGTCTTTTTTAAAGACAGCCTGCCGAGTGGTGACTGTACATCATGCGAACAACCAAATAGTACTGACCCGACGACGTCAATGTGTTTGTTCGCGTACGAATGGTACAAGCCGCCATCTGATAAGACGGGTTGTTTACCTGCTGATTTTGAAGGAGACGAGCCTTATAAAATAGATTAGATCAGGTATTTCGGTGTCCGCCCAGATGAAAGTGCGGCTAATAAACATGTATGCCCAAGTGTTGCGCGCTGGGGAGAAAAAAAATATAGGAATAAACCGCAAAAGGACTTTCATTTTTCTAATCTGGAATTCCTTCTCTCATTTCATTATCTAATTCAGTCTAGCTGCATTGGTTTTATATGTGAAGCCAATATTTGCATGCCATATGTACTGTGTAATAAACCTCAGAAGCCTACAGAATAATATTAATAAACACATTTCATCACTGCCTATTTTTACCTATTTTTTCTTGACATTTTCATGGCTCTGGCATATTCTCTCATCTAGGATTTTTTTTCCTCCGAACGGAATGGAGAGATTCGCCCTTAAAAGTGACTACGCGCAGAATCTTAGTCTCTTGAGCAAGCTGGAGCCTGTTAATTTGCCATGCAAGGGAACATTATAAAGCTATTAAGGCCCTTAAATTGGATTCAAGTGGAGAAGCCATTATCATTCACATAAGGATGATTTCAATTGCAATAGATTCCACCAAAATTGGATCTGCTTGATCAAAAGCAAGACGCTCGATCAGATCTACGTAGAATCTTCCTATCCGCAGCGTTTTCGCTCGATCGGAGAAGGCATGAAGCTAAATGTATTCATCCACACCCACCTAATCAACACTGCCCAACTAGTGTGTGTCAAAATATATATAGCTAAGCCACTGTGTGTGCATGGATGCATGCGTGTTTGCTTTTGCGCTTAGTTCAGTGTGTATTTGAGAGAGAAAGAATCTACATAATGTGATAAACAGCTTTTGTATTTAATCTAATGGGCCTCCCTAAACCATCAGATTTATTTCCCGTTCGCTGTCTTCATTTCAACTGCTTGGCGATGCGCAAGGCCATTAACGACTTCAGTCACTCCCCGGCCGTGGCCGAGAAAAGGACAAGGTTCGGAAGGGTTTGGGGTTCAACTGAACCACGCTGAACTCCTTTTGCCATCTGCAGCAGAGGTCTCTCAACCTAGACTCCATCCTCTCCTTGTTGACGTTTGCAGTGAACCGCTTCGTTCCTTTTCCAGAGAGTCCAGGTCGCCTGCAGCTCCTCACGACCTTCCTGTTTAGTATTCCTTGTTCCGGCTGTTTTTTAGAACTATTACGGGGCGGCGCGGGCGATCCTGTCGGACAACCCCCTGGGCCTGACCTGCGGCATGGTGTGTCCCACCTCTGACCTCTGCGTGGGCGGGTGCAACCTCCTCGCCTCCGAGGAGGGACCAATCAACATCGGAGGCCTGCAGCAGTTTGCCACAGAGGTAAGGCCTTCGTGGGATTTGTAGTGGAACCCTCGAGGTAGGGTACACTGGGATTTGTAGTCTGAGCACATAGATTCTCGAGTTCAGAGGAAGTTGAATTGCTGTAACTGCTGGTGGTTTGGAGACGGAGTGAGGGTAATGATTTTGGAAGCTGGCAGGGTGGGGTTCTGTGATGTGAGCTGGACGGCTTGAGTGTTCAGGAGAGATGTCAGAGAGCAGCAGAGTTTGTGTTTCTCACCAGAACATCTGTCTGCAGTGCTTTGTGACGAGCGCCCCAAACAGTGAGACCGTTCCACGTCATGAGATTGACTGGTGTCGCTCTTTTCTGGCGGCTTCAGCTGTGTTTGTAAGATTTAAGGTTCCCATCGCCAGTTTACCCACGTAGCGGTCCTGGCGTCCTTGTAGGTTCACTTGAACAAATGTAAAAATTGTTTCTGGTGTTTTAGATGCAGTCCTGTCTGTCTGGCTGTCTGTCTGGCTGTCTGTCTGGTTGGTTGACTGGCTGTTTGTTTTGTTGGCTGGATGGCTATATATCTGTCTAGTTGTCTGTCTGTTTGTCCGTTCCAACAGACTCCCTGTTACCCAGAGATGGAGGGCAGCGTAGGGGCTTCAGCTGAGCAGGAAGTGGAGGCAGGCCGGTGGCATTGGCCACCCTTGTAACTCTCCCCAGTTTTATCACCCAGATGCGGCCTGTTGCCACGACGATAAACATCTGATTAGGGAAACAGGCTGGTATTGGGGGAGGAGATGGGGAGAGAGACAGAGAGAGGAAGAGAGAGAGGGAGAGAAAGAGGGAAAGAGAGAGAGAAAAAAAGAGAGAGCGAAAGATAAATAAATGAACAGGATGAGTGAGAGAGACAGAGACAGAGAGAGAGGGACTGAGAGGGAGAGAGAGGGTAAGCAATGTAAAGCAAGAGATGGAGAGAAAGAGAGGGAACAAGAAATGGAGAGACATATGGATACAGGAGATGTATAGACAGACGAGAGCATAGAGATGAAATATAGAAGCAAAAGAGAGAGAGAGATAGCAACAGCCAGAGTAATGTAGACGTGTAGCAGAGGGAGACCTTGTTAAGGCGCGAGGAGGCCAGCCTACTGGAGATGTCAGAGTAGATATGAACAGCGATGCCAGTGGTGTCCTTTATGCAGTGGGGCCGTTATCACTAGCGACAGCTTGTTAGCGTAAAGCTACGTGGGTTTGAATCGCTATACGCTGCATTTGTTTGATCATGTGTAGCCTTGCTTTACGTCTTTATTTATTTATTTGACTCCTGTTGAATAATAAGAAAGGAGCAGGTATGCATGCAAGATATACGTGTGTGTTGGGGGAGGGAGGGTTGTGAAGGCTGTTGCTTGTGTCTTGAGGGACGGTTACGGTAGCAGGTGTTTGTTTCACGCTGGTCAGTGAGCGCACGCGGGCATGCACGAGCGTGCGAGCACGTGCGCCAGGGGCACACGCCATGTAGGTGCAGATGCGCATACGTGCCCGCGCGCGTGTGTTCTGGAGCGTGCGCACGTGTCTTCTCCGCACAGCTTAGAGATAATCAGGGGATCTGTTCCTGTCATAGTTATTCTGGGCTTTATTTAGTTCCATGGTAACTGCTAATTAAATGAAAATGTCAAAGAGAGAGTGTAGGCTTGAATCGCTTGGCTGTGACCCGCCGCCTCTCGCTCTCGCCGCTCTGCCCACCCTCTGCCTAACGAAGGGTTTCATTTCCCTAACACCCTGCGCTCCCGCACCTGGACAGTCCAACGTGCGCACGAGGCCTTGACAACACCGCGTTGCAGCTCACGCCGCAAGGGAGTAAAAGGACTGCGTTGCCCTAATGAACACCGACTGAACACGTGGCGTCGATGAAAGGGAGGATTCTGCTTTCCTTTTTTGTTGCCGTTGCTTTTCTTTTCTTTCGGGATGAAAATTGAATGACAGACAGATGGACAGATGGACAGACAGAGGCACCAAGATGGACGTCACCACAGCCTTGAATATTTGCATCACAGCCACAGTGAGCTAGAGCTACCGGAAGCCCAGCAGAGTATGACTCTGTTTCCTGTAGATACACCTTCACCTGTGTCCAGTTCCCTGACTGGGGGGGCTCAGACCTTACGCAGGCATGGACCTGTACTGTACCTTGAACCAGGGCCAAACCCAATGGGGAGACAAGCGAACGGGATGATCGAGCTCTGAATTAATGGAACTCAGCGTCCAGGTCTGCGATACACGCCAGATGTAGACGTGGCGTGATGCTTCAGGACTGCTTGCAGCCTCTTTGAGTTGTGGAGCCATGCTGTCTCGACGCCCAATGCATACCAATGTGTTGCTCGCCCTCCGTGGCGCATCTGAACAATTAGACATGAAGAGAGAGAGAGAGAGGACGGTTGCCCTGGAGCCTCCCTGCCGGGGTCCATCTTTAAAGGCTTACATTTACAACCCTGTCAGGTGCGCAGGTGTGTGTTTGTGCGGGCGCCCGTGTCACTGTCACGTATCGAAACGGCGCTAAACAGAAGCAAGGACCCCCCTACATGACGGCTCATTTGGCGCCCTTTTGCTCACCCTCCTCGCCTGGTTCCCCTAGCTGTCGGACAGGGTGGGCCACTGCCCGTCGACACACACACGCACGCCCACACACGCACACACTCACACACGCACACACACAACCCTTGCTGGGATCTTTCATTACTCTCTGAAGGATTAAAGACACAATTACTAAGTATGTTGACGATGTTCTGTCTTTTTCTGCCCCTCTATCTCTCCTACCTGTCTTTCTCTTTCTCTCTCTCTCTCTCTCTCTCTCTCTCTCTCTCTCTCTCTGTCTTTGTCTCTCAGCCCCCGCCCGCTGTTCTGCTGTGACTTATCATACATCTCTATCAAGGTGGCAGCTCCTCTCTCCTTAAATGTGAAAGGTCACATCGGGTGGCAAGGCGATAATTAGATAACCCCAGGTGGAGGAGACTGTTGCCCTCGCGGCTCAGCTCCGACAACAATCCCCAGCCGCGGTGGTCCTCTCAAATCACAGATAAAGTCCCTGCCTCTTTTCATTTAGAAGGGAAATAACCTGGCGTTTCTTCCCCTCTCGTCCTCTCAGTAATCCTGTAGGGCTTTGTAAGCGTATTAGTGTCGCTGACTCCTGAGAGGGCGTAGGTGTCAACAAGAGCAACGCGTCTCTGTGTGTTCTCCCTGGTTCAACAAACCCAGGGTTAAGGCTTTATTTCAACTCGGGGTTTCAGGTTCGGTAGCTAACTAATGTTCCGCTCAAAGCCTCAAGTTTTTGATCGACGGGTCGGTGCGGGTTAGGCTGCAGCGTGGCGGTTTTCTGCCGCGCAACCCAACAGTCTTTAGCTGGCGTGGTTTTGACGCACGTACTTTTGCCGGTCGTTGTTTCAATTGAGGACCGCAGCGTTGTGTGTGTGTGTGTGTGTGTGTGTGGGGGGGGGGCTGGGGGACTGGGGGTGAGGGACCGGTGGGGGGACCGGGGGGGGGGAGCACGATTGTGTTTAGAATTCAAGCTTTGTTTTGTTTCCGGAGTCGGCGGAATAATTCCGCGGCTTGCATCCACAATGCACTCTGGGATTATTAAAAATGCATTGTCATGCAGCAATTTGAGCTTCACAGTTCATGAACCTCATGAATAACTAAATTGATATCACCTATAATGTCGCTTACTCGGGCATAGTATTGTACTAACAGTCGAGGCTGTTATGTATCGTCTTCGTGAGTAATCACATTAGCGACTATCTATTCTCTCTCTCTCTCTCTATCTCTTACCTGGTTAAATACGTTGACTAGCCAAAGATACTACTCTACATCTTGCGGTTGTGTTAATGGGCCTGATCTCTCACATGCTATCTGCTGACGCGATATTAGCGTGCTGATATGATCCATGCTAAGTTCACACAGAACGGTTCCAGTAGCTGAATCGGAGGGTGATATGAACTAGCTAATAGGAGCTCCAGTAATTGACTTCAGGGGCGCGTGATTCATGGAGTCAGCGGCGCTAATGGAGTCGTCGTCTCAAAAGCTTAAACCTAGCACATTCAGTGAGCCACGGAGGCCGCAGCGAGTTCACCAAAGTTTCTGGAATGAAGTGCGTCTCGCACGCTTTTCCGCTCAGGTCTGATTGGTGGATCGAGTCTGTTTCTTGTGTTGTTCCCACCCAGGTGTTCAGTAAGATGGGCATACCCCAGGTGAGGAATCCAGCGCTCCCTCCGCCCGACCGGATGCCAGAAGGCTACCACTCCCGGATCGCTCTGATTGGCTGCGGGCCCGCCAGCATTAGCTGCGCCTCCTTCCTGGCCCGCCTGGGCTACGATGACATCACCATCTTCGAAAAGCAGAATTACATTGGTGGTCTAAGGTGTGTTCAGTAATACTTTGAAGCTCTTTATCACTGCACCACTTTGTCTGATTGTGTATGTGTGTATATGTACATGTATGTATGTGTGTATACATGCGTTGTATGTGCATTGGATGTGAATTTGTTGTTGATGTATGTATGGGTGTGTCGGGGTACGTGTGCGTACCTGTGTGTGTATGTCGCTGTGAGTGTGTCTCTGTAAGATATGCATGTGTCCATATCTGTGCGTATTTCTACGAAGCCTCATGAGCAAACGCCGACCACGCCCCCGGGGGCGGTAGAGGTCCACAGCATCGACCAGGCAGGAGGGTGGTAGGGGGGTTGGGGGGTGAGGGGAAGGGGGGGGTGGCGGGGCTGGCTTGGTTCAGGGTTGGAAGTCTTTGCAAGGGGGCGGGGGGTTGGGGAGAGGGTCAGCACGCAGGTCTTTGAGCTCAGGAGCGAGCGAGTCCGTTTGAAGGAAAACTTGACTATTCTCCAACAGTGCCGTGACTTTTTCTCTCCCCTGTCTCTCCCTCCACCCTCTTCCGCCCCCACCCCCTTACTCTCGTTCGTCTCCCTCAGCTCTGCAGAAATACCTCAGTTCAGACTCCCCTACGAGGTGGTGCACTTTGAGGTGGAGCTGATGAAAGACCTGGGAGTCAAGGTAATGAGAATCCTCCACGCGCCCGCACCCGTGCGCAGACACACTTCGCTGACCTTTTCCCCAATCCCTTCTTCTCGATACCCCCCCATCTCCTTTTCGCCTGGTTCTCACCCACTCCCTCGCTTCCTGCCTGCCAAACTCTCTCCTCTTCCACTTTCCCTCCCTCCCTCCTTCCCTCCCTCCCCCCCGCTCACTTTGTCTGTCCCGCGCTGACCCTCCCCTCCTCTCTCTCTGACGCTGTCCCCGAATCCTCTCTTCATCCGTCCCTCCGCTCTCTCGCTTTACTCCCACTCTCCCTCCCTTGATCCCTCCCACCCTTTCTCGCTCACTCCCTCTACTCCTCCCTCTCTGTCACCCCTTCTCTCTGTGACTCCCTTTCTCAACCTATTCCTGCCTTCTGGCCTCCCTTCCTCTCTCTACCCCTCCATCTCTCTACGCCCTCCCTCCCTCTCTCCACCCCTCCCTCCTCCCCCCTTCCCCATCCGCTCCAGTCCTCCATTCTCCTGCTCACACATCACAGAGTTGAGTGCAGAGAGGCGACAGGTCCGGGGAGAAGATCGCCAGCTCAAATGTCAGACGCATTAATAAAGAACAATTAAAAGCTGCATCATGGAGGCAGGCAGACAGGGGGAGGAGGGGGGAGGGGGGGGAGACCAGGGGCTCAGGGTGCTGCCTTGTCTGTCTTCTGTCTGAATGCCACCGCGGTGAGAAAAGGGCAATCGATACCTCGCCACACCACCACCGCCACACACCAACTATCCCTTGCCCCCGGCCCCCGGCCCCGGCCCCAACCCGAGGCCCAGCCCCAGTCCTGTTCCAAGTTCCGGCCTAGGCCCTGGTTCGGACCCCTGCCCCCAGCCATAAGCCCCGGCCCAGGCACTAAACCTATCCTCATGCCAAGCGTGAGGCGGCTGTTTGAGTATCTGCATCTTTCATAAACTGGTTATAACGGGCTTGTTTTCTTTTTGTGTGTTTTCTTTTTTACAGGTTGTGTGTGAAAAAGCCTTGGGTGAAGATGGAATGACTTTACTCTCTCTAAAACAGGAAGGTTACAAAGCGGTCTTCATCGGAATCGGTTTGTTTATATCCTCCTTTTTTCTTTTCCCTTTTTAGCAATTACTGTCTGGTTTCTCTCCCCTCTCAGTGACCACCCACTCGCAGCAATATGTTTGGGCAAATGCTAAGATCATGTGGTCTTGTTTTGTGTTTTGTGTGCGAAAGCATCTATCTTATGCCAGTCTATTTTCTGAGATGAATGCTTGTCTGCTTCTCTTTCTCTGTCTCTCTCTCTCTCTCTCTCTCTCTCTCTCTCTCTCTCTCTCTCTCTCTCTCTCTCTCTCTTTCTCTCTCTCTCTCTTCCCTCAGCAAACTGCCTCTCGTTATCACTCTTTCTCTCTATCTGTTCCCATCTTATGTGTTATTCCTGTGTGATTGTGGGGTCTAGCCCACATGCTGTGTTGCTTACTAGGGAACTGGAGCGCAAAGCAATGTGCTCCCATCAAATACCTACAAACACACACACTTTATCTCTCTCTCGCACACACACACACACACGCACACACACACACACACACACACACACACACTCACACACACACACAGCACCCTGAGATATCTAAACTCTCTTGTTGACAAGCACTGCCCTGTGACAGTTGAACCCAGCAATGCTAACTGCTATCAGAGGACTCTATCTCTTACCAGCAAAGTGACCTGGATTAGGTCAAAAAAACGGCGTGGCCCTTGTTTGGACACAGTGGCTCTATATCTCGGTCTGATTTGGCCTTCAATCGGCATCTCCTGGCGTCTGTTTGGTCGACTCGTTTATTTAATGTTGGAACAGTAAAGGATCACAGAAGTGGGCAGAAGCAGATATTCTCTGTGAGTCGGTTATCTCTCTTCAGCTCTCATTCATTTGAACGTCTTTAGATGCTCAAATTTCTTACACAAATTGAAAAACACACATCTTTAAACTGTCTCCCCTCCACTCCTCTTTTTTTCTCTCCTCCCCCTCTCTCTCTTTCTCTCTCAGATGAATCCATGTCCTTCCAGAAATGTATATGACAGACTAAAAATGGGATATGAAAGGGGTAATGCATTTCGGTGGGCCCATAAAAGGCAAACAAATGGTTCTGTTTTGTACGGATCTGACAAACCCAGGCATCCCTTGAAGATGGCGTGTGTGAGAGAGTGAAAGGGAAAGCGAGCGAGTGAGAGAGAAAGAGAGCGCAAAAGAGAGAGACCGTGAGAAAGGGAGGACGGCGGAGAGAAAGTTGGACAGAGAGAAAGAGACGGAGCGAGTACAGTGAGCGTGTGTGTCTGCGGGTCCGTTTGTTTAGTTTAAATAAAGCTGCCGGGAAAAAAAAGCAAAGAACACCAGTATAATTCTAAACTCGCTCCGAGTCCTTTTGATGGATGCCTCCTAATTATGGCGAGATGCTTTCATAAAGCTTTTGGGATGTGGGATTTTGTCCCTCACAAAGGGATGCAAAGGAATTTCAATTCCCAACCAGTGCACCCCCCCCACACACACACCCCACACACCCCCCCCCACAACAAACCTGTGTGTTTGCAATTAATTTGTGTGATTTCATACTAGTCCGTTACAGGCTTTTTTAAATGTCAACCTCTGTCATGATTGACATGCAAATGACTAGCTGGCAGAGGGCTGCGTGAACGGCGGGTTGGGGGAGGCAGATAAGGGCATTGTCTCGGAGCCCAAGGCTGGGGCGAGCCAACTCGATGGTTCACTCGGTTTAAAGGGTCCGCGTAACCCTCCCCTCTCCCTGCCTTCTCTCTCCCGCTCCGCCGCGAAATCGGCCGCTGCTCTGCGGTGGCTTCTGCTTCCATTCTCTCTCGCTTTCGCTCTCTCACACGCACGCGCCAACACGCCCGCGCATGCAAAATGTCCCCCACTGCTTTGCGGTGCGTCTTGAAAGTGTACGTTCGATAGCAGATGTTTGGAGTCGTGTGAGGCACTGGCTGAAAGGCTTTCTATTGATTGCCCTGGCACGTCCTGAAAGGAGAGGCAGAAATATGTTGATGTTCGGAGGGAAAACACAGGCCGAAAAATGGATGAAAGCGAAGTCGTTTTGAATGGCTGAAAGGACTCTTGATGTTTCCCGAAACAGACTCTAAAGAGAAAGCCACTTGAACGTCCTGTCTTGTGAGAGACCAATCTATGATTTTGCACACAAACAAACAAACCACAAAAAAAATCACCATTAGGCCCTCGTATCATTTACGCACCCTTTTCAATAGTATTAGAGGCCATGTGGAAAGCTTTGGTTAGATGTTGTTCGGTTTCTGTATTTTTTGGTTTCTTATCTTATGGAAAGCAATTTTCATCATTCCCGTCTCTACCAGCAAACTCTGTTTGCATCCCAACCAAACGCGGTGGTAGATGTGGATGAAAAAAAAATCTTTTCTTTTCACCGTGTAAGCTCTGATCTAGTACTAATCACCCCAGCGCTTTCCCAGCCCCCACGCCTCCGCGACTGCCCCCGTGCCCGCTGCGTGGCGAAGACGCCTCTTTTCTCCTGACAGGTCTTCTCACGGGTGGGCCATTCCCGTCGCTGACAAGGTTAATGAGGGCCCAGCAGAGAGGCCATCATGGGTGCCGCTGGTCTTTGGATATGTGAAACGTTCACGTGCCTCCCTCTCCTTATTTGAACGCTCTGCCCCTGGTGCTTGTTCACAGCTGACGCCAGGCCTGGGGGGGGGAGGGGGGGAGGAAGAGGGGGAGGAGGGAGGGGAGGAGCAGGGGTCAGGGTAGGAGCGGGGGGGGCTACTTCCTTCACTTTTCCTTTTCTTTCCCTTTCCTCCTCCTGTCTCTGTCTTGGTCTGATTCCTCTTCATCCGTATCAGACTCTTCTCTCTCTCTCTTTCTCTCTCTCTCTTCCCCTCTTTCCCTCTCTCTCTCTCTCTGATAGGGACTGATAATGTTTGATTAATGAGTGCTGGTCGAAGCAGCAAATGAAAACATCTGTGAAAGATTATTTTTAAATTTTATTTTCTTTGATATAAAGAGAGAAAAGGAGGGGCGAGTAAGACTGGCCGCCTTATGGCCCCCTTGTTTCCCTTCCTCCATCCCTCTACCTCTCACCCTGTCCTTCTATTCCTCCATCTCTTGATCCCCTATCCCTCCATACCCACCTTTCTCCATCCCTCCACATCTCGCTTCCTCCATCCCTCCCTCTGCCCCCTAACGCCGCTAACGACGACCATGGAACAGTTGCAACACGCTTGGAGCGTGAGCTGTGGCGTTCGTTGCTGTTAACCAAGACGAACGGCCAGGGTTAGGCCCCATACTGCTCCTCACTGGAAACAAATCGTCTGCGTTCATTTATGAACGCTAGCACAGTTGCCTGTTCCATCCTCGCAGAATTCCCTTTCAGAAGAAGAGGAGCGCAAGTGTACTACGTCGGCGTGGGAATTGTTTTGCGTGTGTGTGTGGAGGGAGGTTTAGAAGTAAGATATCTCATTTTTTACCCTCCCCGGGCCAAACTGTAAACAAATAACCTAGCCATGCTTTTACAAGCCATCGTAAAACTGTGCTTTTTGCACAGGAGCTCACACAGGGTCTACACAGGGACTACAAACATGGCAGCTGAATTGACGGTGCCAAACAACAAAAAAGCATCTCGGAAAGAAATTGGAGACGTGAATCATGTCTGCGTCCGAGAACTTGCAATGTGCCCCGCCACGCCAGCCTCTCTCCCTACTTTTTAACCATGAGCGTTAGCGAAGCCCAAGAACGAACAGACAGTGGCCAGCAAGAAGACGAGACCGAGAACAGAAGAGAGACGAACAAGACCCGAAGAGGGAGAGCTGTTTGTTTAGCCAGACGAACAGGCGAGAAGGGACGTTATCTGCGAACAACACACAGGGTGCGAGCACGGCGAGAGAGCGAAGGCAAAGCCGGGTGTAAGCCAGAAGGCGAACGCCATCGCAGCCGTAGCCCCCACGGCCACTGTTACCCAGGCTCCACTCGTATCCATATTTCATGAGGTCTCAGACATAATATAATTGCTCCAGCAGGACCTGCTACTGTTTACTGTTAACCAGAACAGCACAGGGCCTGGCCCACAAAAACGACTTGTGTTGTGCAGCTGGGGGGTCAAAGGTTGAAAATGCTCCACTTTGTGTCCCCCCTCCTGTTTGGGTTTGTGTCATAATATGTTGTATAAACAATTGTATTATCGCCTGTTTTGTTTTTTACAGCCATCGTTTGGTGTTGGAAAGACAGTTTAAAGTGTGACGTACTTTCAGTTCACTCTAGTTCACACCAGTTATCTCTGCATTCTTCTCCTGGTTGCCCTTTCTCTCTTCTGACGTCTGTCGTTCCCAGGACTTCCTCAGCCGAACCGAAATCCGATGTTCGAGGGTCTGTCTGTGGACCATGGCTTCTACACCTCCAAGGACTTTCTACCGCTCGTTGCGAAGGCCAGCAAAGCAGGTGAGAGAAACACTCTGGCTAGCAGGACGAGAGAATAGCAAAAGAATGATGTCTTCAAATGCCACGTAATTGTACGGTGGAGACACGCGCGGGCCAGGTATGCGGCGGTGGCTGACTAGACGCCAGTTGCTGTCTTCTCAGAAATAGCTTGATGACCTAGTGTTTTCCATTTAGCGTTGTCGTTCTGCGTGGGTTTTTCTCGAGCAACCTTGAGCAAAATGGAGCCGGAGAGAAAGGGAAATATTGAAGAAGTGCATTCAATAGAGCCCTGAGTGCCACAGAGAGTGAGTCTGGTATGTTAAACTTCACTTTTAAAGTAAGCAGGGCTTCTGAAAGTGACAGTTGATGTGAGGGCCAGGGTGAGAGGAGGCTGGAACGCTCCATCCCTGAAATACTGACCTAGAAGAGGACGCACCAGGGAGGAGACCAGGTTAAACTGTCATTGATGCTGAGAAGATTTGATGGCGAGCTTGAAAATCAGCCTTCCGGAAAGTTCCACATTGACACGAGGAACAAAGACACGCTGACCTTAAATTGGATTCAAATTCATCCCCCCCCCCTCTTTCCCCCATCTTCGCCTTTCCGATTCTCTCTGTCTGTCTCGCTCCGCCCTTCGTTCTCCCTCCCTGGCCTTCCTTCTGTCTCTCTCTCCTCTCCTCGTCTCTCTCCCCTCTATTTGTGTCGCACCTCCTACCCCTCACCCTCTTGTCCTCTCCTGCAGGCATGTGCAGCTGCCGTCCGGCCCTGCCCGAGCTGGTTGGAACGGTGATCGTGCTGGGGTCAGGGGACACGGCCTTCGACTGCGCCACCTCGGCCCTGCGCTGCGGGGCGCGCCACGTCTATGTGGTCTTCCGGAAGGGCTTCACCCATATCCGAGCTGTTCCAGAGGAGGTAAGGCACCAGGAACACAGAGAGAGGGAAGCCAGATACGAGAGAAATGAGAGGGCCAGAGAGAGGGAGAGAGAGAAAGATGTGCTGTGGAGGGAGACAGTGAGAGAGAGAGAGAGAGAGAGAGAGAGAGAGAGAGAGAGTGGAGGTGGGGAAATAAAGGGCAAGGGAGAGAGATAGAGAGCTAGGCTGTAGAGAGAGACGGAGAGATGGAAAGAGAAGGGGGAAGAGGTGAGAGAGATAGGACAAGGGAGAGAGAGATAGCCAGGGAGCGAGAGAGGGAGAGGCAGGGAGCGAGAGAGGGAGAGACAGGGAGCGAGAGAGGGAGAGGCAGGGAGCGAGAGAGGGAGAGGCAGGAGAGGAAGAGTTGAGGAGTGAGCAGACAGAGGGTAGAGGACACGTCAATGACATGGGGGGAGAGAGAGAGGGAGAGAGAGAGGGTAAGAGAGTAGAGAGGGTGAAAGACAACAGAGAGAGAGACAGAGAGAGAGACAGAGAGAGAGACAGAGAGAGAGAGAGAGAGAGAGAGAGAGAGAGAGAGAGAGAGAGAGAGAGAGAGAGAGAGAGAGACAGAGAGAGAGAGAGAGAGAGCGGAGGGGGAAGCGGTGAGTTTCAGTTTTTATTAAGATGCCTGTGTGAGTGTCCTCTCTTCTCCCTGCCCTCCTGACACTTCTCCTAAGCCCCTTTTCTCTCCTGTTTATTACAAAGACTTGTCTTCGAGCTCGGCGGGCGATAACTGTCAAAGCCGCGGTCACACACGCGCGCACAGACCCCCACACACACACCGCCTCAACACAAACATATCCAGACGTGCACACACACACATGCACGCACAAATCTCCTAGAGCTCTGGCCCTCTCAAGTCCGCTGCCTCAAAGGAGAGATGGAGGGTGTCACAACAGCGCTATCTCCCCGCCGCTTCAAAGTTATCCCGGAATCTGAGTCCTGGCGTTCGCTCACCGCCCGACTTCCTGGTCTCTATCGTATCTGAGGTGGCAGGAAACAGCTAAAGCAGCTTCTATTCCATCTCCTTCAACTGGCAGAGGGACTTACTGTACCCCATACAGTGCCTGCCACTGTGACACAGCACTGGATATTTTTTTCCTACTCATAGCATGCAGACTTGGGGAAATAACCTTCATGCGTATTTCCAAGTGTACAGTGCACAGGCGTTCGCGCATCTGCAAATGTACAAATCCCTGAGGTAATGAGTTCAATTTTTTTATGCAAGCAAGGAAACAAATACACCTTTAATTTCCTGAGTACCTTGAGAGTATTATGGTTATCCTTGGCTGGTTAGCTTCAAATATTACTAATTTAACGTCTCTTAAAATAACTACAAGTGACATAGGTATATATATTCAGTTGTAAAATATAGTAATTTTCTGGAAGAAACTTTGTGTTTCTTTCTCACTTCTTGCCAGTTTCCACGGCTGTGGGCGAATATTATTGAGCTTCTCTCCTATGGTGGGTGTAAGAGCAAACTCGTTTGTTCGTATGTTTGTCAAATGGCAGCTTGCCTGTTCTGTTTACTTAGTCTTTGACAGGTAAGATTATGAAGAACATTGGCCACTCACCCTCCAGAGGCAGGAAAAAGTGGCTCGTAGAACCATATAGTGTAGTACAGAGCTGCCCAACACTACTACTGGATGTTGTGTAAACCCTACAGGAGAGTATCTCTCCAGGAGCAGGGTTGGAGTGTAACCCTACAGGAGAGTATCTCTCCAGGAGCAGGGTTGGAGTGTAACCCTACAGGAGAGTATCTCTCCAGGAGCAGGGTTGGAGTATAACCTTACAGGAGAGTATCTCTCCAGGAGCAGGGTTGGAGTGTAACCCTACAGGAGGGTAACTCTCCAGGAGCAGGGTTGGAGTGTAACCCTACAGGGCGGTATCTCTCCAGGAGCAGGGTTGGAGTGTAACCCTACAGGAGAGTATCTTTCCAAGAACAGGGTTGGAGTGTAAAGGGTAAATTGCACAGCGATATACAGTAACTTGTCATTGACAGGAAAGTTCCTATGTGACAGGAACATTTATAAGAACTTCCTAAGTTTATGGCATCACACCATTCTTATGGTATCATTAACGCTAACTTAAGTCATTAATAAACACTACTTTCATCTCCTCGCAAAACGTTTTATCCATCACTCGACTCCATGGTGAAGTTGACTGTTAGTGGTTATAAATATGCACGATTCGCAGCCTCTTTATTATGTTGTGACAAGTTTGTTTTCGAACGAAGGGTTTCTTGAGGAAGGAGAAAACACAACGACGAGTTGAAGGAGCGTTCCGCCTGCACCGCAAGGGCGTCGAGGTTGAAGGCACATTATCGCAACACCGCGATAGGCTGTCCAACAGCACCTTTTGTCACGCTTTCTGTCAGTGCTGCCATGGTAACTCCTAAAATAACCCTAACGAAATGAGAACTGTACGGTGATTATCAACAGCTGTTTGCTCTCCCCTGCTGATGGCCTCCTGTAAGCCTCCCCCCCCTTTTACTTGCACTAATTAAGCTTGTTTATAAGGTATATTAAGTTTAGGACACCAGTAGGCGTATGTAACCTTCACAGGATGGGAAAGAAAAGACAGAAAAGAAAGGTAGAAAAAAGAAAGAGAGGGAGGGAGGGAGGGAGGGAGGGAGAAAAAAAAGAGATACAATTCCTGCTCAATATTGCGCAAGGCAGTAGGCATTGATGTCAGCTGAGACAATTTCGGCGGACTGCGGGGAGAAAGGAGAGCTATTATGGCAACCCTCCTTTCCCACTCCCCTCTTTTTATGCATATCTCGGAAATGGAACCATTATTTGAGTGACTTTGTTACAGATGGGAAGGTTCCACCCCCCCCCCAACCCCACCCCCCCGAATCTGTGTGAAATTGGAAAGGTCTTTGAACGCGCCTCGGAAACTCTCTCTTGTCTTCCATTGTGCCGCGGTGTATTGTGCGACAGTGAAATGAATATTTCTCACCTTCAATGCGCCTCTCGTTGAAGGGGCGTGGACCGGTCTTTAAAGGATTCCTGTGTCGCATTGTCAAGGCCTTAACGACACAAAGCCATTATGGTTTATCCATGTACTGTACATTGTGAGGTAAAGATTGACGTGATGACACAGACAGGCAGGTATTTGCCCAATCTCACCCCATGCTCAAATGTTCTCCTTGAACACAATATTAAAGCTACAGCCTTTTGCTCTCACAAACGGTATTTAGAATACGACGATTCATGCGTGGAAAAAGATCAGCACTCTAAAGTCCATGAAAAGTACTAATGTGTTTGTCTCTGATTTTCATACATATCAATGTAAGACTTCATTGGTCCCATAGTGGCCTGTACATTTGGCATGCATCAACACACCCTAGGTACATTTTCATTTGTCTGTCTTCTCCAGATGGAACTGGCCAAGGAGGAGAAATGTGAGTTCCTCCCTTTCCTGTCTCCGCGTGAGGTCATCATAAAAGCGGGCCGCGTGGCAGGAATGGAGTTCTGTCGGACGGAGCTGACGGACGCCGGCGATTGGCTGAAGGACGAGGACCAGCTCTGTCGCCTGAAGGCAGACTACATCATCAGCGCGTTCGGGTCCGGCCTGAGCGACCCCAACGGTAAAAATGCTGTGCCAGGATCGTAAAAAACAAACAAACCCCATACCCCATGCAAGTCAAACTCCTCCATGTTGACCTCGGAACGAAAGTGGCTTCAACTCGACTTTCTAGCTTACTTGCCATGACAACGAGCACAAGAGCATTGGGATTCCAGTAGCTTCTATGTTTGATGCTTTCCTAAATTCTGCGACACGCCCCCTTGCTGGTGATAGGGTCCCAGCACCTGTATGAGTGTTCCTCCTGGACTCCTGATCACGGTAGCAGAGACAGCTTTCCCAGCTGGAGTACACCGGTATTCGTCTCTCTCACTTATCCTCATTTAGAGTAGAGGACTTCTAGAAGGATCTATCTCCCTCACCTGCCTCTGTCAGATGAGCACACACCTTTTTTATTTCGCGTGAGGACGGGGTAACAGCGCCACAACGTACCTGCCATGTACTCTCCAGGGTGTTTCCGTCTGTGCGTGTGTGTGTACGTGTGTGTGTGTGTGTACGTGTGTGTGTGTACGTGTGTGTGTGTGTGTACGTGTGTGTACGTGTGTGTACGTGTGTGTGTGTGTGTACGTGTGTGTGTGTGTGTACGTGTGTGTGTGTGTGTGTAGCTAGCTGATTGCACCCTAGCACCCTGTCACGCACACCTACGCATTGAAACATGGCTCTGTAATGACCAGCCTTGTATCCTCCTCCAGGACGCCAGGGAGACGTTCCTAAAGACCTCTCGCTGACAGACCTGGCACGTCCCGGCGCCCCCACGCGCGCGTCTGTTTACGTGCAAGCGGACGTGTGTGTGTGTGTATGTGACACTGTGGGCAGGTCGGGTAATTAAGCAGAGCGGGAGGAAGGCCGCACCTGCTGCGGTTCTCAATTAGGCTCGGATGGACGGCCGCAGCCCAGGCCATGCGTCACCTGGTGCGGTCCCCACTGCGCGACCGCCCGCCGTCGCCCAAAGACGACTCCTTCGGTATAATGAATGAAACTGTAGAGAACGCCACGAAGCATCACGACTGGTTACCCGGTTTGAGAGGGAAAAAAAAGAACGAAAAAAAACTTCATCGAGTCTCTCGACGCATCTTACACCGCCAATGCACTTACACGTCGCCGTGGCTACCTAAGCAGGCATAAAGCGAGTTGTGTTTAACACAGTTACGCGCGTAATTGTCCACACCATCCGCGGGTGTGGGGGGGAATACACACTTACTCAACCACGTAATAAGAAGGAGTGTGTGTGTGTGTGTGTGTGTGTGTGTGTGTCGGAGCGAAAGATGCACTGCGATATCGAGGCGTGTTTTCGATTGTCTACCTGACTGTGACTTATTGATTTTATAGAGCGTGTTAAAGGATTGATTGACTGATTGTTATCATAATGTGCTCCACTGATTCCGTTTGCAGAGCATCGGCTTGGATTGAAATTGATTTCATGATCCATTATTTTTCTGCGAATATTTATCGTCTCTTCTCGTTTTTTCCTTCCTCCCTCCCTCCCTCCCTCCATCCCTCTCCCTCCCTCCCTCTCTCTCTCCCTCCTTCCCTCTCTCTCTCCCTCCTTCCCTCTCTCTCTCTCTCTCTCTCTCTCTCTCTCTCTCCGGTTGACCCGTGGTTGAGAAACATTCTCGGCCTTTGCTCCTTTGGTCCCTGGCTTGCAGTCAGAGTGAAGTAGGGTATTGCTCTAATTAGTAATTAGTCCACAAGGTTAATTGAAACACAAGGCATTACTGATAAGACTTTAAATGGAACTTGGGGGAGGGGGGGGAGCATGGCTGCAAGCAAACTAGTTTAATTTGGCAGGATGATATTTCAGTTAAACCTAAATCCTTTCGACGGCGCCATTCGGCTGTGTGTCCATGTGCGCACCTTGTGTCTAGACGTTGGCTTTTCCACCAAATGCGTTTCCGACGCTTCTTTTGCGCGAGCCCGCCTCTACGACGTGCGAGAGACACTAAACGCTGAGACATGCAGCCTGCTCAGATGAATGCTCTGATTACCATTTTTTGACCGATTCTTGAAATATAATTCTTGACCTATGAATCACTCAACTCTCAATTTGCAGAAGATGGCGTGTCAGATCTACACACACACAAAGCTGACTCTGCATTCTAGCCTTGGCCACCTGGCCTGTTGGACTCCCTGCCAGGGTGTCCGCTCCTGCCTCATTTCCTCCCTCCTTGCCTCTTTTCTCACCCCTCCCTCCCTGCCTCCCTCCCTCCCTGCTTCCTTTCCAACCCTCCCTCCCTTTCTGCCTCACTGCCTCTTAGCCTCCGTCCCTCCCTCCCTCCATTCCTGCTTCCCTCCCTCCCTAGCTTACTGCCTCTCTCCCTTCTTGCCTCCCTCCCTCCCGTGCCTCCCTCCCTCCTTGCCTCCTCCCTCCCTCCCTCCCTGTCTGTCTGCTTGGCTGCCCCTGTGCAGCACCAGACAAATGATTACACCCTGGCAACCCCACATTTGGCTGATTGGTGATTTTTGCTGAGTTTCATAGGGGGCGTAACCCAGAGACCACACACGCACACACTGACACACACACGCAGACACTGACACACACACACGCAGACACTGACACACACACACATACACACTGACACACACATATGCTCACACTGACACACACACACACACACTGACACACACACACATGCACACACTGACACACACACTGACACACACAGATATGATGCTGCCTTTGTCATTTCAGGGTGTGGAGATGTAACCCTCCTCTATAGTGCCTGTGTGTGTGTGTGTGTGTGTGTGTGTGTGTGTGTGTGTGTGTGTGTGTGTGTGTGTGTGTGTGAAATACACAGACCTCAGCAGAGCATTAATCACTCTAGCTGGGCTGCGAAGGATCCGTTTGCGCTCCTTCCTCGGCCGTGATTTTTTGAAAGCTTTGTTCAAGTCGACACCAGGTTTCACCCAAGAAAAACGAGCTTTTAGCTCAGCTCTGCTGTTTTGTAAAAAAAAACACACTCACAAAAAACTGCTTTTTCCTTCGTTCTGTCTGTCTGTCTGCTTTTCTGTCACCTGTCTGTCTGTCTGTCTGCTTTTCTGTCACCTGTCTGTCTGTCTGTCCGTCTGTCTGTCTGTCTGCTTGTCTGTCACCTGCCTGTCTGCCTGTCTGCCTGTCTGCTGGCCTACCTGCCTTTTTACGCCCGTTTGAATGGTCTAGTACTGCTCTAGTACTGCTCCATTCAATCTTTGTCCAAACAATCAGTCCATTCCGCCTCAGAATCAAATTTCTCCAATTTAATGGGGCGACTGTGTTTTTTTTTTCTCTCTCGCTGTTCCTTCTCTCTGCTCGATGTCAAAGTGTTTGACAGCATTCAGCTCCTGCCCTCAGCAAAAGGACACAGTGCAGCACATGACACCTTGCAGCATGACTACTGAACCTGAAAGCTCCGGCAACAATGGGAAACGATCCTTTTTTACTCATGTTATTTGCACATTTTCGCCTAGCTGCCAAAGGGGTATTGCCATTGAATTCAACAGAAAGGTAACCCCCCCCCTTCCAGAGTCTAATAGCACGTAATCAATCTCCTGACTGTTGTACATCTGTATTAAAACAGGGATAGAAAAAAAAAAGTGATATATGCAGGCCATCGTCCATGCTGAAAAGCATTCTGTCGGCAAGATGAATGGTATTGGTGTGAGAGGAGAGAGACGGAAGGAAGGCAGAGAGAGAGAGTGGGAGCATTTTATAATGTAGATGAGTTTGACAGAGTATATCTTGGCGCGCGTTCCTTATGGTGAATGAAATGCATCAGAAGATGTTACATTAACCCAGCTGAGAGAGCAGCAGCAAAAGGGGGGGGGGGAGGTGAGAGGAAGAGAGTCGAAGAGGAAAGAGGAAGACGGGGAGGGGGGGGGAGGGAAGACAGAGCAAATCCACCCATTGTCATTTGTCATGTCACACACCTCATATTGCTCTCAGTATGGTTTCTGGTCTATCACACTCACTCGCTTCTTTCGCTCTCTCTCCTCTCTCCCTTCCCCTCTCTTCTTCGCTGTCCTGCCCCTCCTCCTCTCGTTCCTCTCCACCATGCCCCTCCTCCTCTTCACTCTGTCCGCCTTCGCCCCTTCATCTGTACTTTTGGCCTCTTGTCACTGTCCCCCTCACCCCCTTCCCCCTCTTTTCCCTCTCCCCTTCCTCCTTTCTCCCTGTCATCCCCTCTTTCTCCCTCCCTCCTTCTCTTCTCCTTCTCCCCCTCTTTTGTCCCCCTCCTTCCCTTCTCTGAACTCCTCTTTTCCCTTTTCTTTCCGCTCTGTCTCCTCTCTCAATCCCCTCCTCTCCACCCACCCCACCCCCATTTGCTTCACTCTACCTCCCCCCTCTCGCTTTTCCTCCCTTCTTCTCCTTCTCTCCCTTCCTCCATCCTTCCTATTTGGTCTCCAGTGAGGGAGGCCCTGGCCCCCGTCAAGTTGAACTGCTGGGGGCTCCCAGAGCTGGACCCAGAGACCATGCAGTGCAGCCAGGCCTGGGTGTTTGCCGGAGGGGACGTGGCTGGCCTGGCCAACACCACGGTGGAGTCAGTCAACGACGGCAAGCAGGCCTCCTGGCATATCCACAAGTACCTGCAGGTGGGTCGATCACACGCTGCGTAGGGTGTACGCTCACTCACTCACTCACACACGCACACACGCACAGCTCAGAGCTGTAAACAGGCACACACGCACACTCACACAGTCATATTCTGAATTCTGTACACACACATTTGCCGCAACAGGCAGCACACACAGGCACATTCTCAATACAGTACACACACACACAGACCCACATGTGTGTAAACCCTTGCAGCTCTAGCCAGTTCACACACACCCACATGCTGTGTACAATACCCTCACTCACTCACACACACAAGCGCACATACAAACTCAAACACGATTGCACTGAACACAGTGCAACATACATACAGGCTACAGGCTCTTATTGAACACAATGCAAACCAGGTTCCCCACCCAACCCCACCCAACCCCTCCCCAGAGGCCAGAGCAGACGTTCGGTATTAAGCTCCAGGATCGGTCCTGGACCCCCCTCCCTGCCCCCTACTCCCTCCCCACCAGGAGAGGAGGGATCTTGACCCACTAATTAATTATGAAGGAGAAAGTGCAGTGTACGGGGGGGTATCCAGATGCTGGGTGTACCTTAATACCATGTCAGTCTGCTTCTAATCTCCCTGCATTATTGGCAGTAATGAATTTTGGGCTCGGCGGTCGTGACCTGCGCCGTTGTACACTTTGTGCAATTTGCAACGGTTGTTTGGCCGCATTGTTGCGTTAAAGCGTGTCTCCGCGCTCCGTAAACAGCTTGCTCCGTTCCCGCGCGCTAACTAGCGCAGGGGGGGCTGCCTCCCAGGAGTTGGCGATGGAAATTTGCTCAGCTTAATTAGATTGCCACTTGAAAAGTACCTGGGAGAAACAGAGGGGGAGAGAGTGAGGAGGGAGGCAAGGAGAAAGGGTGTAATTTTGGCAGGGAGGGGGGGGGGGGGGGGGGGGGAATTATTTATATCAAAGCTAAAAGCTGCTACAAAAAAAACTTTTTTTTCTCTCTCCAAGAAACGAATGCTGATTTGCGTTAGTTATGAGGTAGAACCCTGGATGCATCTAGTCAGCATCCATACACGCAGCAGCGCAAAAACGATGACAATGCGAGGCCCTACTGATGCGAGGCCTCAAAGGTGCTTCCTGAAGACACTAAACAGCATATCAATACCCCACCATTAGGAATGAGGAAATCAAAGTGATCTCAATACGATCGTCTTTTTTTGTTTTCCTTTTCTTTTCGGTGTGGGTCACGTCAGTAAAACACTTGCTAAGTGATACGCATTAGTGCGCACCGCACCACTGCCAAAACCACTCAGCAGTGTGCGCGCATTGGGGTGTGTGCGTGCGTGTGTGTGTGTATGTGCGCGTCTGCAAACGGAAGACGCCACCGTGACATCACAGCACTTACCGCGCGAACTCCCGAGGTATGTGGAAGAGTGCAGGAGTAAATGGCTCCGTACTTGGCCTCTCTCTCTGCCCCCCCCCCCTCCTCCTCCCCCTTCCAGAGACAGGATTAGAACCTGGGTTTGGAAGAGAGGAGGCTGGGATGTGTGTGTGTGTGTGGGGGGGGGGAGAGGGTTGGGGGAGGGCATTGGTTGTTCAGTCCCCGTCATGTAATCAAGGAGCCTCAATGGGGGGGGGGTCAAGGTTGCACTGTTCACCGGAGGGCGGATGGAGGTGACACACTGCCAGTCTGCTGACCTCTCTCCGTCCTCATCCCTCTGTCCTCATCCCTCATTACCCCCCCCGCTGCCCCCCACCAACCCGCCCTGAAAAGAGGTGTGGGGGGGGCGGGGGGGACAGCATGTCTCCGAGAGGGGGGGAGGGGGGGTGCCCGCCTGGTTCACCGGCAGGTTAATCGCCGGGACTCTCCGGCGGTCCGTAGCGAGCAGAGGGAAGTGTTTATTTGCAGATTAAATTACCACTTGCAAAACCAGACGAGGAAGGGGAAGGAGAGGAGAGGGGGCTGCCGATTTGCCGACCATTTTTACAGTAATGGGCCGAAGAAGGGGAAATGAATAGACGCAATTTACAGGAAGGGTCACCAATTAATGGCTGGAGCTGGACGGAAATCAAGTTGAACCTCATGTCCCCCAACCAGGCATTACGTGTTTCGGATAAAAAGGTGTCATTTTGGGTCTCGGTTTCAGAGAACACATTATGGAGCCCTTGTGGTTTTAGCCTATTTGTGCTTTCATATGCTTGGTTGGATTGGGGAACATGCTGACATCCTAATGTATGCAAAGACCTAGTATAATGCCTGGTAGTTAATCAGCAAGAACTGTCAGATCTAATGATAGGAGAGAGAGGTGAGCGAGGGAGAGAGAGGGGCAGTATGCAAGAGAGCGAGAACATGAGAGGGAGAGAGGAAAAGAGAGAGATAGGAAAGAGAGCGACGGAAGATGAGAGAGAGAGAGGAAGAGAGATAGGGAGCGTGAGAGAGAGAACGAGCGAGCAAAACCGAGAGTCGCTATTTCATACATGAAGACATTATTTATCTGCTCATGTCCGGGGTCAGCTTCATGAATGGCACCCACGGCGACAGAATCGTCGTCCCCGGCAGACGCGGCAGGAGGAACTGCTCCAAACATGTCAACTCCTGACAGTCCTCAGCGCTTGCCCCCCCCCCTCCCCCTCCCCCGAACCCACTCAACACCCAAAAAACACCCTCTCCCTTGGCAGCCACCCCCCTCGGCACAATGCCTTCTTTTGTGTTTACATTTCCCTGCTGCTGAGCCAGCCATCCATCCATCCCTCCACCACCACCACCCCCACCCCCCTACACACACCCATACCCCGCCCCAGCACCCGCCCTGCCTGGCTTATACCCCTCCGCTCGTCACTCTCCCCCGGGCCTGTCATGTAGGCGCGTCCTCGCCGTCGCCTGACACCTCCTCATTCATTATGCCGCCCGTGACATCATTACAAAAGCAATCAGGGGCTGACGATAAATGCCGGGCTAATTAAAAAGACAGGCTGCCGCCGCCGCGCAACGTGGCCAGATAAACAACCGCGGGAGGGGGAGAGGCGGCATCCTCCTCTGACTCCCTCCCCTTCTTCCCCCCATATGGCTGCCTTCACACACACACTCACACACACACACACACCCTGCTCAGCCTGAACACACTCCCGCTTTAGACGCGACAAGGGTGATGTCCGACATTAGCCATCAAGGCGCGTGAGCGCTCAGCCAGCAAGGATAGGTGTGTGTGTTCACTCACCTTTAGAACAGAGGTGATTCAACGAGTCGCAGAACACCTTGGGTGTGAGCCTAGCGGGACACTGCAGGGGTAAGGTTTGGATCGGGGCCTAGTTTGGTTCCCTGGTTCTTTGCACGTTCATGAGGGAAAGGAGAGAGAGAGGGGGAGGGAAGGGGGGAGGGGGGAGGATGTCAAAGCTCAGACGGCCTTACATGTCATAAACCCTAAGCTTTATGACCTTTTCTTCAAACCTCATCATTGACGCCTCGCTGTAGCTCTGAATTAAAGGGATCATCTGTGGATTATTCTCCTCATCATCTAAAAGAACTCACCTGGCCTGGGGAATTGGCAACATAAGGGCTGGGTTTATTATTTACTTTGCAGGTCTATGGACTCATTGCAATGGGAGCAAACAGTAGGCAGGCACAGGCCTCCATATTGCAGGGATGCACAGTATCTCCTTGCGGATACTTCCAGATCATCCTGAAATCCTCTTGCTCGCCTGTTCGTCTCTTGAAATTCGGGTTGGCTCAGATAGCTGGTGAACAGACCAGAAGAGACCAGGGACTTTATCTCCAGCTCTCTCCTGTTCTCTCTCTTGTTCCTGCAGTCTCTTCACGGAGACCATGTCCCCAGCGTCCCCTCGCTGCCCCTCTTCCACACTCCCATCGACGCCGTCGACATCAGCGTGGAGATGGCCGGCCTCAGGTTCCCCAACCCCTTTGGCCTGGCCTCTGCTCCGCCCACAACCTCCACCGCCATGATCCGCAGGGCATTCCTGGAGGGGTGGGGCTTCGCTCTCACCAAGACCTTCTCATTGGACAAGGTAGGCCATGTGCTTCCTGCAGGGCTGGAACTGGCTAATCACTTGTTGACTTGTTTGGAATGAAAGCAAACGCACTGTATTTTTTCCACCCATTGCTGATAAATAGAAATATTCAACAATCAACTCTTTAACTCTTAGTTTGATATGTCATTGTTTTAAACACACATTTTACATCCACTGGTTGGTCATTTTATGAGGTACACCTAGCTAGTATCAGGTTTAGACCCCCTTTAGGCTTCATAACTACCTTAATTCTTCATAGCATACTTTCAACAAGGTGTTGGAAACATTCCTCCGAGCTTTTGGTTCATATTAACAGGATCGCATCATGCAGTTGCTGCAGAGTTTGTCGGCTGCACATCCATCATGCGAATTTCCCGTCCCGTCGCATCCCAGAGGTTCTCGATTGGATAGGGATCTGATGAATGGAGGCCAGTGTTGTACAGTGAAATCATTGTCACGTTCAGGAAACTCAGTTGGAGATGATTTGAGCTTTGTGACATTATCCTTCTGGGAGCAGCCATCAGAAGATGGGTACACTGTGCTCATAAAGGGATGGACAAGGTTAGCAAAAATACTCCGGGTAGGCTGTGGCGTTTAAACAATGCTCTTTAATGGGCTTAAAGTGTACCAAGAAAATATCCCCCTCCCATTGCACCACCACCACCAGCCTGACCCTCCGACGGGCAGGATGGATCCACGCCGTCTACGCCAAATTCCGACCTTACCGTTGGAGCGTCGCAGCAAAAATCAAGACTCGTCAGGCCAGCAAAGTTTTTTCCAATCCTCCATTGTCCAGTTTTGGCGAACCTGTGTGAATCGTAGCCTCAGATTCCTGTCCTTAGCTGACAGGTGCAGGTAGCCGGCAGGGTCTTCTGCTGCTGTAAGGTTCCACGAGTGGTGGAACGCTTGAATGCATACCTTGGTTTGCAACACGTGGTTAGTCGTCTCAACCATATCTAAGTACTTGAATGCATCGAGTTGCTGCCATGTGATTGGCTGGCTAGCTATTTGTGATAACAAGCAACAGGCGTTTCTAATAAAGTGGCTGGTGATTGTATATGTCAAGACAGGACAGTCTTAACATAGTCACACAAAGCAGTCAAATCAATAGGTCTTTTCCTCACTAAATGATTACATTAATGTTGTGTTATCAAATATGTTTGAAATAGGTCTTTAAACTTTGCTTCGTGAAACACTTGGAGTTTCACATTACTACACAGTGTCGGATCACCTTAATTTAAGAATTTAAAAATGCCTTTTCAAAACAATCTTTTGCCTAAATGGCATGAAAGTTGAGTTTCATCAATGATTTTGTGAGAAAAGAAGCTCCGAAAATAGACTTTATTGAAGTTAACATATTGCGGTTTTTAATTTATCTTATTTGGAGATTGTGGGAGGGAGTCAGGAATGCGTGTTTGTTCTGCGCTCGCTGACGTCTCCCGATTAGCGAAGCCAGAAATGGATGTGCGCTCAAAGCGACGAAAACAACACAAGAAAAGCGAGACAAAGCAAAGAAAACAATTTGAGGATAAACAAACAGCAATAAGACAAAAAGTTGGAGAGTCGTGACTGATCTGAGCCCAACACATTTCAACGTGTGTCTCGGAGAAAGACATCTATGAGATCAAATAAACTTCCAGAATTCAACATGGAGAACCGCGCCCAAGGAGTTCTCTAGTCGGCTGGCGAGAGGCGAGTGTTTGGTACCCCCGCCGCTAGCGGTCTGCACCGCCTCTGCTGTGTTCGAACGAGATGTAACGGCGAAGAGAGCGGGAGAAGACCGAAGTCCCTGCGTCCAACACAGGTTTTATAGATCAGCCCTTTGTCACCCTGAAAAGGTCACCTCTCCTTTTATTTTTTAAGTGAGGCAAATGGAGACAGCGAGGCAGCGAGGAAGAGAGTGAAGGGGGGGTGGGGAGTGGAGAGAGGGTGGCGACGGGGACGGAGAAAGCTGTAAGGCAACACTCTTTGATGTACTTCGAAGCAAATGAAGAGAGATCGAAAAAAATAAGGTACAGAAGTGCGGAAACGTTCAACAACACATGTCCTAGTTATCTACCTATCTTTTAGTTTTTGTATTCACATGTCTTCTGGTGTCTGGCACCGCCCCTCACACGCCTGCCACTCCTAAACCTACGATTTAAAACGCGACGTCAACAACACACATTTATTCAGAACAAAGTCGACATTCCATACCTGGAGGGTCATGCGTCGTACCTGCGTGCACCAAATCAACAGACGTGTTCAGATGTCGCCTCGCAAGACGCAGCGCAAAGCTGGGACCTGTGGTGCGCGCTCTCTTTTGGCTTCTTATTAGACCGGGCCCCCGGGGGCCCTTACCAAGGGGAGTCTAATTAGATGCTGTGGTCAAAGCGACGTGTTCTCCTCCTCCTACCTAAGATGTTCCAGCTCTCTGGTGACGCGTTCCGAAAGGGGACAGCTGCTCAGGCCTGTCGTGACAATAATGACTCAGCCTTCCAATATGTTCTCGTGAACTCGGCCTGTCTTTTCTCAGACAGGTTGGCGTGGTACAGTATGTGCCACTCTCTCTCTCTCACTTACTCTCCCTCACTCCCCCCTACCCCTCTCTCTCCCCCTCCCCCCCATCCCCCCCAACCACCGCCATACTTTGTGCCTAGCTTTACCCTTGACATTTGTAGATGCCAGATTGGTGTCTAATATACTGTTGCCGCTATTGGCAGCGAAAGGCCCGCGCCGAAATACCAGCCGATATCTCGGTAAACAGAAAGCGTATTATTCTTTATTGTGCGCTCGGCGGCGCCGCGATTGTTTGCGGTAGCTTCCTTTGGGGGAGGGGGAGGGGAAGGGGGGGGGGCAGAGATAAAGAAGTTCTTAATGTCAATATGAAAGAGCGGCGCGGCGAGAAGCAACTCTCCGCTCGGTGTATCACGCTATCGTCCGTCCTTAAACGCCGGGGGGACCGTTCCCCTTTTTTTAATATCCTGGCGTCGGCGTTTTGGGGGCGGGGGCCCGCGCTGCAGATCGAAGTCTCATTAACCGCTGCCTGGAGCATCGACAGGCTCGAGGGAGGGGAGACAGGTGGGGGGGTGGAATGAAGATCATGTTGGTTTCCAAGGGCCCCGCGCCTTGAAAAGGGAAAGAATGTGAGCGGCATGGCTAATTAGCTAACAAGCTGGTAGGGGGGGGGGGGGGGGCTGGGGGCGGGAGGAGGGGGGGCGACGGGGGTGGGGGAGGTCATGGGCATTCCTGGTATAACAAAGCTGGAGGTGTGGCGCACCAGGCCAGCCTTAATTAGAATTAATGAACTGTGTTGCATGGGGGGGAGACGCGTGCCGTTCACCCCCCCTCCCCCCACGAGCACACGCACCACGCACGCACACACACGCACAGTCCCCACCTCGCTATCTGCCTCCCTGCGATAGGTTTGAGGCCTCGTCTAGAAACAGAAAGAAGAAAAGGAGAAAAGAGAGACCGTGGTTAGCCTCCAGTGGTGATCAATGGCCTTTTGTCTCTCCCCTTCTTTTCCCACCTCCCCTCCTCCTCCCTTCCCTCCTTCATCCTTCGCTTTCTCTCCCTCACCCATCGTCCTCCTCCTTGTCCCTTCCACTGACGAGTACATTTTTCCTTCCTGTTGTACCAATTACCTGAGAGTTAGATCCTTCTGATTGATACATGGCCGTGTCGGTTTCCACGGCGAGGCTAATTACCAGATCTCCTGATGGATGTCAGTGTGTCACCGCGGCAATGCCGTGGCGACGCAGCCAGGGTACTGGGGACAGATGAGGTGCAGACAGGCCTAGTTAACCTCCGCCATGGCTCTGGGTGGGAGTCATCACACCTGTGATTGGCCCTAACCCAGTTACACCTAGATGCAGACTTTTTCTACCACTAGTCTGGCCTGGTTCAGCTCGACACAGGTCTGGAGACAGCTGTTGGTGGGTGAATTATGCTCACAGCATGGGACTGCTCTGGGTCTTCAACACCGGTGGTAAAGCATTAGGATGGAATTACGCTCCCGATGTTGTGGAACGCGGCTGTCAAACGACTACTGCTTTGGGCGGTATCGAGGTGTCCTATTAGAGCCTTTGCATTGATTCTGCAAAAGTGTGCTGCCATGTAGGCCCGCGCGGGCGCCTCCTCTTCATTTCAATTTCCAAAGTCGTGATTATGAAAAGCGACCAATCGAGCCTATTTATTGCGTAAATTCTGAAATAAATCGCGACGGTTTCCATTGCGATGGTTTCCATTGTGATGGTTTGCCACCATCACTTATTCCTTACTGGTTGCAAGAACGTTGGCTCAGCGCGTTACTGAATTGCGAATTTGTCCAAAAATTCCAATGATGACGTTGTAGAAGATGTCCTTGCTCGTGAGATGTTACAAAGGAGGCTGCAGGCAGCACACTGGAGGGTTAAGCCAGCCATCAAGGGAATCACTCCCAATTCGAAGAGGAAGAGAGAACTCTGGGAAGAAAACCACAATATGCAAGCTACGTCAAAACACCACATTCATTTAAAGCATTGGAAGCGTGGTCGTTATTCCGGAAGGTTAAGCACCTGCCAGGCGTATTACCGGATCAGTGCTGGCACGGTGCAGGCTGAGGCCTCGCGGCACCTTGGCCTTCGGGTCTAGGCCAGGGCCTTTTACTGCTCCTCTCTCCCTTCCTAAGTGTCCTCTATCATACCTTTCAAAAGGCACCAAAAATATGCATCGTCAAAAAGGTCCAAACTCACTGGAGAGTGCAAAGTTTCACCCGCGTGGTGAAGCTGGTCTCATCAATGTCAGTGGCAATCGGGCGAGCGAGAGACACCGAAATGATTCGTTTTTTTGGAATCGGTTTTTGGACAGTACCGTTAAGACCAAGCGCCAGTGCGACAGATAGTACCATGGAGATGTTGTGGTTCCTTATCCTCAACCTTTGCTCTGTGGTGCGTGAATCGGGCAGCAACGTCTGTAAAAGGCAAGACATGTATGTTAGTTAGATAGTTATTGCATACTTCAGTCTGGCTTTGACAAAATGACAAGCGTCGACTTTGTTTGATGGGAAACTCCGAGGTTGCTCATTTATCTTGCGCCCATAACAGCTTCATGCATCCTACGGTAGGTACGGTCACATCAGACGCCAGTGACATGCTAGCATCGGCATCCTCTTCACCGAGTCTGTAAACCTCGCCGTACTAATTAACGGCATCATTTAATCAACAGCTCCGGGGGGTTTTATGAAGCGCTGCGAGGTCACAGAGGTCGCGTAGACGCGGCGCCGTGCCATCTTTGGAGTGTGTGGGTTTTTTTTGTGTGTAACCGCTGGTAAATAACGAGAAGCCGTTTTCCGTACGGCAAGTACATTAGCCTGTGATTCATGTGAAAGAGTTGCCTCTGGCTACAGTAATTAGCTACTTCTCTGCGTGGACAACCTCCGGGTGTTTGAACTGTGTATAATGTACAGTACCAGTAAGGACAAGAAAAGGTTTTTCCTATTAGTGGTCATTGGGTGCCACCTATCAGCGAATGTACACGATGACGATGTGTCGAAATGTTGGGTTAGCTTACATGTAGGTGTAGCGTACACGTTCGTGTAGGTATGTGTCTGTGCATGAAGGGTGTTGCCTAAAGGCCTTGTGCCGCGTTCATACAGCAGTCCTAGCAGCTAGCAGCGTCGCCCCATTGCTCTTCCACCCAGCCGGGGTGTTTTTTGGTCTGTCTTTTCCTTGCACTTCTTGTCCGCGGTCCTAAAATGGCGGCCCGCAGGACAACTCAAAATGGCCTCCCAGCTGTTGGGAAGGGGAGGTAAGGGAAGGGAGGAAGAGAGCGAGAGATGGCGGGGCGGGGAAGGGAGGGGGGGTCCGCATGACATTACTCGGCGTATTTCCCCCATGTGTCAACCTGCGCTAATATGTGTTCTCTCCCCCCTACTCGTTCGCTCATCAGGGCTGATTGCTGTGGGCGCCTTCACAGTTGTTTTACATTAGGGGAAGTGAGTCGACATAGACGACGATTCTGACTGGAATCAGCGCCCACGAACATGGCTGTCAAAGCAGTCAGTGCGATCTGAGAGGTGTTGACTAATTGCCTGCTAATTACACAGAAAATTGTCTAATTAAGCTGACGGTTAATTAGGCTAAGCTTGCACAGCAGTCTTGAAGACTTTTTTTTGGGGTGGGGGGGGGGGGCTGGGGGTGTTTTGTGTGAGTGAGGGAACGAGTGTGGGAGTAAGTGTGTGTGAGTGAGCGTGTTTTCACACCCAGGGTTGGGGTGCATGGGTAAGAGATTGTTTAATTGGCACACGTTCAGTGACTTCCCAAGGTACAAAAGCATGGGAGTGACAGGGTGAAGTGTGTGGGCGAGTGTGTGTGTGTGTGTGTCACCCTACTGCTCAATGACAGCACAAACAGTTGTAGAACACGACAAACAACACACTCCGTCTCACCATGGTGCCTGTACCTGTTTCCTTGCAAACATGGGCGGACGTTCAGAGGGAGGGATGGATGGATGAATGGATGCACGGAAAAGAGAGGGAGGGAGAAGTAGGGATCGAAGGACACACTTTGAATGAACCAAAACACCCAGAAAGACACGTGCCCCATGAACGCAACCAATCGCTTTTGTTCTGTGAGTGGCCTATCAACAGCAGCAGCAACGACGACAACAACAACACCGGGAGCAAGAGCAGGGGTGCCGTGTTGGCAGAGCAGCAGACAGCAGTCACAGTCCAGCTGTTTGTGTTTGTCTCACTTCGTAATGACCAGCGTAGGCCTGCCTTGCCCCGCACAACACAACGGTACCGAGAGAATAACAAAATCCATACAAGAGGGAGAGAGAGAAACAGAGACAAGAGAGAGAGGGGGGGGGGGCGGCAGCCTCATTAGATGCAGTTCCATGTTTACGTTTTATAAATACGCCCGTTAATTGGGAGATCAGCGTGCCGGTGACTGCCTCGCCGCACGGCTCAGCGGACAGGCGAAGGATGCTTGGAGACGTCTGCCGCGTTTCGCTAACGCGGCAGACGTCTCTCCCGGTCTGTCGCTCCCATCCGACGCCCCGCTCAGCTGCGCTTGAGAGGGACCTGGCCTTAAAGGGGAGGTCGCGTTCCCAGAGTGGCCTCTTCCAATCAAAAGAAGGGAGTTTTCTCGGTTCAGCTGAGGCAAGTTGTTTATTTTGCGCGCGCGCGTATTCTTCCCCTCCTCATCCTTGATCACAGCTGTCACAAAGTAACGAGCTGCAACCGTGAGAACAAACTGCGGAACCCACTTGGGTCGGCGTCAGGTCGACATCTCGTCCAAACAGACGATAAGATAATAAAAGCCCTTCCCAATCATGTAAATGGCCTAAATCGGGTCTATTATCATCAGGGTGATGAGAGCTAAAGGCATAAAGCTGTCAGCTAAAGTAGCAGTGCACCTCCCAAACCGTTTTCTATGAATGACTCTTCTAGAAGTGTGTTTTGCCCTTCAGCGTACATGAAAGATGGCCACAACCCAGGTTTTCCGATGGAGAGAACGAAAGGAAAAGGAGAGAAATTAGTAATGGAGGAGCGGGGGTGAGTTGGACAGTGAAGAGGACTAATGACCCAACTGACAGACAATATCCTTCTTCATCTATCACTCTGGGCTAATATCCTGTCGTCTGACGTTCATTTGTTTAGGCTCCTGCAGGCCCCGTCTATCATGTCCTCTACTGGTGTCTGAGGCTCTGTAATCTGGTCACCCCATATTTCTACCTAAATCATAACAATTTCCCTCCGAATGTAGACCCAAAACAATTTGAGCAGATGGGGAGAGGGAGGTAGAGAGAGAAAGACCCACACAGAGAAAGAGTGGAATGGAGTGAGATCAACAGGCAGCCTAAGTAAGACGTGGTAAACAGAGTTGTCTAAGGACTTAGCTCCGGTCAGGGGGGCTGTAGATTTCTCAGTCAGATGCCGTCATAGATTCTAGGGTTGCTGGCAGCTGTGGCAGGGATTAGAACTGCCAGGCCCTATCTCTGTCGCACATCGCCATCGAAGAGAATCACGCGTGCCCACGGCGGACGTTTGTGCGCGCGCCCGCGCCTCGCCCTTTCTCTCACCGACAGTGCGGCCTGCGCCTCTCCCCTCTAACACCATCAACATCCCTCCCCACCTGCCCAGGCAACACAAACATACACGCATGACCAATTCACGCACACACACCATAGATCGTTGTGCGCTGTGGCGCTAACAGCGACACTATTTCGTGTCCAGGCCCATCCGACATCTCAGAATAGCATGGGGCAGATTGCTGACTGCAGCTTTCTTCCTCCTCTGGTTAACCCCCTCTCAATGCGGACAAGTGTGTGTGTGTGTGTGCATTTGTGTATATGTGTGCGTTTGTGTGTATTTGGTTTTCGTGGTTGGCAGTGGCAGTGCACATCATCATTTAATGATGGCTTAGCAAATGTTACATCTGCACTTTGCTCCCAGACGAAGATGGATGATGGGGAAATCGCCTCCTAGCTGGTACGCAGTGTCCGTCCCCCCCCCCTTCTCTCTCCATCTCTCTCTCTTTTTCTCTCTCTATCTCTTTCCCTCTCCATCTCTCTCTCTCTCTTGCTCCACATCCGTCCTCTCCTTTATGAAGTGTCCTGTTTGAGAGCTGACTGCAGTCAGCCTGTCTGACTGAAGTCGTGGGGCGGGAGCGGACCCTACTTTGATTTTTCTGTCATGACTGCTTATGGTGATTAATGTGTGGACTTGCAGGCCACTCTGGGTGATTATGGTACCCGCAGGTCCTGGTGCTGCCCGCCTACACTCGGTCCTGAGGGCGGGAAACATTGCTCTTCTGGAACCTTCCCCTCAACTCAAAATGTCTCCTGATTCCAAACAAACAAATTTTCCTCTGAAGCCAACGCCAAGCCTTCGCTGCTCAACACCGCGTTGTCGGCGCGGAAAGCTGACGGCCGTGCGCGTTGTTGCCAAGGGGTGGGACAGCGGTTGTTTGGGGGGGTGGGGTTTGCATGGCGAGGGAACGCCTGTTTCTGCCCTGTCACCTGGTTCCTGGCTGCAGTGGAGGTGATCTCCTTGTCTGCAGGAGGAGCTAGCTGGGTGTTTGATCTGTTGTTAGCTTCAGTCTGCAGCCCTAATGTGTTGGATTATCTCCCCATCGCCTACATGCAGCGCTCTTGACCCCTGTGCTACGGAAGGGAGGGAGGGAGGGAAGGAAGAGAGACGGAAGGGAAAGTGAGGGAGTGAAGGTGGGGAAAGAAGAGAGTTAAACAGCGAGGCCTCCTCAGGGCGAGATAACAATGGTTGAGTGAGAGGCATCCTTTACTTTCACAACCCCCTCCCCTTCTCCCAACAGCAGAGGGCTAGGGAGGTGTAAGATTCGGTTAATTCACCATACTAGGGCATTAGCTCCAGCCTCTGGTAGTCCACCTACCCAGGCTGTCAGATTTCTCTCTCTCTGTCCCTCCCTCCCCCCTCTCTCTCTCTCTCTCTCTCTCTCTCTCTCTCTCTCTCTCCTAGCCATCGGTGCCAAAAAGCAGATACACTCTGAAATTCTCCATGTTGTCAAAGGTGGAAAAAAGGATTTGCTGCGATAAGACCAGTAAACCAGAGAGCATATAACTGCTGGTTTAGTCATCCCCATATGGCTGAAAATCCCAGCAGGGCTTTAGGTGTGAGTATGTCTGAGTACGTGTGTGTGTGTGTGTGTGCGTGTGTGTGCAAATGTGTGCAAGCAAGGCCATGTGTGTGGGCATCTGTGTGCTGATTTTCCACGTGCACGCGTGTGCCCACCAGCGTGTCCGTCCACCGCATTCGATTAGTATTTCTCACGTGTTCCTCTGTGAAAGAGCTGCTTGCTGTACTGTGAGGATTAGAGACCTGTGAGACCATGATAAACCCCAGTCAGAGACTACACTCATGCACACACACACACGTGTGAGTGTTGTGTGTTTCTATGCATATCTATACACAGATATATATATAATATATATATATATATATATATATGCCACTTCGCCTAATCAAAGAACCGTGTCTTTGTGCTCGGAGTGTTGCGCCGGCGTGCGTTTGTTGTGCGCCGTTTCGTTCTCCAGCTGATCCACTTGTTAATCGAACAGCAGGAAAAGCCCAGTGTTCCTAGCCAGCAAGAGCCTCCAGTAAGCATTGTCTGCGAGAGAGGGCGGGCGGGAAGGGCAGCGCGGAAAGGGAGCCGGGAGCCTCGCACGAGGGTGTGATGTTGAAATAAAGGAAGGAAGTACAAGGGATCGCGAAATGTTATTGTATATGGAACACTCTCCGGAAAGGTTTGAGGTACGGTACGTGCGTGCACAGAGGCAGAGGTCAGGAAGGAGAGAGGGGCGACTGAAAACGATGGGGGTGCGGGAGGGGGGGGGGAGGGATGGGAAGGGTTCGCTGTATTGATAGCCTTCCTGCTCTTTATATCTGTGGGATTATGAGATCGTGTTGAGCCTCGTATAACCCTACCAGTATCTCGAGTTCTGTGAATCTTCTTGATAGGTGACCACCCATCCCACGTGTGTGTTGTGTGTTATCTATGCATTCCCAACAGTATGTCCTGCAGAGCCATATAGATACAATAAGTTCTCACCGCTTCATTCATGTACATACTCCACACAGCAATATATTAGGTGCTAGGGACGGGGTCTAAGGTGCGGTATATATATGATATAGCAGCCACCCATCACTCACGACCCGTGCTTTGTGCATCACACGCACCCACCTGTCGGCACGCCGCTAAAGCTGCCCGCCGGCGTGCGTTTGTGTGCCGCCGTTTCTTTCTCCAGCCTGATCCCACTTGTTAATGAACAGCAGGAAAGCCCCAGTTTCCTAGCCAGCAAGGAGCCCTCCAGTAGCATTAGTCTGGGAGAAGGAGCAGGCGGGAAGGGCAGGCGGAAAGGGAGCGGGCAGCCTCGCACCGCCGGTGTGCTGTGAAATAAAGGACAGGAGTCACAAAGGATCAGCGAACATGTTAATGTATATGAACCACTCTCCGGGAAAGGAGCTTGGAGCGCGCACGTACGTGCGTGCACAGGAGACAGAGGTGGGCAAAGGGAAGAGGGGGCGCTGCAAACCGTGGGAGGGGGGAGGGCGGCGAGGGAGGGAGGGACGCGGAGAAGCGAACAGGGCGTCGCAGGTTTATCTTACCGGTCATCGCTAAGCAGGCGCCTGGTCCCATGAGCGGCTGACAGTCTCGCAGGGCCTATCCAGGGCGTCAGAGCAGTTACGAATGGGAGGTCTATAGGACCCTGGGAAGGTAGAAGGTTCTTCTGCCAACCCCTTCCGCTCCCTGCCAGGCCCCGCCGCTTCCAACAAACGGCGGACGACATCAATGCAGCAGGCAGGATTGCACTGCAGAGCGAGACACCGACCCCACTCCACCCCGGAGAGAGGGGCTTTTGTCTGCATAGTAGTGTGTAGGTCTTAGCTGGCACTGTTTTGTTTGGCGGTGGAGCTGTTCAGAGACAGAGAGACAATATCAAGCTAATTATGCACACTGAGCCTAACTATATAAATGCACAAGGGACATGTTTAATGTGAAATTCCTATTTGAATCCATTACAGGGACGAATACTTGAACTGGCAGCACCATTTGGTGGATAAAAGGAGAGAGGGAGAGAGGAAGAGAGAGAGAGAGAGAGAGAGGGAGAGAGAGAGAGAGAGAGAACATAGATGTGGCCGTGCTGTGTCTTATCACAGACATGCAAATGAGGCCTAATTAGAGCTAATTATGGTTTCTTGTCTACGTTGTTGAAAAAGGAAGTCCAAATGTTATGAAATGAAGTTTCTACACCATTATCTTAATTGTTTCCTAATTATGATGTAGATACCATATGCATGCATTGGTATTTATGAATCCTGACTACCATCCTGTAGTGGCAATGACAGTATTGTGGCGGCGTACATGTTCAAATGTTGGTTTCAATAACTAGCATTGATAACCAGGCAGCATGCTGCCTGTATAACCTGCAAGGTACTGTGTAGAGAAAACCCTGTTTACTTAGACATATGTAGAAAGACAAGCAGTATATGGGGGTGGGGGGGTGGGGGGATGGGTGTGCGTGAATTCACGCGCACGCATGTGCATTTCACCCCGGGCGATCGACCTTGCGGCGCTTCTGGTTGTCGTTGGGCTGTTTTGTGGTCTGCCAAAGCCATTAGCAGGTTGGTTGAAGCATTAGCCCTGCGAGGCAGCCTTGTATTGGCCTGGCCTGGCTGAAAAGGAGAGGAAAGGAGAGGAGAGGGAAGGGAGGGGAGAAGAGTGGAGGATGACTTCAGAAAAATGTCTCCCTTCACAAGAATCTAATTACTACTGGCCAGTATGGCCGTTTGGCCTGGACTCTGTCGGGGAACACTTTGCCAGAAAACCATTGAGGTTTGATGTATGTATCTGTCGCAAAGGAGTCAAATCAATCTATCACAGAGGGAGGCTGAGGGAAAGGAGAAGAAGAGGAGCAAATGAAGAATGAAAGAGCGTTGTGTTGAGGCGGAGGAATCTCAAGGTGCTCGTTCAGCAAAAGACACGCTTATGTTACATAAAACAGGGTGAAAGAACAAGAGAGAAGAAGTCATAGAGCAGGAGGGGAGAGCCAGACAGAGAGAGGGGGGGCGGAGAGGAGAGAGAGATGGCCAAAGAGAGAGACAGACAGAGCAAGAGATACAGACAGAGAGATACAGAGTTGCCAGAGAGAGATATTAAAAGCTGCAAACAAAACAATTGATTTGTTCGTTCATTTTTGCAACGCAAACCAGCTTTTCTTGAGCTTTTCTTCCGCAACTTCTCCCTCTCCACAGGATAGTCTTAGGAGAGCCTGCGTGATTAAATACCAACTCGGTTCAGCCCCAAACACCCTGAGGATAGAGAGGGAGAAAAATTAAATAACATTTATCGAGTTTGTGTCATGTATTTTTGTAAAATATGACCATAATTGTATTTTTTATGGTGTTTTACAGAGAAATAATGAACTAAGAACATATGCCCCACAAGGAGGTTTTTTTTTCTTGGTTGGCTGCAGTCCAGGATGAAGTAGCAGGAATGCTGTTTTACAGCTACAGTAGTTGTGTAAATGAATCATACTGAAGGTGTATGTAATTACAGGCATTATAAAATATCTACTTTTAACCCGGCCGCATGCTGTAAAGAACACAGCGCGGACGAAGACTGCAGATTTCCAATTGTTGCCTGTGAGGTGTGAAGAACAAGGCTGTTTTCTGAGTGTATATCGGAGCAGGGCTAGCAAAGGGAAAGGGAGTTCAATTCAGTTCGCGTCTAAGTTACTTGAACGAACTCCGGAGCAACTGGAAACTAACAGTCAGCCGTATATTTCTAGTGTTGTGACACAATAGCCAAAGACATGAAATCTTTCCCAACATGTTACGTTCAATGTATATATTCAGCATGTATACACGGCGCCAATACTATTGTGATAGCATGACAGTTTATTAAAATCCTATTAAACTCCAATGCAGAGATGAAAGCGAATAGAATATTTTGACATTCATCTATTGTTTTTTTGTCTCCATCTCCCTCTTCATTCCTGTCTGGTCTGGTGACCATTGCCTGCAGGACCTGGTGACCAACGTGTCTCCCAGGATTGTACGTGGGACCACCTCGGGGCCCGTGTTCGGACCGGGCCAGAGCTCCTTCCTCAACATCGAGCTGATCAGCGAGAAGACGGCCGCCTACTGGTGCCAAAGCGTCACCGAGCTCAAAGCTGACTTCCCGACAGACAATGGTCGAGTGCAGAGCAGTGCCAGAGGGGGGGGCAGAAAGAGAGAAGAGGAGGTGGAGGGGGTGCATGAGGAACATTTAGACCGTAGCGACAGCACGTCGCTTCAAACCATCGAAGCAATGGACGAGTCCCAAGGCGGTCCGCGTTGCGGACGAAGGTCGCCACTGTTCAGACATGTTCTGCAGCGGATGCGTTCCAGGTCATTAGGCCGCAGAACAAGCTCTTTCATGAGAAGCTTGAAGTCTTTTTCTTTTCATTTGAGCAAATTCTTTTGGCTTAATCACGCTGTTCGAATACAGCCTTGCTCTGCGTCTTCTTTTGTTGCCGGGAGTAACGGCAGTCCTGTGCATGCTGATGAAGGCCTTATATGTAGGCTTATGTTCATACTCATCCATGCATGCTGCCATGTGTGCCAATCCGCCAGGGCATATGAAAGGGAAATTTGTCAAATTTCTTCAATTCACATTTACAGGTGGGAGTGGGGGGGGGGGGGGGGGGGGGGGGGAATCAAATAAATATCAAAGAATCTCTTTTTCTTCTCTGTTTTTAGACTAAGTATACCGTTCGCCGATTCCCTTCGTCCTCTTCTTCTGCCATCGTTCATTGGTCGATCTGGACGAGGATTTTGTGTGTGAGGGAAGGCCGTGTGTGCGGTTGTTCCACACGCCTGTCCTTCTCATCTACCCCTGTCTCCTAATTGACACGGGACAAAGCAGAGTGCGTCCTGGGTAAAACAGGGCTTCCGACGCGGCCAGACACAAAGGAACTGGACTCGCAGGGTCGCGCTCGTGAGCATCGGTGCGCGTGATTGCCCTTCACGTCTGCACTTCCTACGTGTGCGCTTCGCGTGTAAAACGTGCGTGCGCACCATCTAACATCTCCTCAGTCTTCCTCCAGGCTGTCGAGTGCCAGCGTGCTCACCCAGACCCCCATCAGCGGAAGGTAAACGGTCCTGTTAGCAATCTCCCTTCGTTCCTACCTAATCCCCACGCGCTGATGATGGGGACGGGTCACAGCACCGGAGGAGGACATACCTGCTCTGATTAGGCCAGATTAGGAAAACAGTCCTTGAAGAAGGAGAGAAGAGACACTCTCCTGTTGTTGGGGGGGGGGCTACTGCGCCTCCTGCAAGATAGAGAGACTGGGCTTCTCAAGTGGAACGCTGACCTATAAAAACAGACTGGTGGAGGTGTGCGGGGTGGTTCATCTCCCAGGAACACAGAGTGCATTAGAGGGAAGTCCAGGCCCATTTACCCCCTTCTAGATTACCTTGTGATGACCTGAGTTTTTAGGTCAGAGCATTCTGGACAAATAGCCCCAATTGTGGCTCTGCGCTCTCCAAATGGTCCCTATTACCTCAATAGCAAAGAAGTGGCGTATAGAAAAGAGAGGGAGAGAGAATGAGAGAATGTGTGTGTGTGTGCACGCGCACACACGTGTCTGTGTGTGTGTCCTGGCCACTGGGTCTGAGGGCGACAGTTTCCAGGTGATGGTCCGCCGTCTCCATGGAGACGTGTTGTTAGCGTAGTAGGGGGGCGGGACGGAGGGGGGGAGGGGGAAGTTGGGTATTGTTAGCGCTGGTCTCCACTGCTAAGGTGCTAACGAGATTATACTGAGACACACATCTGAGACATTTGGGGTGGATGTGTCTAATGAAGGGAGGAGGGGAGGGCAGGGCAGGGGGGGGTGGAAGGGCAGGGGAGTAAAAGGGGAGGAGAGATGCCATTAAGACAAAGTGTCATTAAACGTCCGTCTGTCTGTTGGTGCCACCTGGTATAACCTCCTCTCCCTAGCTGTCACCTGAATCCAAACACAAACCTCATTTTCACGTGGTGACTTACGGTTTGCGAAATTCAAACGTGAAAATCAACGGACAGCCCCATCCACAAAAGCGTGGTAGCTAGCTAAATAAAGCTGATGCCAAGCCAACTGGACCTACCCTTTTCCCTTAAATGTGTACTGTACCACATACAGGAATACCTGCCCAGTTACTCTTTATGGTGTCCTTTATGACTGCACTGTAAAAGGGTTGGGAGATATAAGAAGTCATAACAATGGTATATGACTAGCAGGTCAAGTCAAATGTAAAACAACATTGAGTGTGAACATTTAACGGTCAATAAATCTCTAGGTTTTGGCATCCAACTCTCTTTGGTTCCTGCTTCCTCGTCTACTTCCTGTGCCGAACGCCTTGACCTCCTCCTCCTCCATCTTATCGCCTCGTAGATGTTTAATATCCCCCCGAATATGGAGAATGTCAAATAAGACTAATGCACATCAAACAGAGGTCCGCGTGTGTCTAATGGGGAAATACCAGGAGCGCATGGGAGGCGCATGGTTCTCTGTTTGCCCATGTCCTGATGTAGCTCTCTTTAAGCCCTCTCCTCCCTTCCCCTCCCCCCCTCCCCTCCCTCCGGTAACGGTCCCAGGGACGGGTAGGATTGGAGGGGGACCAGCCCAGCACCCAGGGGAGATTGATATCCAGCGGATATTTGCAGCGGCGGTGGATGGGGGGGAGGTGGGGGGGGGAGGGGGGGCTTGGGAAGGTTGGGTATTGGGGGGAGGGGGGGAGGGGGGGTTTAATATCCTCCTGCGAACCTTTCCGCCTATTATGTGACCTGCTGTTGGAGGGAGTAACATTTACTGTCTCTCGAAGCGGGTTTTAATGCTTGCCACGGCGCGACGGCGGCCTCGTGACGGAGGAGGTGACGACCGTCTCTCTCTCGCGTGGCATTTGGACAGGGCGGACATTTTTCATCTGAGCTTATTGCCGTCGCTCATGAACTGTGGCAGTGCTTTGAGAGCTAGGGGCCGGCTTTGGAGCAGCAAGGATTTGGGCTCCAGACACGCTGGGTGGACAAGCGGGGTATCGACGATCACTAAACAGCGGCGACTTGAAACTTGTGCAAGATTGGATTCGGATGAGCTGAAAATGGAGTTAGAAGCCAAACAGAGGCTTGTTTTTCGGTTTTCGGCTTGTTCGAAGAGCATGTGCGTGTAGGTGTGGGCATGTGTGCGCATGCAAGCTGTGTGTGTGTGTGTGTGCTGTGTCCTCCTCACAACCCAGGGGTAGGCTCTGTGTGGGTGAGACCTGCTGGCTCCCCTCTCCTCGGCATCCCAGTCGTACATCACATTCCTTTTTATTTCTGTGATTACTTAAAACCAGGGGAGCATTATGATTCAGCAGCTCCCAGCTCACCTGTTTTATGGGCCGGCTTATTGTGTGTCTGGGAGGAGAGAGGGAGAGAGACAGAGAGAAAGCAAGAGAAAGACACAGAGAGAGATACAGAGAGAGAGAGGGGGAGGTAGACAGCGAGAGAGAAAGCAGGAGAAACACAGAGAGAGATACAGAGAGAGAGGGAGGGAGACAAAGCAAGAGAGGGAGACAGAGAGAGACAGAGGGAGAGAGAGGGAGACAAAGCAAGGGAGACCGAGGGAGAGGGAGACAGAGAGGGAGAGAGAGAGAGAGAGAAAGAGAGAGAGAGAGAGAGAGAGAGAGAGAGAGAGAGAGAGAGAGAGAGAGAGAGAGAGAGAGAGAGAAAGCAAGAGAGAAAGCAAGAGAGTCATAGACAGAGAGGTAGACAGAGAGAGAGAGGAGGAGCAGAGAGGAAAGACAAGAAGTCGTAATCCACCCAGGGCTTCCAGCAAATACCCTCCTCCCCCTCCTCCCCCTCTTCCTCACTGGGCTTTTTTTATTGTTTTAATAACACTGCCACAGTGCAGGATTTGGCCTGATCCTGTAAAATTATAAATATTGATTTTGTGACTTGGAGGGAGAGAAGGAGGACCAATTGGCAGTGCTTGGGAGAGACAGGATAATAGCGCTAAGATCCATTTCATAATGTGCTAAAATGAGCCCTTGATGGGATGGCGGGGGCTGGCTAGGAGATGTGTGAGGCGGGGGGGGAATCAAATGATGATTCTATCATAACACTCTCCTCTGGTTCTCTTCCCTCCTTGTCCTCCCTATGTCTTCCTCCCTCCCTATCTCTCTACCTATCTTGTACTCTCCCTCCTTCTCTCTCTCTCTCTCCCTCCCTATCTCTCTACCTATCTTGTACTCTCCCTCCTTCTCTCTCTCTCTCTCTCTCTCCCTCCCTATCTCTCTACCTATCTCTTACTTTCCCAATCTCTCCCTCCCTAACTCTCTACCTATCTTTTACTCCCCCTCTCTCTCCCCCTCCCTATCTCTCTACCTACCTCTTACTCTCCCTCTTTCTCTCTCACCCTCTCTCGCTTCACCTCTCTCTCACTCTGTCTCTCTCTTTCCCTATCTCTCTACCTATCTCTCTCTCTCCCCCCTTTTCTCTCCCCCTCTCTCTCCTCAGATCCTTATATCCAGCATCATGTGTGGCTACAACAGAGCAGACTGGACCGAGCTTGCAAAGATGGCGGAGGTATGTCAACCAAACCCAACTGGAATACAGTCTTCCTGTGCGAGGAGCGCCGCGCTAACTTAGGTGCCTGTTGGTTTAAGCTAAACCTCCCATTTTCATCCAGAGGCTAAAAGACCTCCCTCTGCTGCCATCCACAAATATTGAACTGGGTGAGGATGTAATCCTGGATTTGGAGGGTGAAACATTTAGTTCAATGTTTGTCTGGCCTGGACCGTGCCAAAGTAGCTGCCAAGCTGCAAGGAGACAGATGACACAGTGGGAGTGAAATGGTGGAGGGAGGGAGGCTGGGAGGGGGGGGAAGGAAGGAAGGAAGGAAGGAAGGGAGGCAGGGAGGGAGGGATACAGAGGCTTTTCAGGCTAAACACCCTGTGGGTGAGGAAGGAGATGCAGAGAGGGATGAGGGGTGAGGGGTGAGGGGGGAGATGCAGAGAGGGGCGAGGGTGAGGAGGGAGATCTGGCAAGGGGTGAGGAGGGAGATGCAAAGAGGGGCGAGGGTGAGGCGGGAGATTCAGAGAGGGGCGAGGGGTGAGGAGGGAGATGCAGAGAGGGTTGGGTTGAGGAGGGAGATTCTGCCAGGGGAGGGAGATGCAGAGAGGGGTGAGGGTGAGGAGGGAGATACAGAGAGGGGTGAGGAGGGAGATGCAGAGATGGTGTCTGGTTTCCTCTCCCAGTCCAGATATATCCAGGCAGGTCCATATGCGATGTCAAAATGTTCCAGACTTCCAGGCCTCCGCCCAAACCTTCTCACACACATCACTGGGGAGCGTCACTTTCTGACAGGGACAAGGTGTTGCCACCACATGGACCATATCACCGCCATCACTCTCTCGCTCCCCACCGCTCTCTCTCTCTCTTTCTCTCCATCTCTCTTGCTTTCTTCTCCCTTTTATTTTGGTTATCTGGATCTCTGCGAGAGCCTCTCTCTCACTCTTTCCTTTTTTTAAGATTCTTAGTCGGTCTCTCTCTGTCGGTCTCTCTCTGTCGGTCCCTCCTTTTCGCGCTCTGTCTCTCTTCCATCGCTCTCTCTCCCCCTTTTTATCCACCCCTCTTTTGTCTGTCCTGTATGTCTTGTCTCTCTCTCGCGCGCTCGCTCGCTTTTTGTCTGCCTTTGTGTATCTGCTGTCTGCCTCTTGATCTCTGCGATGTCTAACAAGAGCAGTACAAAGAGCCCATAATGCTCAACCAGGTATAGCAGCTGGATGGAAGACGGCACGACGACAGCGTCCGAGGACTCCATTATATCTCCATGCGTCGAACTGTTGATTCTGCGGCCGATGCCATCGATGTGCCACGCGCTCTTAGCTCATTAATGCCTGACCCTACCTGGCCCTCACCTACCCCGCCTGCAAACAGCTTCATGTCCACACTTGGCTACCAGTGCATGCCTGCTCACTTTCACGCCAGACAAGACGCGAGGTGAAGGGGTCGTCTGAAGATGTCTGTCGAGATTTGCTTGATTCAAAATCCTTCCTTTCTTATTTGTTTTCTTCCTTCCTTCCTTTCTCCTTTCCTCCCTTCATTTCTTCTTTCCTTCAACCTTCTTTCCTTCCTTTCTTCTTCACCCTTCCTCCCTTCCTCCTTTCCTGACTTCCTTTCTTCCTTTCTTCCTTTCTTTCTTCCATCCTTCCTTCCTTTCTTCTTTCCTTCAACCTTCCTCCCTTCCTCCTTCATTCATCCTTCCTTCCTCCTTTCGTTCGTTCCTTCAACCTTCCTCCCACCTTCACTTTAACACAAAAACAATTCATTCATCCTACAATTACCTCACCTTTCCCGTTCAGTTCATATTCATTACTTTCCTAAACCTCTCCCCTCTCCATAACACACAATCAATTCCTTCCATTAACCTCCCTCCTACCCCCTCTGAATAAAGAGAGCAAAGGTAAAGTAGACAGGTCCAGACCAGAATGTTTCGGCAACAACACTAAACCGTAGAACGCGTCAACAGACTCGAACCAGAAGGAACATTTATCGACGCAAGAACGCAAAACCAAAAACCACAACAAATATTATCACAGAACCAGCCAGCGACTTCGTTAAACAACCAAAATGATGTCGGATAAAAAAGAACAGTAAACCGTTTCCGACACTGACGCGCGGCATCAGCTATACCTCGGAAGCGATGGCTCCAACTGAACAAAAAAAATGATACAAAAAAGAGCAAATGCCTACTCATGTTGTGATAAAAAAAAAATATGAAAAAAAAAAAAATCAAAAAGCGTAACAAAAAAAAACAATACAAATAATTGATTGTGTTTGAGTAAAAAGCAGGAGGGGAAGAGTGGAGAAGGATAAAAACCCGGGGATGGAGTTAGCGAAGTCCATTTCTAGCCTCCAGACAATCGCCTCATCTATCCATTGTTTCACTAAAAGGATAGCAGGGATGAGGAAGGAAAGAGAGAGAAGACAGCCGAGAAAATACACAAATACCTGATTGCCGCGCAAAAATAGGAAAAGGCAGGGTGTGGGCGGAGGTGCCGAGTGGCGGGGCCGCCTGTGACAGTCGCCATGGCAACAAACGTTTTCAAGGCGAGTCAACCATTCATTTCCGCCATTGAAGTCTGCAAGGCAACACTTAACACTGTGCATTGCCTAAGGATACTACTGAAAAGTTCTTTCTTTCTCTCTCTCTTTCCCTCCCCCCCCCCACCCCATTGCTGCCGTGTCAATCTGGAGCATAAAAACAATAAACTTCCCTCTCGTTAACTGCCTTTCCTCTCGGTATTTCAGCGCCCCCCCCCCCCGCCCCCCACCCCCCCTCAACAACCCCTCCAGCACCCCCCCACCGGTCTGCCATCTCTCTTCCGACTCAGACAATCCCTTCATTTTTTCACGCGCACGGCGTGTCTGCAGTCATACCCGCTCTAACCCGGAGGCGATCATTCCTGACGCCGGCGTCTCCCTGTGAGGTTCCTATCTGATTCGTTCCGCAGAGAACAGTGGAGAGAGCAGTGCAGACCAGTCAATGAACACAGGCCTGTAATCACAGCTGAAGTGTGCGGGCAGCAGTTAGTCAGAATGACTCTGCTCTCTGGACGTGTGAAAAGCTCATAAAAGCCCTTCCAGCCCAAGTCCCCACACCCTGGCACACACACACACACACACACCCTGGCATACACACACACACACACCCTGGCATACACACACACACACCCTGGCATACACACACACACTCTGGCATACACACACACACACACACACCCTGGCACACACCCTGGCACCCACACACACCCTGGCACACAAACACACACACACACACACACACACTGCGCGACCGCCGCTCACTAACAAAGACGCACACTCCTATAATTGGATTTCATTGTATCTGCAATTTTATTTGTGTCTGTGTGTGCATGCGAGCAAGGACAGAGATGGTTCTGTTGGATGAAATGAGACGAGTTTTATTCGATATTACAGTTTCAGCACGGTTTTGAACTTTTGTTTGTCTACCGTGTTCAGGCCACTCATGCGAAGGAGGGACAAAACATGGAAATGGCCGAAACGTGCCTGTGTCACTCTCACGTTGGAAGGTGGACGGTGATGACATAGCAACCTTGAATGTCCTGGTGATACCAGCCAGGTGCTAAACCTCAGCCAGAAATACAAAAGTCCCCAATGTTCTGCCTTTTAATCTCTGCTCCCTCTCTTTCTTTTTCTCACTTCCTATTTTTTCCCAGCTCTCGCTCCTCTCTCCCCCTTCTCCTCTCGCTCCTCTCTCCCCCTTCTCCTATTGCTCCTCTCTCCCCCTTCTCCTCTCACTCCTCGCTCCCCCTTCTCCTCTTGCTCCTCTCTCCTCCCTCTCCTCTCTCCCCCTTCTCCTCTCGCTCCTCTCTCCACCTTCTCCTCTCGCTCCTTGCTCTGCTTTCTCCTCTCGCTCCTCGGCCCCCCTTCTCCTCTTGCTCCTCTCTCCTCCTTCTCCTCTCTCCCCCTTCTCCTCTCGCTCCTCGCTCTGCCTTCTCCTCTCGCTTCTCGGTCCCCCTTCTCCTCCCACTCTTCTCTCCTCCTTCTCCTCTCTCCCCCTTCCCCTCTCGCAGCCTTCTACTTTCGCTACTCTCTCCTTCTTCTCCTCTTTCCCCTTCTCTCTCCCACTTCTCCTCTCGCTTCTTGCTCCACCTTCTCCTCTCGCTCCCTCTTCCCCTCTTGCTCCTCGCTCCTCTTTCTCCTCTCGCTCCTCTCTCCTCCTTCTCCTCTCTACCCCTTCTCCTCTCATTCCTCTCTCCAACTTCTCCTCTCGCTCCCTCCTCTCCTCTTGCTCCTCGCTCCTCCTTCTCCTCTTGCTCCTCTCTCCTCCTTCTCCTCTCTCCCCCTTCTCCTCCCGCTCCTCTCTCCCCATTCTCCCCCTTCTCCCCTTGCTCCTCGATTTCCTTCTCCTCTCGCTCCTCTCTCCTCCTTCTCCTCTCTACCCTTCTCCTCTCACTCCTCACTCCCCCTTTTCCTCTCGCTCCTCTCTCCTCCTTCTCCTCTCGCTCCTCACTCCCCCTTCTCCTCTTGCTCCTCTCTCCTCCCTCTCCTCTCGCTCCTCTTTCCCCCTTCTCGTCTCGCTCCTTTCTCCTCCTTCTCCTCTCTCCCCCTTCTCCTCTTGTTCCTCTCTCCCCCTTCTCCTCTCCCTCCCCCTTCTCCTCTTGCTCCTCGCTCCTCCTTCTCTCGCTCCTCTGTCCTCCGTCTCCTCTCTCCCCTCCTCCTCTCGTTCCTCTTTCCTCCTTCTCCTCTCTCCCCCTTCTCCTCTCGCTCCTCTCTCACCCTTCTCCTCTCGCTCCTCTCTCCTCCTTCTACTCTCTCCACCTTCTCCTCGTGCTCCTCCCTCGGATGTCTAGCTCTCTCTCAGTAGTTTCTTTTATCCGTTTTATTCCCCTCCATCTGTCCACTGTTTTTCTCTCGTCTTTCCCCTCCCTCCACTACCTCTTTCTCTCTCTCTTCTCTCAAAGCCCACCCCCAACGTTTTCCTCCCCTCCCTCTCCTCTCTTTTTTTCCCCTCATCATCACTCTCTTTTGCTCTCTCCTCCCCCTTCTACGTCCTCTTGACCTCGGTCCTGTGAGTACAGGGGTCCGGGGCCACAGCCCTCCAGAGAGTCTGGCCAAGCAGCACGCAGACCCTCGCTTCCCTGATCAACTTCCACACTTGCTCATCCACGTCAAAGCCCACGTCAGCCTTCATAAATATCTGCTCCAGATCACTGTGGAACCCAGAGACGGCTAGACTCTTTATTTCTCTCTCTCTCTCTCTCTCTCTCTCTCTCTCTCTCTCTCTCTCTCTCTCTCTCTCTCTTTGTTTCCAACCTTCCCTGACTCTATTTCTCTCTTTCTTGCTCTCTCTCTCTCTTGCCCTCTTTCTCTCTCTCTTGCTCTCTCCCTCTGTCTTTCTCTGTATTTCTTTTTCCCTACCTCTCTGTCTCAATCTCTTCATTCTTTTCTTTTTTCCTTCCTTTCTTTCTTTCCCTCAATTTCTCTTTTTTATTTTCTATCTTTCTTTAGGAGGCTAGCCATGAGGTGGCTCTACTGATCTGGAACAGAAGTTTCGAAGGAGTAGGAGATCACGTTACTGTAAGAGGATGAATAAACCTAAATATTCTCCTCACGTATGTGTCCTACAGCATGACTAGTTTTAGAATGAGCTCATTTATTGCCAAAAAGATAGACACGCACTTTGTAATTCGGGTATTTCGCGTGTGGGATGGGATGTATGCGCGCGCGTGTTCATGAACGTGCGCACGCTTTGATAGGATTAAGATGGCTCTTTGCTGCCACGGAAACGTTGTCCCTTTTCTCTCTCTCTGCATATCTTTGTTGTTGTACACACGTGCGCGTTTATTGTGTGTGCGACTCGGCGCTTTTATTTTGGACACATCCCCCAAACATTCTTTGTGGACCTCCTTTCCCACAAGCCTCTCTCTTGGCTCTTTTTGGACCTGCCCTGGGGGGCCTTTTGGCCCTTCCCCCCCCCCCTTCCCCTTTCCTTTCTTTTTTTGCTTTGCTTGTTTGATAGGCCGATTGTTTTGGGAAAAAAGACTTGTTATAACACCCCCAAAAAAAAAAATCTCCTTCCCCTGTCCCTCCTTTTCTCTCTCTCTCTCCATCTTTTTTCCCTTTTCTCTCTCTCTGCATATCTTTGTTGTTGTACACACGTGCGCGTTTATTGTGTGTTGACTCGCGCTTATTTTGAAATCCCCCCACATCTTTGTAGACCTCTCCAAGCCTCTCTCTCTCTTTCATTTTTTGTGCTGGCCCGCGCTCATAGACCCTCTACCCCCCTCGCCCCTTGCCTTTCTTTAGCTTTGCTGGTTGATCAACGGCGCAAAATAGTGAGAAACTGTGGTACCCTGAACAATACTATAGTTGTCTTCGGGGTGCTCAGCCTAAAATTTCTCAGCTTGTGTAACAAAATGGGATAAGTCCCCTCGTCACCCACCGCACATCACGCTTTTTGGGTGCTACTACATCACCTACTACTGATACTCTCCGTCGGAGTAACGAACCGCTAACAATATCAAAATCAGCTTTCAACCCGTCCCTCCCTTCTTCCACCCTAACCCCATTCCTCCCCCCATATCACCCCCCTCCTGCTTCCTCCCCGCGTAGGCCGAGCCCTGCATCTCGCGTCCCCAACCCAGACGGTTGCAAATGCGGCTTGATTATGATCCCGGAATTCGTGAAAATAGCGGCCTAATGTGGTTGGTTTTTCTGGGTGGGCCTTTGTGACGGCAGAGAGGCGAATGGTGGCAGAGGAGGGTGGAAGGTAAGAAAGACAAACAGAATAGAAAGAGCGCAGAGATGTGTGTGTAGGGGGGAGTGGTGGGAGATGAGTTTGCAACCTGGCCCCCCCCCCTGTACCCCTCCACACACACACAACGAGGGCACACTTCCTTCCCTCCTCGTTTGGCCATCAGGGCTAATTTGGAAGGAGGGTGAAATGAAACATTATTGATAATTGGCTTTTGGGGATTCCCGGCTGCATTGTGCGTGTTCTGTACCTGCGACCCCGTGGCTAATTGACCGTGAAATCTGGGTTCTAATCCCACTCGGAGACGCTTGGCGTGCTGCTCCCAAAGCTGACGGTGATGAATGGCCAGAGACCTGCTTCTTATGTCTCTCCATCACTCTCCCTCTCCCTCTCTCTCTCTCTCTCTCTCTCTCTCTCTCCCTCCATCACTCTCTCCCTTTCTCCATCTCTCTCTCTCCATCACTCTCTCCCTCTCTCTCCATCACCCTCTCCCTCCATAACTCTCTCCCTCTCTCTCTTTTGCTCAATCTCTCCTCTCTCTCTGTTTCTTTCTCTCTCTCTAATGACTGTCAGTTGGAGGGAACGTCATATATCTGCAGTAGGGGGGCTGGCTGGCAGGTCGGCGGAGCTTTTTGTAATTGTTTAAATCCCTCTTGTGATGTGTTTTAAAGCCCCGGTGGAAATGTAATTGCCTGTCAAACAACGGCTGACGTCGACTGCTGTGGCTTCATTTTCCTCCTCCTCCTATCTCCTCCTCCTCCTCCTCCTCTTCCTCATCTCCTCTCTCTTCGCATCTCCCCTCTCTTCCCTTTCTCCACGGTTCCACGGTTCCGCCAGCGGAACCCGCCCGGCCAGCCATGCAGAACAGCTCCCCTCATCATGCGTCTGCTCGGTTTCTCCAACTTGCCGCTCGCGCCGTCTCCCCAACTTTGTTCCGGCCCGGTGAGCTCTGTGCCGATCCACTTCGGAGACGGGCGGCGCTCGCCGCGTGGTGAACGTGACGGGGGAGCGGCGGGCTCGGGGGGTGGAGGTTAGGGGGCGCTTGCTCGCTGAGCAAGCGGGCGAGATGGAAGGTGTTGCGGGAAACATGCGCCCACGCAAGTTTGGTGTGAGATTTATGCTCAGGACAGGCGAGAACAGGAATGTGTAATGAATATGTGTGGAGGAGAACTGTGGGGGTAAATACGTTGCGTGTGTGCATGTGTGTTTTCCCTCACCAGGCCTCTGGAGCGGACGCCTTGGAGCTGAATCTGTCCTGTCCGCATGGCATGGGTGAGAGAGGCATGGGACTCGCCTGTGGCCAGGTAGGAGGATACACACACACACACACACAGACACAAACGGACACATGCACCAATGCTTTCACATGCGCTCACTCCCATCGCACCACGTACACGCACGTTTATGCAGACTCCCGCACACGCGCACACACACTCACACGTACGCACACCCATGTCCACAGACACACACACTGCCCCCCCCCCACACACACACACTAGGAGAGTAGGGAAGACTCTACTGCAACGCAGCATAGAGTATTTCGTGCCTTAGCATGTTGCCCTTCTCTCTCAGACAGCCAGCCTGATAGGAAGCGTTCTGGCAGCAGAGTACAACACTGCTGTTGTATCTGGTGGTTCGGTGGGAGCTTCCTTTTTAGCCCTTTGTTGCATTTTCCAACTGCCACGACGACTGGAAAGGCTAATAACCTGAAATGCACGAGAGGCGGAATCGCAGATGCAAGCACGCGCGCACTCGTCGACGTCCATTTGTGTGTGTGTGTGTGAGACAGAGTGTGTGAGTGTGTGTGTGTGTACCTTCCTGGTAACTAGAGGTGGTCAATCCACAGGTGACAGCACAGCCTAATCTAACTGCCAGGTTCGTGCCACAACACTTATACAACCATTAGATGCTAAGTAGGAAGGAAGAGAGTGTTACAGTAATATCAGCCTCTCTCTCGCTCTCTCCCTTCGTCTCTCCCCTTCTCTCTCTCTCTCTCTCTCTCTCTCTCTCTCTCTCTCTCTCTCTCACTGTCCGTCTCCCATTCTCTTTCTCTCTGTATAACTCTCTCTGTCTCTCTCTCAGGTGCTGTTTCTATGTAATTCTTCTGAGTGCGAGAAAGAGGCGATGCTGCGATATGAAACGTACGCCTGTCAGACACATAAACCAAGGCAGAAAAGAATAAGCTATGGAGTGCTGTCACAGGCCAGCCCGACACACACACACACAGGCCAGCCCGACACACACACACACACACAGGCCAGCCCGACACACACACACACAGGCCAGCCCAACACACACACACACAGGCCAGCCCAACACACACACACAGGCCAGCCCAACACACACACACACACACAGGCGTGCGTGCACACACACACACACAGGCGTGCACACGCACACATTCACGCTCATACTGCCTAAAGGCCTTATCTGGTACATAACGGGAAGGGGGGAGGGGAGAGGAGGGGTTAGGAGGGGAGGGGAAGGGAAGGGTTGAGGAAGCCATGATTCTCCATCTCGCCATTTCACGACCAGCGCTCCGGGACAGCAAAGGAAGCCGACAGTCTTCATCTGAAAGCTGGGAGCCAAAGCTAACACTCCCCCCCCATCTCTCCTCTCCCCCCTCCTCCCCTCGCCCCCTTTCTCCCCACTCCCCCCTCTCTCCCTCCTCACCCCTGCCTCTGTCACTCCTCCCTCCCACCCTCCACCCCCCTTTTTCTCCTCCCTCCCTCCCTCCCTCCCTCCACCCCCTCTCC